>JAJOZX010005469.1:0-321980 GCA_023014485.1 Bathynomus jamesi | reverse complement strand
GTAACTCCCCAAACAACAGTGGAAAGTAGAAAAAAGACTGTGTCGTGTTCCCAAATTAAAGACTAGACAAGGAACATCCTTAACCCTGAAAGAAAATAGTTTGTTGTGAGAGGACCAAAACTGTTTAATCAGCTGCCCAAAGACCTAAGAAACACGAGTGGTGTTGCAGTGGGACGTCTTCAAAAGAAGATTAGACGCCTGGCTCAGAACAATCCCCGATGAGCCGGACGTACCTGGCTATGTGAGGTGGAGAGTACAAGAAACCAACTCACTACTTCACCAGGCCAACTCGAGAGGAGGGGCGACAAGCTTGACCTTCGTGAATGAGGAATCATCGCGCGGAACCTTGAAAGGTTGAAAGGTGTATATATACAGGGCGTCCCAAAAAAATGTATACACACTTTAAATACTTATAAAGGCAGTGTTTATTAAAATACATTTCATTTTCAAAATGTAATAGAATCTACAGACATTATTTAATTGTTTTTGTCAAGCCTGTTTTCAAACTGACGTCCGTTCTGGTCCAGGCACTGCTGATAACGCGAAGCAATGGAATCGCAAACATCACGAAACATTTCGTTTGGTATTTGTGTGCATTCTCGTTCAATGGCTGCTCTCAATTCAGCGACTGTTGCAGGTTTTATAGCGTAGACTTTGTCTTTTAAGTATCCCATAAAAAAAAGTCTAGTGGTGTGAGGTCTGGTGAGCGCGGAGGGTATTCTACGAAACCCCTTCGTCCAATCCACATCCACATCGTGCCAAGTACCACTCGCAATACTCCACTCTTCGGTCCGGATCATCTTCATTAATAGCATGGACTAATCTTGGAATGTAACTTTTCCATTGACAGCGCTTCAAAATGCGTTGGACAGACGATTCTGAAATTCCTACCTCACGACTCGCTTGCCGCACAGATTTTCTTGGACTTTGGTGATACGTTTCCAGTACTCTTTCTTGCTTTGTGGGGCTTGTCGATGTCCGTGGTCTTCCGGAACGCTTCTTGTGGACATTCTGAACAGTTCCATCGGCTTCAAACTTATCTCTAATTCGAGTGATGGTAAGTCGCGTTGGTGGATCTGTTTGAAACTCCCTCCTAAACTGTCTTTGCACTTCAACTGCGTTTTCACACTTCCAGTAGCATTTTAGAATGAATTCCTTTGTTCAAAGCTTAGTCTGACTGCCATTATTAATTCTAATGGGTTTAACTTGGAAAGAAAGAAACATCAATTGAGCTATCAGCTGTTAAAGTGTGTATACATTTTTTTGGGACGCCCTGTGTATATTCCCGGGCGGTTCGCCTCATTTTTCATTATTCGTTATCTCTCCTCCTCGTGTGCAGAGACGTTCCTTAACACTTATGTCGTTTCTATTCTCTCATATATATATATATATATATATATACACACACTGTATACCTTGTTTAATCTTGGTTTTGCTTCCGCCCGAATTGTTCACTCTGACGAAGGTCAAGCTTGTTGCTCCACCTTGGAACTACAGCTTAACATGAAATTCAACCCACGACTACCACGGGTGATCAGAAATTCCAAAGTTCTCGCCGGACTCGATCTTACTACCTCCCGATCAACAGCCCAGTGTCTTAACTCTTAACCACTAGGTTACCCAGGATACCCTCTTATCTACCAACCAGTTTTATTATATGGAAGTATAAACAGCTGGGTAAGCTGCATGCCGCCTGCTTTTATCGGGAATCGAACCCAGGCCGATGGATTCGTAGTCAGCGATGTTAACCACTATATATATATATATATATATATATATACACATTCAACTGCAAAGAACACGCAGTATAAATAACGTAAAGAACGACGCTTGTATAGGAGATATTCCGCGCAAGACGAGAAAGAGAAAACAACAAATGAAAAATGAAGTACCACCTGGGAATCGAACCCGGGATCTTCCGATTGCCGGTCAGACGCGATAACCACTACACCATGGACTTCACTCTTCCAAATGCCGTAATACCTCTACATACTCGCAGAAACCAATGCCCCAAGGGGGCACCTCCCGCATGCCGTAACATTATATACATTCAACTGCAAAGAACACGCAGTATAAATAACGTAAAGAACGACGCTTGTATAGGAGATATTCCGCGCAAGACGAGAAAGAGAAAACAACAAATGAAAAAATGAAGTACCACCTGGGAATCGAACCCGGGATCTTCCGATTGCCGGTCAGACGCGATAACCACTACACCATGGACTTCACTCTTCCAAATGCCGTAATACCTCTACATACTCGCAGAAACCAATGCCCCAAGGGGGCACCTCCCGCATGCCGTAACATTATATACATTCAACTGCAAAGAACACGCAGTATAAATAACGTAAAGAACGACGCTTGTATAGGAGATATTCCGCGCAAGACGAGAAAGAGAAAACAACAAATGAAAAAATGAAGTACCACCTGGGAATCGAACCCGGGATCTTCCGATTGCCGGTCAGACGCGATAACCACTACACCATGGACTTCACTCTTCCAAATGCCGTAATACCTCTACATACTCGCAGAAACCAATGCCCCAAGGGGGCACCTCCCGCATGCCGTAACATTATATACATTCAACTGCAAAGAACACGCAGTATAAATAACGTAAAGAACGACGCTTGTATAGGAGATATTCCGCGCAAGACGAGAAAGAGAAAACAACAAATGAAAAAATGAAGTACCACCTGGGAATCGAACCCGGGATCTTCCGATTGCCGGTCAGACGCGAAACCACTACACCATGGACTTCACTCTTCCAAATGCCGTAATACCTCTACATACTCGCAGAAACCAATGCCCCAAGGGGGCACCTCCCGCATGCCGTAACATTATATACATTCAACTGCAAAGAACACGCAGTATAAATAACGTAAAGAACGACGCTTGTATAGGAGATATTCCGCGCAAGACGAGAAAGAGAAAACAACAAATGAAAAAATGAAGTACCACCTGGGAATCGAACCCGGGATCTTCCGATTGCCGGTCAGACGCGATAACCACTACACCATGGACTTCACTCTTCCAAATGCCGTAATACCTCTACATACTCGCAGAAACCAATGCCCCAAGGGGGCACCTCCCGCATGCCGTAACATTATATACATTCAACTGCAAAGAACACGCAGTATAAATAACGTAAAGAACGACGCTTGTATAGGAGATATTCCGCGCAAGACGAGAAAGAGAAAACAACAAATGAAAAAATGAAGTACCACCTGGGAATCGAACCCGGGATCTTCCGATTGCCGGTCAGACGCGATAACCACTACACCATGGACTTCACTCTTCCAAATGCCGTAATACCTCTACATACTCGCAGAAACCAATGCCCAAGGGGGCACCTCCCGCATGCCGTAACATTATATACATTCAACTGCAAAGAACACGCAGTATAAATAACGTAAAGAACGACGCTTGTATAGGAGATATTCCGCGCAAGACGAGAAAGAGAAAACAACAAATGAAAAAATGAAGTACCACCTGGGAATCGAACCCGGGATCTTCCGATTGCCGGTCAGACGCGATAACCACTACACCATGGACTTCACTCTTCCAAATGCCGTAATACCTCTACATACTCGCAGAAACCAATGGTGTAGTGGTTATCGCGTCTGACCGGCAATCGGAAGATCCCGGGTTCGATTCCCAGGTGGTACTTCATTTTTTCATTTGTTGTTTTCTCTTTCTCGTCTTGCGCGGAATATCTCCTATACAAGCGTCGTTCTTTACGTTATTTATACTGCGTGTTCTTTGCAGTTGAATGTATATAATGTTACGGCATGCGGGAGGTGCCCCCTTGGGGCATTGGTTTCTGCGAGTATGTAGAGGTATTACGGCATTTGGAAGAGTGAAGTCCATGGTGTAGTGGTTATCGCGTCTGACCGGCAATCGGAAGATCCCGGGTTCGATTCCCAGGTGGTACTTCATTTTTTCATTTGTTGTTTTCTCTTTCTCGTCTTGCGCGGAATATCTCCTATACAAGCGTCGTTCTTTACGTATTTATACTGCGTGTTCTTTGCAGTTGAATGTATATAATGTTACGGCATGCGGGAGGTGCCCCCTTGGGGCATTGGTTTCTGCGAGTATGTAGAGGTATTACGGCATTTGGAAGAGTGAAGTCCATGGTGTAGTGGTTATCGCGTCTGACCGGCAATCGGAAGATCCCGGGTTCGATTCCCAGGTGGTACTTCATTTTTTCATTTGTTGTTTTCTCTTTCTCGTCTTGCGCGGAATATCTCCTATACAAGCGTCGTTCTTTACGTTATTTATACTGCGTGTTCTTTGCAGTTGAATGTATATAATGTTACGGCATGCGGGAGGTGCCCCCTTGGGGCATTGGTTTCTGCGAGTATGTAGAGGTATTACGGCATTTGGAAGAGTGAAGTCCATGGTGTAGTGGTTATCGCGTCTGACCGGCAATCGGAAGATCCCGGGTTCGATTCCCAGGTGGTACTTCATTTTTTCATTTGTTGTTTTCTCTTTCTCGTCTTGCGCGGAATATCTCCTATACAAGCGTCGTTCTTTACGTTATTTATACTGCGTGTTCTTTGCAGTTGAATGTATATAATGTTACGGCATGCGGGAGGTGCCCCTTGGGGCATTGGTTTCTGCGAGTATGTAGAGGTATTACGGCATTTGGAAGAGTGAAGTCCATGGTGTAGTGGTTATCGCGTCTGACCGGCAATCGGAAGATCCCGGGTTCGATTCCCAGGTGGTACTTCATTTTTCATTTGTTGTTTTCTCTTTCTCGTCTTGCGCGGAATATCTCCTATACAAGCGTCGTTCTTTACGTTATTTATACTGCGTGTTCTTTGCAGTTGAATGTATATAATGTTACGGCATGCGGGAGGTGCCCCCTTGGGGCATTGGTTTCTGCGAGTATGTAGAGGTATTACGGCATTTGGAAGAGTGAAGTCCATGGTGTAGTGGTTATCGCGTCTGACCGGCAATCGGAAGATCCCGGTTCGATTCCCAGGTGGTACTTCATTTTTTCATTTGTTGTTTTCTCTTTCTCGTCTTGCGCGGAATATCTCCTATACAAGCGTCGTTCTTTACGATATATATATATATATAAAGGACACCAAACTGCAACAGACCGGCTGGTCCCTACGAGGCTGTCTGTTTCGGGAGGAAGGTTAAAAGATGTAAGGAAATTTAAAGACAAATAAAAGTTTTAAAGCGAAGCAAAGCAGAGAGGTTGAAAGGAAGGAAATAATTGAAGAAAGAATGTTCAGCTTCATTACAGTATAATGAAAATTACCTACTAATTTCAAACCATTACCTAGAGTTCTATCTACATTTCTGAAGGTGAAATATTTTTCGGCGTCAATATTGTCAAAACCTTTAATCATTTTAAATACTTGGATTAAATCTCTTCGAATACGCCTTTTACAAGTGAGAATAAATTAATGTTTCTAAACGGGCAGCGTATGATTTGTTTCTAAGTCTAAAAATCATCCTAGTAGTCTGTCTTTGAACTCTCCCCAGTCTGTCGTAAATATGGGGATCAGAGATGAATGCAGTATTCCAGGTGGAGGAGTACTAAGGAATGATATAATGTTAACATTGTTTTCTCCGACTTAAATTCAAGTGACTACCAACAAATCCTAGGATCCCATTTGCTTTTCTGACCGCTTCGATACATTGCTTACTCGGTTTAAGAATGTCGGCAACAATAATACTTGAATCTTTCTCTTCCGTAACGCTTGTTGGTGTCTTGTCGCGCATAAAATACTTTTTTTTTTAACATTGTTTCTATGGATATACAACGTTTTACAAATTTCTGTCCACTTGAGTAATTTATTGATATCTTCTTGAACCTGCAAACGCTCTGCCGCTGACTTTGTTCGTCCCCGTAGTTTGGTATCATCCGCAAATTTTTAAATTATACTGTTAATTCCTATGTTGATGTCATTGATATAGATAATAAAAAGAACTGGTCCCAGAACTGATCCCTGAGGCACGCCGCTAGTTACACTTTTCCAGTTAGACGCTTTGCCATTAATGACCATTCTATGATTCTTTGTTTACGTCCACTAAGCCAGCTTTCAATTCATTTGAGGACATTACCATCGATTCCGTGAGAATGACGTTTAGCTAATAATCTCTTATGTGGCACTTTATCAAACCGCTTTGAAAATCGAAATATATAATGCTACTCTTTTACTTTCGTCATATATATTTACAATATCATTAAAGAAATCAGGCAGATTAGTAAGACAAGAACGATTACGTCGAAAGCCGTGTTGAGAATCTTTGATTAATTATTCATTGCTAAGTGATCAATTATTTTGTCCCGAACGATCGTCTCCATAAGCTTACCAACTACTGAAGTCAGACTAATGGTACGATAATTTCTTGGAAGCGATTTGTCCCCTTTTCTAAATATTGGTGTAATCTTTGCAAGTTTCCATTCGAACGGAACTTCTCCAGACTGTTACGATTTATTATTATTATTATTATTATTATTAAATATATACAGTATGTGAGAGGAGAAACTATTGCGCAGTTCATTTCTTTAAGTATCCAAAGGTAGGGCTTATCTGGACCTGGAGTTTATTAGGATTAATTTCACCTATGGCCGAGAGCACTTCACTTTCACGTTAAAATCGGGAAGCTTTAAATGATCACTCAGCATGATTATGGGAACGGGAATGTTGTTCAGATTTCTGTGAGTAAACACAGAAGAGAAGAATTTATTTAAAACTTCCATCATTTATAAGTCATCGCAAATTTGTTCGTTGTTTTCGCTTATAAATGGACCAGTAGTTTGCGAAGCTACTCTTTTATTCCTAACATAATTATAGAATTCCTTCGGATTTTATTTAATTTCGTTCAATATATACTGTATATGTTGATGGTGTTGTTGTTGTTGTTGTTTAGCCGATCAGCCCACCCTGATCGAGCAGCCGACAGCACGCAGGTAACCGATCACCCTCTCCGGAGTGGACCAGAGGTTCAGCGCAGTAGTGATGTTGTGTTGTGTTCTCTGTTGTGCTAGAGTGGTACAGTCTGTCATAATGTGTTCAACTGTTTGTGATGTGTCCTGGCACAGGTGGCAGGTGTCGTCTGTGGAGTTGTCTAGTCTGTGTTTATATGTCTGTAAGTTTGGGTGATTTCCACATCGGAATCGTGCTAAGTTAACTCGATCCGATCTGCTCAGGCTGATGCATGATTGTACATGTAGTGGCAAGGGTGTTGTGGGTTAGTTGTCGCTGCTGCCATGAATTGTATTCCCCTCATGTCTAAATGTTCCCTAACTTTCAGTATTTTGTTTCTGTGTGCAGGTGTTCTATTGGTATTGTTTGAGTGCATCCTGTAATGATACGAAGTGTATTGTTTTGTATTGTCTGTAAGGTGTTTATGTGTGTTGAGATAATGGGTGCCCAGCATGGGCTAGCATAGTCCATAACTGAGCGAATATATTGTTTGTATATGAGTGATGTTGTTTCCTGCTGGTGTTCAAAGTTTGTGCCTGTTAGTACCCTAAGCGTGTTAAGTCTTGACGTACATTTGTTTTTTAATGCCCTGAATGTGGTTTGCAAAAGATAATGATGTGTTGGATGTGACCCCAAGTATTTTGGTCCTGTGAGTGTGTGGAATGTTGGTGTTGTTTAGTGTAAGCTGTGGCGTTATCTGGTGTTCTTTTGTGTTACTTGTAAGCAAGGTGATGGTTGATTTTTGTGGGCGCTACTTTGAGTCTATTGTGTGTGAGCCAGTCTTGTATACTTGTTATTATTTTTTTTTGGGGGGGGGGTCTAAATCCCAGCTGAGCCGTGAACGGCCAAGCTCTGAAGGGCCAGTTCAACCTACAGCCCAAGTTAAGCTAGAATTAAAACTTACGGACTTGGGGGTCCTATTAGGTCCTACCTCAGGGTTGCTGACTCGATGTGGGCCTACGTTAGGCCTCAGTTGCATGAATTTAAGATAAAAAACAAAAGGAGCACTATTTATGGTCTTCTTTCTCACCTTGCAACAACAAAACAAACCTGCACTATTGCACGATGCAACAATCTTGTATCTAAACAACCAAACTGAATTGCAAGAGAGCTCTCTATAAGACCACACCCTATAAGTACGGCATTCCACAAACGAGTAGAAAAGACGCGCAGCGCCCCAAAAAATGATGCCACAAGAGTTCCCAAACTATGATGGCACAAGAGCCCAAAAATGCTAGCTCTAAATTAAGTGAATTTTTCACTAACCTTACAATTATGAGATGGATATATATACACACCTTCACTTAATATATACAAACAATGCTGCATCAATCAGCTTAGCCATCATATCGCCTTGGGACAACAATGGTTCTTCCTCGTCTAGATTTTCTAACAATACTGTTTATGTATGTTTGTAGGTTATTTGTAGCGGTGTCGATGTTGTTGTGGGTGGGTGTTAGACTGTTAGAGTGATGTCATCTGCATATGATGATAAGGTAAGCTTGTTATCTATGGGTGTTGGAATGTCATGCATGTATAAGTTGAAGAGTGTTGGTGAGAGAACAGAGCCTTGAGGGACCCCGTTCGGAAAAAGCTTGTTTTTGGATGACTTACCATTAAATGTGACATGTGAGTATCTTCCTGAAAGATAGTTGCTCAGTAGGGTGGGGGGTCGAAATTTTGTATTCTTATTCTACACACTGCTCGGAGTTTCCTTTGGGCCCCTAAACAACATACTGTAATTACACCGCTATGCGCCCCCCCCCTACCCGTTACATATGCCCCCTTTTTTTAAATTGAAATGAAATTGAAACCAATTCTTTGAATAAAAAAACCTGATAAATGACAAAGATTAAAGTAAATAATGATATAAGTAAAGTTAAAGTAAGTTATATATATATATATATATATATATATATATATATTATATATATATATTATATATATATATATATATAAATAATAAGAACTCTTTCTCCGTATATTATTTAAAGAATCAATTGAAGCATATTAAAACCAAAATATTCACCTTAAGAAATTTAAAATCGTAAATTACTGACACCACTGGCTTTTCCATTGGAACAGAGGTAGCTTTTTTCTCGACTCCAGTACATTCAAAATAAATTTATGTCTGTTTTCGTAACCAATTCTATCTTGTGATGCTTCTGTTACCACATTTACAGCATGTTCTACTCCCTGGCTGTGACAGGGAAAAGGAATAAGCTGAAGTGGTTCATTTCGAACTTTAAGAAGATCATCATTTGTCAAATTCTGTAAAATAGGTGGAGGGGTGATGGTTTTGTTGTCCCAGTCGATCATGTTAGGATAATCGTCTGCTTCAAAGTTCAGTGTTTTTGGCAGCTCAAAATTTCTCGCATTGGTGCTCCTAGTTCTTGCTCAAATGATGTGCTGAAGAGCCAGCTCTCTGACCTCTCTTCTTGTGTCTGTTATCATTGAGAGTAAGATATTCTCTGGATGGGCAAAATAGGCGTTATTTCTGAGGACACGCTCCATAATCATCCGATGCTTTTTATCTAAGCTTTTAAGCAAGTGCATGATATATCAAAAATTAGATGCTCCCTCATTTGCCTTTGGATGAGACTTTATCCAAAACCAGCCTGGAGCGAAAACCAGCATTATAATTTTTACTAGATCTTGGATGTTTTTTCTGGATTCCGTGTAGAGACATATAAGCGCAGGATCCTGTTTGCTCGTGTTAGCCATCTTGCATGATGGAGGGCACCTGGGGATCTGGTGGCTAACGCTTGTGAGATGCGTCCAGATTGTATGCTAATGCACATTTCATACATATATTTTTGGTCACTGCTGAAACTTTTAACAATATCGGCCGAAACTTTTTTAATGTTGCCCTCTACAGGGGATAATCAACTATATCCAGTTTGGTCAAATCCTCTCGGAATTTATTTCCAAGAGAACCTTTGAAGGTGCTTGGTCCCGAAGTTTTCCATCAATTGCTTCAAATACGTGCCTGAAGGGCAGTTCGTTTGCGTGCAAAAGGCAAATCAGCCATTGTACCGGCCTGTCCAGATATAAATCAATCAATTTTAGCACTCCGCCAATCCTGCCAGTGTTCACTGGGGTGCCATCGCATAGCAAAGCTTTGAGGGATTCTTTGCTATTAGAATCAACTATAAAAGTTATTATTTCATCTGCAATGCAACAAGCAGTTCCGTTATCTGGAGCTATATGATCCATGTAAACATCACCAGGTTCTTTGACTATTACATAATGTTCTTCGTACTCCATTCCCTTCTTTGTCTTAGTTTGATCTTTTCTACCATCAAATCCGATGCCTTCAGTCTGTGTGTCTCTGATTTCACTTTGATTATGTTCTTTTTACCCACACGTATTCTTTCTTTTTCCACTTTTTTCCTATCCAACATATTGGTTTCGTCTAATATTCCCATATCCTTCAAAGCTGCATTTACTGTAGCTGCAGTAGCTCTGTAACTTACACGGTATCTATCTGCTGTTATTGTTAAGTTATCATAAATAATTCTGTTCTGATGGTTTTCTCTCAGCTCAAAATCCGGAACAAAGTCAATATCGTCGCTGTCATCATCAATTTCCATGCTCTCATCTTCCATAATATGTAAAGGGTCGAGTTTGCTGGTTGAGGCGACATTCATATCTAGGCTTATCTTGGCTCTTCTTTCTAATCCTTTAACTCTATCGTTAGTCCTTTTTCTTGCGGAAGTCGTTACTCTGTCGATTGGTCCTAGTTGGTTTTTTCTTTGTTTCTGACCCACAAAAGACTCCCACTCAATCACTGGAACTCTAATATCACATCTGCAATCCGTTCGACTGATTTTTTATCGTAACAAGTACAAGTGCAAATATCAAACATTTCATCGAATGTCTCCACCTTCTGCTGAAAACTGTTGTTTCTTTGTTTTAATGGTACTTTATTTAGCTTTGCTGCAGATTCTATGAATCGTTCAACTTTTATAGCTATTCCTTCAAATCCTATATGTGGAAAGGAAAACTTCTCCCAAATGGCTTCCACATTTTAGTGACAATTCTGTAACATTCTTTTGCTGTTCTAGAACCTTTCGAAATCAGTTCTTCTCGTTTTCTTACCAATAAATAATGTCTAAATACGTCAGCCTTTGAAGGAGTCATTGAAGGTGGAAATTCTGCATGGTAACCAAATGTTGAATTGTGCGTTTTGCTTCTTGTCGCCATGATTTCATTTATTTAGTCCTAGTAGCATTAATAACAAGAAACTAATTGTTAAATTCTAGCAACTGAATCATTCAATCTGAATTTAATATAACTCATTCGGAATTAAATCATAACTCATTCAATCATAAACAATCTGAAAATAACAATCTGAAACTAAACAAAAAAACGTGACAATAATTTATATAATTCATCTATTCTATCTAAATTAATCTATGTAATCGGCTCCATGTATATTCCCCCGATGAAAATTCCACCCACGAAAATTCCCCCCAGTAAATTGCACCCAAGGAAAATTCCACCCACAGAAAATTCCACCACGAAAATTGCACCCACCCAAAGAAAATTAGTTTAAGTTTAAAATGTGTATTATTATTTATAAATTTATTAAAAATTTATTACAGTAAAAAGTAAAAGATTTATTTCAAATTTATTACAGTAAAAAGTAAAAGATTTATAAGTAAAAGATATATTAAAAAAACAATTATTCGACGTTTAATGAAGATTGTATGCAATGCTCTTGAGGAACTCTAAACTATCTGTATTATTATAGCGCTCCACTAGTCTCTTCAGTCTTTCATTTATGATCTGATAGGTTTTTCGTGCGGGTCGCGGGTAGCAAAAATTAACCAAACTATCACGACTTAACCTAACCAATCGTCAAGGGCGTACAATTAACCTAAAAAAATAAATAAAAAACAATAAATTTTTTTATTTATTTATTTTTATATATTAAGAGAAGAGGATTCTTTATACTGTACGGCATTGACGATTGGTTAAACTAATTTTCTTTGGGTGGGTGCAATTTTCGTGGGTGCAATTTTCTGTGGGTGGAATTTTCTGTGGGTGGAATTTACTGGGGGGAATTTTCGTGGGTGGAATTTTCATGGGTGGAATTTTCGGTACACCATGTAATCTATTCAATCTATCTAAAATTCTATCTAAATAATCTATCCAAATTAATCTAATCTACTTAATAAGACTTAATATAATGCATGATTGTCACATTTGGGGTTTATATCTGTGGAGAGAGTAAAATGGGAGGGATGCTATGGAAGGGGTAAGGGGGGTCGCATATACTAATTTTTTTTACAAGATGTTGAGATCATTTCCAACTACGTGTGCATACTGTGGAAATGGAGAAACTCGATTTTTGATATGTTTCGACCCCCCCTATTGCTCAGCCACCTTTTGGTGTTGTTGTGCATGTTTGTGTTGAGTATTTTGTATATGAGAGGAAGTGTGGGATAGCATCAAATACTTTACTGTCTGTAGTTGCTAATAGTGTACGTTGAGCTGGTCGTCTGGAGTTGATGCCATCTATGATGTGCTGCGTGAGTTAATGGTTGAGTGGTGAGGTCTGAATCCATGTTGAGTAGGCGATAGTGGAATGTGTGGTTGGTGATTTGTAAGATTAGTCTTTCTGTTACTTTGGAAGGTGTGCATAGTAAAGTAATGGGTCTATAGGAAGCTGGTTCTGTTGGATTTTTGTTTGGTTTGAGTAGTGTAATAATTTTACCTTGTTTCCATATGTCAGGAATAATACAGTGTGTATGAATATGTGCTGATATTTGTGAGAGCTAGTATTTCCTGTGGGCCCAAGTGTTTAAGATGTATGTTAGATATGTTGTCTGGTCCAGTAGCCTTCGAATTCTTAATGTTTTTGATGATCTTGGGGTCTGGTCTGTATTGAAGGGTGTAATGTCGTGTCGAGTCTGTAGGTTTTCTTGTGTCTGGCTGTTTGTCTGTCCGTGTTTCTGGTTGTTGTCTCTGTTTAGTGACTTATCTTTGCGTAGTGATTAACTAGAATGTTAGCTTTTGTGTATGTTGGATATTATTTTGGCTGTACAGATAGCCGCGTGTGAGGTGTGAATGCCGCTGTTAGAGTGGGTAATGCTGTTTATAGTCTTGTATAGCCTGGATGTATCTGTGGAGTGGTTTAGTGTTGTTATGAATTCCCTAAATGTTTCTGTTTGTTTTTCTTTAAGTTTGTTGTTTATTTCTGTGTTGAGCTGTTGTATCTGCTGTTTTATGGCTTCTGTGTGTGGTGTTTGTGTGTTATGTTTGAGGTTGTTACGTTGCCTTATGAGGTGGGCTATTTCTCTAGTGTAATTTGGGTTGTATTTCCTAATGTTGCCCTTGGGTATGTATTTGTTTGCATTATTGATGATCTGATTAAATATCTTGAGTGTTGTATTGATGTTTATGATGGTGCTTAGGCCTGTTCAAAAATCAACTTTTTCTTATTTTCATAGGTTTCTGTACATTTTCCCATGCTTTTTGACCTGAAAAAGCCGAAAATCACAACTATTTTGACCTAGGATGTTGGGAAGCATTGCCGCATGGAGCTTTAAATTTTCTGCCTTGAAATCGGCCAAAGCGCCAATTCCGGGGTCCTTGAATTATGTTTTGCACTTTAACTTTTGATCTAAACAAGATAGAGCAACAAATTAGGTATCAAATGAAAGAGCATAAAATTAATAAATAATAATAATAATAATAATAAATAATAATAATAATAATAATATAATAATAATAATAATAATAATAATAATATCTATCATTTTTCAGGAAACAACAGAAACTCAATCAGAATCTAGAAAACCATCTACAAGTTACAACTTCACAATGGCATTAAGCAAGGAGCTGAGGGAGCTCCGTGGGCGCACAGTTGATATCTCAGAACCTCCACGTACTGTCCACAGGCAGGTGTCAACTGGGCCATCTACCAGATCTCTCACTGAAACTTTCCTGGTTGGATACCCTTCAGCTTTTATCAGTGGTTCCCAGCTTCCCACCAACAGACAGGCGTTCCAGTATTTCCTTAATCTTCAGAATTTACCGGAAAATGCAGGGAGGCCCATGGTTCAAGACCTTGCATATGAAACAGTTGAATCTATCATCCCATTCTGGCAGATGGCTAGGATCAAGACAATGACCAAGTACAACGCAATGAAGCTCTTCATGAAACTACATGAGAAACATCGTGCTCTGGTGAAAAGCAAAGGAAGAGCAAGTAACCCTAAAAAGAGGAGCATTTGTGCTGGAATTAGACAGCCTGTTCGATATAGGAGCTCCAGATGCAATCCAGGAAATACAGAACAACAGACTGTTATCCAGAGAGAAGAAAGATGAGGATATCAGGTTCTACGAAGACCAAAAGACTGAGAGGAAAGGTCATATGTCTGGTCATGACAAGATTTTTGAGACAAGATCCCTGCAGCAAGCAGCGAGGAATGAAAGACTGCAGCATAGACAAGAACAAGGTAAAACTAATTACTTTGAACGTTACAAAAAGTTTTAAGTTTTACTCCATTGCGATATTTAGCATGTACTTAACAATTACTGTCTTAACATGTTGTACTATTTTACAGCTGCAGCAGAACAAGAGGCAGTTGTTCATGTGGATGACATTACCTGGGGTGACTCAACTGACAACGACGCTAACACAGAGGACATGGATTACCATCAGCCTCGTCCTGGATGTTCTCACCATCAAGACACTGTGACTAGTGTGACTTTGACGTTTCCAAGGAAGGTCATGGAATGTGATGTCATCTGCAATACAGCTGATCGTCTTGGTTTATCAGACAATCAAGTTACTGCCATGGTTTCTGCCACCTTGAAAGCTGGAGGGGCTGATCTGGATAACTTCGTCATCTCAACCTCAACAACACGTCGCAACAGAATGCTGTCCAGGTATAATATCAGCCAGAGTCACATGTCCAAGTTTTGTGAAAACCCCCCACAGTACGCTGCCTTACACTGGGATGGAAAGTTGCTCAAAGATGTCTTGGGCAGTGAACCTGGAAGTACCTCAGAGACTTTAGCTGTGCTAGTGTCTGGTCCACCTTCATACACTGAAGGAAAGTTATTGGGAGTACCTGTCATCGACAATTCTTCTGGCACAGCTCAGGCTGAGGCTTCAATGGATTTACTGGAGACATGGGAACTTACGGATAATGTTACTGCCCTTGTTTTTGACACTACATCCAGTAACAGTGGAGTTCACAGAGGAGCTGCCAAACTGCTAGAGAAAATGCTGAACAAAAAGGTGTTTTATCTGGCCTGTCGACATCACATCCTGGAAATCCTAGTAGGAGCAGTTTGGGAGAAGCTGTTTGGGAAGGTGAAGGGGCCAGATAATCCCTGGTTTGAGCATCTGAAGGATGTTTGGACGGACTTGTCCAAGGAAAACCCAAAGATGCTGGCTATCAACAGCAAATGGCTGAAGGAAAAGAAGAAGAACAGTGAAGAAATACTCCAAGACATTCTAACAGCAGAAAGGCTTCCAAGAGCCGACTACAGGGAAATGGCTGAACTGACAGTCATTGTTCTTGGAGGAACGCCTCCTCGAGGTATTCACTGGAGTCGACCAGGCGCCATTCATCAGGCCAGATGGATGGCCAGAAACCTGTACTCCATGAAAATGCTGATGTTTGCAGATCAACTTGAGTACGACGAAGACACTGTATCAAAGCTGGAAAGACTCAACACCTTCCTTGCGCTGTTCTACACTCCTGTATGGATGATGTCAATGTCTGCTGCAGATGCTCCCGTGAATGATCTAAGTCTAATCCAGGACATGTTGAAGTACAAGAAAACTGACCCAGAGCTTGCTGATGCAGTACTTAATAAGATGGAAAACCACAAATGGTACCTGACGCAGGAAGTCGTGCCATTTGCCCTGTTCAGCAGTAGATTGAGTGACACATTGAAGCACGACATTGCTGCCCAGTTACATGCCACTGAGAAGCCAGACAGCTTCAGAACAGGAAAGCCTCTATTCCAGAGAGTCACAGCTAAGACCACCCTGGTTGATCTCATTGGCCCAGAATCACATTTCCTGCTGGACACACTGAACATTGGATCCGAGTGGCTTCTGGAACCTGTCACGTCTTGGCCACAGAATGAGGACTACAGAAAAGCGTTGGACTATGTTAAGAATCTGAAAGCGGTGAATGACATTGCTGAACGTGGTGTCAAGATGATGAGCGACTTTGCAAATGTCATAACAACAGATGCCAAGCAAAGGGACTATCTCCTTCAAGCTGTGGAGTTCAACAGACGCCGCTTTGACAGCTTCAAGAAACAAACTCTCAACAACTGACTGTGTAAATGTCATTATGAAATTAATCATCATGTAATGCTTTCACTTCTTGATCGATTAGACTTGTGACAAAATGTTAATCTCAAATTTGTGTCATGAATAAGGCGCCTTGTCTGCCTTGAGTGTGAGAAAACGAATTTTGTGATATTTCTGAAATCTTTGTATGTACCAATGTGCCATTTCTTGTTCCAAGACTATCATAATTGTATAAGTTAGAAAGAGGATTAAAAACACTTTAATTTGGTGCCTATTTTGTTGCTCTATCTTGTTTAGATAAAAAGTTATAGTGCAAAACATGATTCAAGGGACCCCGGAACTGGTGCTTTTGGCCGATTTCAAGGCAGAAAACTTAAAGCTCCATGCGGCAATGCTTCCCAACAACCTAGGTCAAAATGGTTGTGATTTTCGGCCTTTTCAGGTCAAAAGCATGGGAAAAAGTACAGAAACCTATGAAAATAAGAAAAAGTTGATTTTTGAACAGGGCTATGTGTGCTGTTTAATGTGGTGAATTGTTCCTCAGTCTGTATTTTGAACTGTTCCCAATCAGCTTTCTTGTAATTTCTGTAAGTGTGCCTAAGGCTGTTGGGGCAGAGTGTAGAACGTGTTGTAATGATGATGGGCAGGTGGTCTGATGACAGTTGTTTTTCTGTTCTCCAGTGTGTATGTGTTGCTAGTGAGGGGGAACAAACGTTATGTCTGGGAGGAGTTTGAGTATCCTGCTTGATGTGGTATGTGTGTATGTTCTGTATTGTTAAGAATGAAGAGGCTGTTTAGTTGTGTGGCTATGTTGGCGCCTCTGGTGTTGCTTTGGTTGTGCAGGTACCAACTAGTGTCTTTAGCGTTGAAGTCTCCTCCTAAGATGACATTAGTGAGAGAGGCCAGATTGTGTAACTGTGGATTGTAATTGGCTGGCACCTGAGGTGAACTATCTGGTGGGATGTAAATGTTGATGAGTGTGGTGTGTTTTGCGCGTGTTTTAATGTTAACTGCCTGTATTTCTATCGTGTTATCTGCTTGGATTGTTTGTAATGTTTTGAGTGGCATCAGTGTAGCTAATGCTTTTACGTATGTAAGTGATGAGTCCACCCCCGTGACCCCAGTACGATCTTGACGGATCGCCGTGAAGTCAGGGATGGTGGGTGTTTTGTGTGTGCGTTTTAGTTTTGTTTCTTGTATAAGTGCTATGTGAATGTTTTGTTTGTGTACGAATTCCCTAAGCTGCATGATTTTGTTTATACTGTATATACACTGTAGCTCATAGTTGTGCAGCCTTGTGCTTACTTTTTTTAATAAGTTTTTGCTTTGCCTTCTCAACAGCTTGTAAGCATTTCCATCGGACAAATTATTTGCTTCTTTAAATTTGAAATACGCGTTCCTTTTTAATGTTAAGCTACTTTTAATTTCAGCATTCCACCATTTAGGTTTCACAGACTTCGCCAGTCTCTTTATACGTAATGGGATATTACTTGATTCTAAACGTTTAAAATAATTAATAAAAGAAGTCTATGTGCCATTAATATCGTCGCGCGATAGAGCCTCATCACAATTATGGGTCGAAAGATGCAGTTTCATGTAATGAAATTTAGCTCCTTTAAATCCCAAAACGTGTTCAGGCTCTCCATATTATGAACATTAATTTTAATTTCAAATGTTATTTGCCTATGATCACTGGTGGAGAAGTACTGTAGTCTCCTACAGAGATATTATTAGTGGTGAAGAAGTAGTCTCCTACAGAAATATTAGCAATTAAGTCTAGGTCTGTACTTAAAACTAAATCTACAATATTGCTTTCTCTAGTGGGTTCCTTGACCATTTGAAAAAGTGAACTTTCGAGCAAACCCTCGACCAGTCGACCACCGGGATTGGAGTGTAAAGGACTACTCCAATTCCTGCAAGGTAAATTAAGATCTTCCATAATTACCGCATAATAGTCGCTACTTACATAAAAAATTAGTTCCCGAGGTCTATTATCACTATCGACAGTCCTCGAGGGAGGCCTACATACTAAACCTATAATTAATTTCTTTTGTGAGTTGTCTTTAATTTCAACAAACGTCGCATTTATATTGGCAATTTCTGCAATGTTTTTAATTATGGGTTTTAAGTGTGACCGAGCGTATAGCACTGTACCACCACCCTTCTTTCTATTATATCATTGTTAAACATCTCATAACCAGGAATATGAAATTCTCCGAGAAAATTTCTAATCCCTGTACTTAACCAGGATTCAGTAATTAATCCGACCTCAAATTTTTGGTCAGGGCCGTTTCTAGCCATTAGGGGGTCCAAAGCATTATACCCATTTGAGGCCCCACCCCTCCATCCACCAACTCACGCCTTACTACATCACCTCAGCACCTACATACAAAAAATGGCTGTGTTAATAAAAAACAATTATGAAACAATTTTAATGAAACATTTATGTCCAAAACAACAAATATGTACTTTCAGAAGACAAACAGGAAAAATACTCTTCATGAAATTCCTAAAAATTAGCTTATACATTATTTAGAATAAATGACACAGAACTATGTATAAAAAAATAATGCAATTATCAACTACCAAACAATTACTAACTCTACGATACAATCGTGTAATAGCTAACAGTTATACAGAACAGTTTGTATCTTCAAAATTTTTGCCTCCTAGATTTTTTCTGGGCGAAATCATCAATAATATCATCATATGAAATCTCCCTGCCAACATCCTGGTTGATGCTTATGATGCCAAGACGACTGAGGCGATCCTGCCCCATTGATGATCTGAGGTAGTTCTTGATTAGCTTCATCTTAGAGAAGCTCCTCTCGGCTGACGCTACTGTCACAGGTAGAGTGCAGGCAATTCTTAGTGGGGTATAGTTCCTCCAGTTGCTTCTGATGAATGAAGGAGAGAAGCTCCAATGCAGTCATGTTGTGTGAAGGTAAAGTCGGCAAGTTCTCAATTTCGAGGGCCAGTTCTCTTCCATCAATGTCAGAGTTAGCTCCAGAGCTCAGTATCTTAGGGAGCACACTTGCAGGACAAGTCTTCCTTGTTCATTGTGGTGAAGTTTAGGAGAACCCCAAATATGTCCCCACATCATCTAATGTTTTGAATCTCTCATTTATTGACCCGATGGCACAATCCACCACCACATTGAAAAATTTTACTTCCAGCCTCTTTAAGGCTTCTGTAAATGATTCGTCAGGAGCTTCGTAAGCAGAGTGTTTTTTTGTGGATCTGAGCCTCTTCTCCTTCAGCACAGCCTCCACATTCATTTCCTCACATATATCCATAGCTACGACTTGTGCTGCAACAGAATCTGTGTTTCTGTAGCTGGTGAGTGAGTCTTTTGTTTTTGTGAGGAGGTTGTTTGCCACATTAAACTGCATTGTAGGAGACTGCAGAAGTTTGCTCACATGGTTAACTGCATGAAGAATGTCATACCATACTACTGTGCAAATCTGAAAGCGATAATACCCTACCTCCTCTGCAAGTGCTTGTGCTGCTTCAGTCCTGGCTATGGCATCTGTGGCATTGTTTCTGACTTCCAACAGGACCTCTCTGATGTTGTGGCTCTGGTATCGCACAGCCTCAATGCTCTTAAGCCGGCTCTCCCACTGGTTTCACTCCAAGACTTGAGTGTTATGTTCACGTGCTTCTTTAGGATTGTCCATCTCTGTGTAGCTGCTGAAAAAGGTTGTACAATTTTTGTACGTTGCCAAAGAAGCTGATGGCATCTGTGGAAGCTTTAGCTGCATCGGCCACTACAAGATTCAGAGTGTGAGCCCCACATGGAACATAGAGTGCACGACAGTTCTTCTCTAATAACCTTGCCTGAACACCTTTGTTATTGCCCTTCATGTTCGCTCCGTTGTCATATGACTGTCCTCTGCAGTCATCAAAGTGAATATTCAGTTCATCTAGTCTCTTCAGAATCAGAACTGATAAACCCAGGCCGGTACTTTCTGAAGCCTCAAGAAAGCCCAAGAAGTATTCTTTTATTTCTGGTACTTCACCCATTTTAACAGTTCTGATAATAATCGACATCTGTTCTTGGTGGCTTATCTCTGGAGTGCAGTCTAAAATGAGTGAGTAATATTTAGCTTGTTTTATTTCTGCAACAATGGCATCCAAGATCTTCCCACTAATGGACCCAATGAGCTTATTTTGAATGATGTTTCCTAGGTAACTTGAATGACTATATTGGCCACTTTCGACTCTGCTGATGTGTTGTTTCATCACTGGATCAAATTTGACAAGCAGCTCAACCTCCTTCAAGAAATTGCCATTGTCTCGATTGTACAATGTAGAGGAAGACCCCCTGAAAGCAAGATTTCTCTCTGACAGAGATTGGATTATACTTACAAGACGTGTGAGAACATCTCGCCAGCGTCTTCGCTCTACCTCCATTAATGACATTTCAGTTTGGTCAATGGTCCTCCCAGTTTTTAGCCGCAGTTCCAGATCCTTCCATGTTGCCATGTTATCTGCATGTTCTGAACTATTTTCATGGCCTTTCAGAAGCGAACCAACGTTTATCCAGTCTGAAAGTCCATCCGTAATTAGTTTGTACGACTTCCTTGAAAACAACTTGCAGCAGAAGCAATAAAGAGCATCATTCCTTCTAGAGTACATCAGCCAGCTTCTCTTTATTTTTTCCCCATTAATTAATGTTCTGTACATGTAATGGTGATAAACGCTTCTACCGTCCTCTCTTTTAGGGAATGTGAAATCTGGACTGATTTGAAATGGTCCTCGAGACACCAGATCTGTCTTCAAGGCATCTGACAGGACAACTGGCCAGTCATACGGATCAAGCGGTAGAGCAGATATTGGTTCTTGTTGTTCAGTAGAAATGCCTGTGTGTGGTGTTTGAAGCTGAACAGAAGATGGGCCACTTGTTGGTTCATCAGGCTCTACTTCTACTGGTGTTTGAGGTTGCATAGAGGATGGTCCTGCTGTTGGCTCATGATGCTCATCAGGCTTTGCTGAGGATGGCTTTTCCAAATATTTCAGTAGTGCTCCTGAGAAGAACATAACATTACATATTCTGTTAATTTTTGCTAAAATACTCTTTCTTATCTTGTGTGATAATTGATCTGTGTGAACAGAATTTGAGGTGATGTGATCCATTAAATTTCACATTTCGAAGTATTATAAATATTACAGAGACTAGCTTACTCTACACGATTCCTGAGCACTTGCCTAGCTTGATGGTCTGCCTAACCTAGTTGCCTGAACTGTAATCATAAGAATATACAAGTTGCACATCTCACCTGTGCTACTGGAAAGCTTTTCCTCAATCTATTTTCTTCTTTTTCCGTTTCTCAGCTCCTGATGGATAATGTCGTTTCATTTTCCAAGATGCACGAAGTCACATCTAGTTAACCACAACTAATCTGCTAAATAATAATAATCAAGATAATAATGATGATAATAATAATAATAATAATAATAATAATAATAATAATTGTTAGAATTGTAACGTTAATCAAATACATTCAAATAATTAATCAGCCCATTTAGGTTTTAACCAACAAAATTCACATTATCTGAAAAAGATGAGAAAAGAATTAATAAACGTGAAAACATAACGAAAATAATCCTAAGTTTTAAAGTGTTACAAAATCTCTTAATAATTAGTAAATTAGTGAAATAATGTTTTACAATACCAGAAAAATTAAGCATTTAGGAAAGTATAAGCATATAGTAAGAATAAAGTTAACTAATATAGAAATAAGATCTCACAATAGGTATATACACATAACGACCAAAACGTTTCGTTTGTCTCCGTTTTATCACATTTGTCTCATACAAAAACTTTAATTAATACGACAATAATAATAATAATAATAACTTCAGCTATATTCCTATTCTTGCCCACTGAGCTATGACCTGGGAGCCTGTCTAGGGGCCCCCTAGTAGCAGCGGGGCCCTAAGCGGCCGCTTAGTCTGCTTATGCCAGGAAACGGCCCTGTTTTTGGTCAAGAACAATATTAATAGTTCATCAGATTGAAATCTTAAACTTCGTCATTAATATAAAATACATTTTTAAAATTTTTAGTACCGTAGTAGAATCTCGTGGTTCTTCGTGGAGCCAGTCGTTCACTGTAAGGAAAATTTGTTTGGCTGATCGCTTTCGTAGGAGTTACGCCATATTTTGCCTGAAAAGCCATCGCAGAGCTATGTACTAGTCTGCCAAGACGAGCTGTTCCCACGCTATTCAGGTGAAGACCATCACACAAAAATAAATCCTTTTTATTATAAAAATGATTCCATAAATCGACGAACTCAACATTTTCCTGTTGGCAAAGGGACTTAGAATATTATTCATATAGGTGGCTCTGCTGAAAAAGTTGTCGGATCCTGCTATTCTCGGGAGAATTCCTGAAAAAATTAATTTATTAGCCCTATCCTTTAGATTCTGCATCGGTCGCGTGTATTTCTCTATTAGCTCCTCTGACCTGGAAATATTAACAGCGTTAATCCCAACACGCACCATAAATATCGTACTATAATAATCAGCATCTTTACCAAACTCGTCTATGGAGTCCGTGATGTCATCGTCAACACAGGCTCCAGGAAAGTAGTACCTCCTTTTCGAGTTAGGTTCCAGCCACAGAACTCGTGTAACTGCCCTCGAATAATGGAATTTCCTGCGTGTCATTCTGCTCTTGCTCTAAGACAGAAAATCTATTAGTTGTAATTACTCGTAAGCAAGGTTTATGCTGACTAGGTCGGGCCCCATTTTGAACAGGCTCAAACGATCCATCCCCCGAATGGGAAAGGGGGACGAGGATGACGACTGGTTGGGGATTCGTCGTAGCCTTCGCGCCATGTCCGTTCTGTATGAGAACTCACGCCCAGAATTTCTGAAACAAAATTCTGCAGCGAGTTGAACCTTGCTGCCAAAGCATTAAATTCCTCTCAACGCATTTGCCTCCTTCCTACTTCTTCGAAGTTTATCTCTCGCCGAAATCACCTCGATTCGTAGTTCTCGTTGGTTTAGAAGAGAAATCGGTAAAAAAGTACTGAGGAAATTTTCCACCGCAGTCGGAACACTGGCGTAGGTTAGGGGCCATATCTAGAAAAATGTTCTCACGAAAAATTAAAATTAATTTCCCATCTAACAGGAAGGTAGAAGAGTCTGGAAAGAATTATGGATTAGTGACCTGAAAACAGGAAACAAGAGTCTGGAAATACCAAAAGGAGTTTCTACACATACACACACACATTTTTTTTTTTTGGTACGTAGTAGGTAATTGAAAGGTCTAGAGCAGGGGTGGCCAGACTTTACTGAGATGAAATCTACTTTTCCCAAAGTTCTCCCTATACGGTCCACCAGCCCAGTTTTATATATATATACAGAGAGAGAGAGAGAGAGAGAGAGAGAGAGAGAGAGAGAGAGAGAGAGAGAGAGAGAGAGAGAGAGAATAACCAAGACTAAAATGAAGTGAATATAAAAATATATTGCCAAATGCACACAGATATATTTTTCATTAAATTTTAACCCCCAAACTTATTAGAAATTAGGTATACTGGAACAGGAAGAGCTTACTTTACTGATGTGATGATTTGTACTGCATGGCATCAGCAAGCCGTGTGTAGTCCGGATTGTAGCTGCTGATTGCTAGCCTCAAACAAGCATCCAGGTGATCATCTGTCAGAGTGGCTCGGTATTTTGATTTGATGATATTCATGTGTGAGAACGTTGACTCACAAAGCCTGTAGGATGATCCAAAAATTGCTGTCAAGTACACGGCACTTTTTCTGACATTCGGATACTTTTCTTCAAGAAGTAGGTGCTAAAAGTTTCCTTCTGAAAACCTGGATTTGATTTGAATGTCGTTTCGCAGAGTCAAGATTTCATTCTCGATTGCAGATATGTCCATATTAAACAATAAGGCCATTTTTGATGCAATATCATCAATGTCAAAGTTTGCACCAAATGGGAAGCACATGAATACTGCTACAGTTTCTAGTGTTGCTAAGTCTCGGAACCGTCTGTTGAAGTCTGTAATAACATTCTGCAACTATTCAACGTATCGAACACTGTCAAACTGGTCGCATTTTTCCCCCTGACTTTCCAGCTCTGACATCATGTTTTTGAAGTTCCGCAGTTGGTGTCGCTGCAGCTGTGAGGACACCAGTTCTAATTTTTGTTTAAAAGCATTCACTGAGGTAATCATTTCAACAATAGTTTTGTTTTTACCTTGCAACTCTAAGTTTAGCTGATTTAGAAAAGCACTGGTGTCAGTCAAAAAAGCTAAATCTAACAGCCACACTTCGTCTTCCAACTCTTTGTAATATGTTTCTTTTAACTTCAGAAAGTCTTTAATTTCAGGTAAGAGATCCCTAAACCTCTGCAGGAATTTACCTCTACTTAGCCACCTGACATCAGTGTGCAACAAAAGGTCAGTGTGTTCTGCTTTATTTTCTTCTAGCTGAGTAGTATAGCCGCAAAAGGGGAGAGTGCAGGAATGTTGCAAGTGATTACGTAATGTTGCAAAGGGGGTGGGGTGTTGCAAAGGGGGTGGGGATGTTGCAAAAAAATAAAAAAATAAAAAAAAGAAAAAAAAAGAAAAAAAATTCCCCCAAAGGGGGGATGCTGCAGGTGCAACAAGGAAAACTTGGAGGCGGCGTTATCCCCCAAGAGAAAGGAGAGAAAGGAGGAGAGAAAGGAGGAGAGGTGTTCACCTGGCAGGAGCCAAGTGCATATTAAGATTTCAGCCAAGTAGGCGTTGTTTTATAGGCTCCTAATCAGCCAGCTGGCTTAGAAGGCGTAAATGGCTTGAGTTGCCAGATAGCGCCATGTATTCATTTAATTCTAATCGAAGACTGAGTTGCCAGATACCACTTTTTAGCGATACCATTGTATACATTATTATAGACTCCTAATCAGCCAGCTGGCTTAGAAGGCGTAAATGGCTAGAGTTGCCAGATAGCGCCATGTATTCATTTAATTCTAATCGAAGACTGAGTTGCCAGATACCACTTTCTAGCGATACCATTGTATACATTATTATAGACTCCTAATCAGCCAGTTGGCTTAGAAGGCGTAAATGGCTTGAGTTGCCAGATACCACTTTTTAGCGATACCATTGTATACATTATTATAGACTCCTAATCAGCCAGCTGGCTTAGAAGGCGTAAATGGCTAGAGTTGCCAGATAGCGCCATGTATTCATTTAATTCTAATCGAAGACTGAGTTGCCAGATACCACTTTCTAGCGATACCATTGTATACATTATTATAGACTCCTAATCAGCCAGTTGGCTTAGAAGGCGTAAATGGCTTGAGTTGACAGATACCACTTTTTAGCGATACCATTGTATACATTATTATATTTCTTAAAAGTTGGTTTAGAATACCGGTAGTAGGTTTAGAAGGCGTAACATGATATAATTAAGTAAAACAACATTGCATCATTCTGTTTATTATAAATATATAGAAAATAAATATACATTTCAATTGAGGAATATGCATATAATCATAACAGTACAGAAATATATATACACAATTATGGATATTTATAAAATAAATATACATTTCAAATAGAAATAAATATACATTTCAATAATAATAGAAATATGCATATAAACTTAACAGTACAGGGGAAATATCACGCAAAATATATATATAAATACATTCCAATAATAGAAAATATGCATATAACAGTACAGGGGAAATATCACGCAAAATATATAAATACAATTCAATAATAATAGAAATATGCATATAATCAGTACAGGAGAAATATCGAGCAAAATATATAAATACATTTCACTTTTTTTTCAAAATACTAAACTCGGTCTTAATCGAGTTTACAATTACATCATTATTGCTCTGCATTACGCAGTATATGCGGCTTAATAATATTTCACCGCTTAAAGTAGAGGGAAACCTGTATTCGATATGAAGGGCTTTCATATCGTTCAGTACTATTTTTGTTCCCACTTTACAACCGGTTGGTAAGTCATCTTTAAATACGTCTAGAATACAATCAAAAGCACGCACAAAGAGTTCATCGTTAGCTATACTATTAAACACAAGTTTATAAGCACGCTTTTCCAATCGAGGGTTTATTTCTACCGACTCGAGCTTTTCAATCGCGAACTCACTCAACATAGCGGCAATTGAAATAATCTTCTAAATCGTTACGACAACTGCGCGTTATATAAAGAAATAGTTCTTCAGAGTGAACGGTGTAGGTGAGCTCAGCCTTGTACCGATCAATTGCTTTGTACCAAAGTTCATGGTATTTCAAAGAGTCTAAACTTTTTAAATAAACATCCAACACTAGACCATTCTCACCAGCCCTACACTCGGTAAACCCATCGAGCAGAGCGGTGTAGGCGTATTCAAGTACTGTATCAAAATAAAGCATGTCCGTAACACGCGCGTCTAATATAGGTTTCAGCTTGCGGAATCCGACGATTTCAAACATTCTGTCGAGGATGAAACGGTTTCGCGTAGGAACAAGAGCGTTATTATCAGAAGCATTCCTCCACATCAGCCGTATATCAATGCACGGCCGATCGTTATTTATACACAACGTACTTACAACGGCGTATGAGGGTGCGTCACTAATCTGCTCTCTTCTTGTACCTACGTTAGCAGGTATTTTATAACGATCTTCACTCCACTTCTCAACTATCACGAAGATTCTATTCATCTCCTCGACACTTAAATAAACCCGTTTGTTTGTTTGTCTACATTCCGTTTCCAGTACATAGCTAATGGTACCGGAATTACGCCTGAACACGCGCAACGATTTCGTTACGGACACATCGTACGAGGCGTTGAGAATGCTGCTCAAAGGAAGTTCCATCGTATTTGAGGAGCGCACGTCCACTCGGTTCAAGCTCTGAGATAACTATGAGCCGTGTGAGGCACGCAGGTAGGCAGGAATGGTTCGACGGGCGGCTGACTCGATGATACGTGAATGGGCTTGTTCGTATGATCTGCGAGTCGTACCGAATTGTTGTACATATTTCGGTACAAGAATTAATTTCATCACTACCAGCCTACGCACCAGACATTTACCTCAGGATAAGAACTAGGAACATTTTATGTTTTACTAAACATCTTCACACTCCGGCGCACTATTTGAGAGGAACATATGTTCATATTTTTCCTTTCTGCCCATCAAACGATACTCGTCTCTAAAGTCTGTTAAAAACACATGCAGGGCACTAGCCACAACCTCACTACGAACCTCATCATGATATACGTTAATATAGTGATAAAAATACTTAAGATTGTCCATGATCACGAGATTCACATTTTCAATCGTAGGGTATGAGTAATCGACATGGTGTAGCATGACGTAATACCGCTTGTCACACCACCCATCCGCAAGACTCATTATCCATACCTGCTGCTTCTCTTCTGCACGCGTTGTTTCTTTTACTTCACGGTGTATGTGAGACTTTATAAAGTTTAGCTCTGCAGTATACTTCAGCACATCGTCTGTGCAACGAAAGCCTTCAACGATCTCACCAGAACATCCGTAGAGTATTTGTACATCTTGGAACTTCGCACAATCCAATGTGTTTTTAAAAGAGGTATACGAGGGAGGAATAGGAAGTTTTTCGGTATCCACCACATCCTGACACTTTGCTGAATACCATTTCATAAACGTTGTACAAGCAATATTAAAGGTAGCCACTTGAATACACGTCTGATCTGAATACACGTCTGATCTCTCGGGCTTACTGCGGTCGACTGACCACGCAGGGACTCCCAGATAGTAGCATGACTCACGGTCTTACAGTGGGCGGAGCTTAGAACTTTCACCTGCACGCACACACACACACACACACACACACACACACACACACACACACACAAAGGAGAAAGTGAAACGCTATTTGAAACATGATTTATTTAATAAACGAGATTTTCAAGTTATATATATTTACAAATACGATTTAATAAACGAGATATTCAAGTTATATATATATATATATTTACAAATACGTGTAATAAATCAATAGATACGATTATATACAAGACAAATACGTGTGAGTTAACAATAGAAGCATCAATCGTTTGGTATCCAAAGGGTACGGTATCATAGGTACCAGGTAACTGGTAACGTTTCCTATAGGTGTTACGGCACACCTTCGTACCCCTAAGTTCCTTCACGCCCCCCAGCTTCTGCGCCCGAAAATTGTGGGTGCCTACAATTAGTTGGGGAGGTTGTTCGCCCTCATCATCGTCCAAACATACTAGATCCTTCAACGATTCAAAGTTAACAACCCGCCGATTCGCATGGTTGAGCGTAATACCATTTGCCTTCACGATATATTTCATTTCCTCCCCCACCCTGACCCGTACCCCATAAGTCTTAGGTCCTGTTGAGACAAAAGAGTCGGCGTAAGCGTTGTCCCCATACTCGTCCTTGATCTCATCAGTGAGCTCGCCGAGGAACTCCCCAATAGCGGGCATGTATTCACCCTCCCTCTCTGTGAATATCACGCTATCTGTATCGGCATACAATCCTGTCCGCCCAAGAGAATGCAATAGACCCCAAAGTTTTATACGGGCGTAGGCTGTTGTGAAGCTGGCCACAGGTATGTTTGTAACCCTTGAGGTATCTGTGGCAAATTCAGTGTTGTTGTACTTTATTATGTAAGTATTACCTACATTCACGATCTCCATGACCTCTTTATCGGGAGCATTGGCATAATCCCAGACATCGCTATAACTTTGTGCCAAATGAATGCTCCCTCTGCCGGTATTCTGCGCAAATTTTCCCCATAGACTGTTTAGACACAACTTTGCACTAAAGCGCTTGCCAGGATTCTTTACAATTTGGACACGATCAAGTTGTATACCTTCGCGGTCGCGGTAACGTTGAATATAGGCAGACTTTTCATCTTCGGTATCAACTCCTCGCGGATACCCTGATGCCTCAACCTTATCCTTCAAAAAGGCGTTTATATATGGTGTGAAAAGGTTGGGTAGCTTCTGAAACCTCCACACCTCATGTATCTTCAGTATGCTATAACCATGGCGTACGGCTACGGCCAGCTCAGGACTTGTATATACGCCTCTGATCTTACGCTGGTGGGGTATATGGTTACAATCGCCGTTATCCTCTTCCGCGCACTTCACGCACAGGGGAAACATGAGCTTGTCGTCGATAACGACAGGTAGGATCGGCATCCATAAATTGCGTGGGGGGAGTACGTCTACGAAAGAGAGCCCAAAGTAACGATCATTCAAATTTTTGAAAATTCATTGATGGAGGGTAGGCTAGGTCCCACCAGTTTCTCAGGAGCGCCCACGGGGTACGGATTGCTCTTCATCACGTATGGGTATAAAGAACAGAAATCGTAGTATATGGAGCTTCACGCCCTCCGTAGGTGGAAAGTATAGTCTGAAAGGATTTGTACGTCCTCCAAACAAGCTATCACCACATTTGAGAGGATCCAGCACCATTGAACGCTTGATCGTGTTTATTTCCTCACGGTACACCTCGTCTGTCTCCATCCGTGCATCATATTCATGCTCCCACAAGACTTTGTGAGTGAACTGTGATCCTATAAGTTGATCGCGGGTGCGGGTCGATGCAAGACAGTCGGCAGGAGACCTACCGTGGATATCTCCGGTGATTCCGCACTCAGGACGGGGGCATCCATGCCACCAGCAACCGTTAAAGGAGTACACAGTCTTCACACCAGTGACACGGTTTTCACTTAACCCATCAACCCAAAAAACACGTCCATTAATCTTAATGGGTACTTCACCCGTGTTGCGGGCGTGCTTTATGTATACACCTGTCTGTTGCTGTAGGTGTATGAGCCGGTAAATAGCCTTGTGCCCGTAACTGCGGGGATTGTTTCGGTGAATAATGGCTAAGGTGTCTTTCGGCATGAAGTTATTCTTGAACACCGTAAAACATAATGATGCGATGGTGGTTGCGACTTGCAGTGGATCGCATTTGAAACGGGCTATGTACATCCTTCTAAAGGCCTGGAAACATACTCTAAGCACGCGCACATCATTCACGCAATAACGCTCACATTCATCAGCTATATTATAAGGTTACTTTCATTAAAACTGTCGTAGTATCGACCAAAGTCTTCACGTTCATCCATACAGTCAAAATAATGTTTGGGGGGTGGTGGGCCTACGTAGTTTAAAGTCTCGCTGGTGAGGAAAGTGTAAGGGAAGTATCCTTTGGAAACTTCAGCTGCTATTCCCATCACCTTGGGTAGCTTTGCTAATTTACAAGGTGTGAATAATAAAGTATCTTTAAATTGTACATTGCCTCTTATCTGCATCTGTATTAATTTGTTGCCTTTTTCAATGGATCACCTGTAAATATCTCAGAAGATTCGTGTTCAAGCAACTCCTTTATAAAGGAACTGCGTGTCAAACTTTGCCCCGTTATGGGCGAGATATACACAGTCATTTTTTTGAACTTGTCGGCTAACTTGCAATATAGGACACAAATAGTTTTCACAGGACTATCGCGGACATTCGTTTTAAAAAACGTTTGTCCGTTTAACCGCATTTGGGGCACTCGTCACATTCGATACCCATACATCATCACAGATGGTCTGTCTCACAAGTAAATGTGGAATTACCTCTTTTGGTTTCAGCGTTCGTATATGTTTCTATACGTAGTATACAGTTATACAAGGTTATTTTTAGGCTTAGCATCTTTCATATAACACACATGCTTTACTCCATCCGCCTTATATCCTCCTGCATGTAGGACAGGAATTACGTCCACTTGTGCTTAAATTTCCCCCAATTATCCATTGTTGTGAAACATACCACATTCACAGATTCTCATTTTCCTGCACGTACCAATTGATTTATGGAAATCAAACAGCTATTATTGAAAAATGTGCGTCTACACACATCACAGTCTCTCTTCTCAGCTTCAACTACACGGCTTTCACATTTGGTGCTTTTACACTGCTCACATACCATGTGACATTCTTTACAATGTCTCACTATATCATCCGCAAACTCGAGGCACCCCTTACACAAACATGATGTCTCCCATATTTTCGACTTTTGTCATAACTCGCATAAAGCCACCTTATATTACGGATGGGGATACGTCGTCCCTGACAATCCTAAAATAAGTAGGGGTCTTGTACGATCTCTCACACAGCTTTTAAAAACATCACAGTCCTACGACGATCATCCAACCCAAACACAACTATGCGGACATTCATTTCCTGTTCTACCCTTCTCAGCTCTTTCAGGACCCATATTACAGTCAAATTCAAGTTCACAGTCTACAGCTAGTTTACGGGCACGCTCCACGACCGTAGGCAACCAAATTTTTTGAGTCCTGTATTTGTACAGTAAACATACGTGCTAAGAGTACTGCTATAAAGCCGCAACCACGATCGACGTTTATATGCTTTCGGTAAATAGTCGGAGAATTGAGGTTAAGAGTGTACGGTATGGCACTATGACCCGCAACACGGAATACACGGTCAATATTTACCGTGAAGTTGTCCATATTGAAGGCTATACTACTTTGGGCGGCTTGCATTATACGTCCTAATATATATTCTACATCTTCACAGCCGCCAAACGTCTAAATGGCACTATCACCCAATAATCATCTACATCACCGTCATCTAACCCGAATCCAAAGGACAGACTCGTCCTGACTTCACGCTCGTCGCGATTCTGAAGAGCAAACTCTATAATAAGCTGTACAACCCGGCGTAGCCCGCGCTCAATTCCATTGCTATACAATGGCTCTAGGGTCGACCCTGACTCTATACCGATTTCTAGTCAAGGTTGGGGTGGGAGCTGCGGAGCGCACCAACTCGAACGTTATTTCATCCTCAACAGAACGGTGGGCGGCAGATGAATTAGGGGATATATTAGCGGAAGGTGCTGCTGGGGGGCCTGTTGCGTAGGAGGTCGAGGGTTGGGGATCTATTATTGTAGACTTAACAGAACGGGGCGGCGGATGAATAAGGGGATATATTAGCGGAGGTGCTGCTGGGGGGGCTTGTTGCGTAAGAGGTTGAGGGGTTGGGGATCTATTACCGCTGCAACAGGCGCGTATTTCGGCGCTTTATACCTGACGTGGGTTCTCATACCTCCGCTTTGGACGTGCTACGGTATCGCTGGTGAGGGTTCGTTGGCAGGGGAGGAGATCACAACTACACTGTCGTCGAGGTCATCCGTAATGCAATGATGGGTGCTCTACCTCAGTCATTCACGGTTCTGTGGGAGAAGAAATATAAGGAACAGCACTCAAAATTTGTAATATTTTGTAAATGACCCACTTAGGAGTGTGACGTGTTAGAAATGGACTCTGTAGAAAAATTCAGATTCACGAGCCCATCCACATGTATTATATCTGGACCTACAGGATGTGGTAAAACTGTGTTTATGCTTAAAATCATTAAAGAAAAGGAGAGATTCTCGAAATTTGTGCATAAAGTTATATGGTGCTATTCGACGTATCAATCAGTGTTCAACGAGTACCAAGATGATATTTTGTTCCACAAAGGCGTATATGACGTTAATTCGTTAAAGGGAAATGAACATACAATCATTGTAATTGACGATCTCATGTTGGAGATGGATAAAACGTTTGCCGAGACATTTACAGTATTCTCCCACCATCTTAAATAAGCGTGTTCTTCATCAATCAGAATCTATTTTTCAAAATAGATACATGCGCGATGTGTCGTTAAATACGCAATATCTAGTCTTATTCGCGCAACGTAGAGATGTATCACAAATTGGGGTATTAGCCAATCAAATGTTCCCGAATCAGCGTAAGGAGTTTTTGGAAGTTTATAAAGAAGCTACAAGCACGCGTTACGGATATTTGCTTTGCGACCTTCATCCGCGAAACACGTTTAGAGTGCTTCTGCGAACGAATATATTTCCAAACGAGCCTGAAACGGTGATATTCCAGAATGACAAAGAGACTAAAGAAATACCGTGAATTAATAAAAATCTATCATCGACTGCCCCGGGCAATGCAGCAGATGTTTATTAAAAATATCGATGCCGACTTTTTAAAATGCATCTGTGAAATCTGTCTTAACGTTATAAATTGCAATGTATCAATGAAAACCCATCAGAAGGCTCGCCTACGCCGCTACAAGAACATAATACGTGCACTCGCTCGTAAAAGTCAAACTGTAGCGAAGAAAAAACGAATTATTGTACAAACAGGAGGGTCATTTCTCCCCATCTTATTTTCAGTTTTGGGTCCTTTACTGACTAGATTAATATAATGAAGAAAGTGGTAGTGATTCCCCACGAGGTGTACGCTTCACTGCAAAGGAATCCAGACACGGATCTAGATCCCCGTAAAAGCAGACTTAAAAGAATGGAAAGCGAATTGCTAGCCTATTAAACAGTGAAAAAACACCTGATGAGAAAGAATCTTATACCAAGAAGCTCTGCAGAAATTTCTTCACGAGTACGAAAATTATAAGAGCCCTACAGAGATTCCTGTGGTTATTAGGCACAGCACGGGGGACGATGACATGGCGACATAGGATCTGTAGCCCGACGATACAGCTGACCAACCAAAGATTAGCCACACAACATATCGAACATGTATTAAAAAGCACCCTCCCACATACATTGAGAAGTAAAGGCTTAAGTCTTTATAATCTATTGAATGAGGATCCGCCATACAATGGACCGATACAGGCGAGATCATTGTGGAAGGATCAAAGGTACAGGGATCGAATATCGTAGACATTGTCCATGATCTGGTGAGAAAGTGGGATAGGCCATCACATCAGGATGGAAGCATATTAAAGCAAGACTACAACAAATAAATGTCCCTAAAACGTTGATAGGAAATCTGAACAGGTTAAAAGACTTGGAACATGCAACGCATGTGACACAATTGAAGGCGCCGTCCCCCGGCGGTAACACCTTTGAAGAGGAGCAAGAAGAGGTTAAACCAACCCTACCCACGTGCCTCTAAAATACGCAAATGGCTAACGTATTAACTAAACGCTATTATGACATTTCTAACCCATCCTCTTACGGCGGCGTAGATAGACTGTACAGAAGTGTTTACGGAGTAGGAAAAAAAGATGTTGAAAGATTTTTGAGGGAGCAGGACGCTTATACGCTTCATAAGCCTGTGAGAAAAGGTTTAAAACAGCCAAGACAACGGCTTCCTCGATTGATTCTATTTGGCAAGCAGATTTAACAGACATGCAAAGATATTCTGTGTATAACGATGGTTACCGCTACATTCTATTCATAATAGACGTATTCTCTAGATATCTGTGGCTAGTTCCTCTGAAAATAAATCACCTGAAACAGTTGCTAAAGCACCAAAACGCTAATGTTAAAAGAAAACAGGGTTCCTGGCTATTTTTGTACGGATATGGGGAAGGAATTTATAGGCCGTGCTTTTCAGAACTTTGACAGAGTTTAATATCAGCTATTACACAACCAATTCTATACATAAGGCTTCTTTAGCTGAAAGAGTTCAGCGCACCATAAAGGAACGCATGCACCGTTATTTTACACATAAAAACACAGATTTCTAGACATTCTGGAATCATTGGCATCATCCTACAACCGCTCACACCATCGCACGATTGGGACAACACCTAACGAAGTTTTAGAAAGAGGTACGCTCCCGAGAAGAGATGGATCACCACCACCACACCACACTCTGCGCGCTTCAAAATCAATGATTATGTAAGGCTGTCGCGTTCGGGAATAAATTCGCAAAGGGTTTTGAGAGGCTGAAGATGGACACGCGAGATTTTTAAAGTTAGGGCTGTGAGACCTAAAGGTGAGATAATGATGTATTACATTGAAGATTTGAATGGGGAAGAAATCTCAGGAGGCTTTTACCGCGAGGAATTGCAGAAAGTTGCGTTTAATTTAGAAAAAATGTGTTTAAAATTGAGAAAATTTTAGGAAGCAAAGGTTCAGGAAGAGAAAAATGTACCTGGTGAAATGGCTAGGGTACCCAGAAAGCTTCAACACCTATATAAAAGCTGATGCAATAATGAAGCTTAAATAGTATGCAACATGGCTCCTAACCATTTCTACGTCACACTCCCGTCCTCCTCGTCCCTGTCTGTACACCCTAACAACACACTAGCCAACTTTGTAACAGACTCCACGGGCACATTGAATTGGGTCGTGATTCGTATGAGGTGGGGATATGCGAAATTCAGCTGGACACCGTTTTAAATATTGAACATAAAGAAACCGTTTTTTTATCTTAGAGACATTGACGAGTGTGAAAAAGCTGGGGTAGCTATGGATGAAACTATGCGTATCGCTCGGACTAAGGCTGCACGGTATTACAGTACAGAAGTAAGACTAGGACCGGGTCAATATGGTTCGGTCGAGGATGTTGTGAGAGGCTTAAACGTAAGTTTAAGAAACTCAAACCTTACGAATGATTTAGTATATGAAATCGTAAACAACTGCACATACACTAATCCTAAAATCAAAGACTAACAGACGTCTTAAAGAACATAGAAAGTTCAAAATTCTAACCAACGTCCGATATAGCGCAGCTTCCAAAGAGACACATTTCACGAGACACAGTATAACTTGTCCAGATTAATGTATCAATTGAAGATGGAGAAATTGGCTGAAAGGTCCCCAGACATGTGCTATATTTACAGTAATATAGTGGAGCACCAGTTTGTTGGGGATACCCAGGCACGCCTGCGCATTGCTCACATCCCCAACCATAGAGGAAGGAGTTTGAGTATTACATATGACAGACCCCATTATGTGAATGTCGCAACTAATTTAATAACCAATATCTCAATATATATAAGAACGATTGAGGGTGAAAACTTCCCATTCGGTAACGGGAGCTTAACAGTGAAGCTACACTTTCGACGCACTGAGTTATAATGGATAGAAAGCCTTTCACCGTCTATCGAGGGGTGAGATACCAGCGCGGTAGTGGACTTGGATCCATTTTTCATCCATACTACGTACGGCTGTTCCTTTGCTGAAGAGGGGTGCCAGATACCTTGGAAGGAAAGCGCTACAATCAGGCCTTAACACTGCAGAAGACATATTGGCCGGGGCTAAACCTAAAGAAGCTCTAAAAAAACATTTAAAGCGTACACGGAACGAAATCATCAAAGATGCAAAGAGAAAAATGCGTGGTGGCGGGAAGAAGAAGAGGGCCCCGGAAGAAGGGGTCACGTGGTATTAAACGTAAAAGGACTATCAAAAAAGAAGTGCTGTAAGCGAATGAAACTATGGTTGACCACTTTTTTGACTGATATAAGCTAAGGACATTGATTCATGAATCATAGTTTGTTTACCACTTGTCGAGAGAGGAGTCACTATTTCGCCATGGCACGCTTCATCCACCCATGTAGTTCACAATGCTGTAAATCGGAGCTGTCCTTTTTGAGCTCCCGCCACCAAGTTTCTATTGAGCACAGTGACTTTATTACAAAACCCTTTAAACACAATTAGTTCCCCGAGTGCACCTATAGAATTCGTGATACCCAGCTCAGGTCCTTACTTTTTTGATCCAAGCTGTGTGCACATGTACGCTAAGCTACGTATAGTCCATTCTGATGGAACGGTCTGCGATGAAAATATGCTGTATACCCTGAAACAAACTTTCTGCACTCCATATTCAACCAGTGTGACGTATATTTAAATCAGACCAACATATCGGCAGGCACGGGGTACTATCATCTACGAGCCTATCTGGAAAATGTCCTCAACTTTTCCAAAGAAGCGAAGGCTACCTTTTTAAGTGCCGAGGGATATTATCAAACTAAAGATGAAAATAGTATAAAGGACAAATTTAAAAATTCTAAAAGAAAATATACGAGAGTGTTTTGGACGGTTGCACACAGATTTCACTTTCCAGGAGAAGTTGCTTGTCAACGGGGTGGATATGAAAATAAAGCTCACCCGCACGAGTCCTGAGATCTGCTTAAATCTGGCTGCGGATCAAGAGGAGGGTGCAAAGCCCGTTGTGGTTCACATTATGGACACATACCTCCGCGTACGGCGAGTGAAATTAAGTTCACCAAAACAACTAGAAATTGAGAAAAATTTACTAAACGCTACAGTGAAATATCCTATTAACAGAGTGCAAATCAAACTATATACGGTTCCTGCAGGGTTGGCATCGAAGCAGATAGAAAACATTGCCCTGGGAAATCTTCCTAAAAGGATATTAATCGGCATGCAGGACCATGCTTCGGTGAATGGAAAATATAAAAAGAGTGCCTTTAAATTCGAGAATTTCGGACTTAAAAATATAACTCTATACGTTAATGGCACTGCTTTGGGTGGAACAATGGGTACGGACTATTCATCAGACGCTGTGTTACCTCTTTGTGCCAGAGCCTATAGTAATCTGACCCATATTGCAGGTGATTGTGATGAGCTTGGTAATGGGGTAACGCAGGAAGAATTCATTGATCAATTTAACCTTTACCCGTTTGACATTACACCTGACTTATCTGCTAGCGTAAATACCAGTGGTGGGCACCGTTAACCAAAAAGTTAACTTCGTTAACCGCTAATCCGTTAACCAAAAAGTTAACTTCGTTAACCGTTAATCCGTTAATTCGTTAAACATGTAACGGAAGTTACCGATAAACCGTTAACGTTAACTTTTATTATAAAAAAATGAAAAACACAATATATATATAATTTAATTTTCCCTCTTCTTCTCGTTCTCCATTTTGTCCATGAGATGCATGTTGCCCTTCATGAAAATTAGCATATCAAAGTTTTCATCAGACAGGGATGATCTCTTGGCCCTCAGGATGTCCTTGCCCATAGAGAAGTAATTGCACTGAAATTTCTTCGGTCTTCACAGCAGAGATACTAAAGAGTAAACAGCCTCTGGCGCCACACGCTCACATTTACTTCTCAACGCCATCTATTATCTCATAAAGAAACTAATTCACATTGGGACTTGAAAGTACCGGCAGGATCAACCGGGTAGAAAAATATTATGGAGATTTTAAAGATGTGGTACCTAGAAGTACCGCCAGGACATAAAGGGTTAAGGTGAAAACGTTCCCATTGTAAGACATCAATTGACTTAATTTATGTCATCAAAGTGACATGAGAATTGAAATCTTACCTGATCAGTTTATGGTTCTTGAAATGTATCAAGGAGACTACTAATAAGGTACTCACAGACATATTATAAATATACATGACTTACTTGACAACGATTATTTTTAAATATTCACCAGCACAAACATGTTGCGCAAGAGACAGACTGCAAATGAAACGAATGTAGTTATTTGTTGTAATTGTTACATATATATTATTGAAAGTGCCTTAAAATGCTCGTGATATTTCTTGAAAGAAGTTGAAACATTCAACTCAAATGGCAAATCTTTCCGCCTGATTTTACAGTCGACCATGTTTTGCTCAAACCAATGCCATAAATAACTACCATATTTGGTAAGACACAAATTGTGGCGACGGAAACAAATATATCGCCTGATTTTGCACTGCGGAAATGGAAATTCGTTCATCACTAAACAGTGGCGGATTAATTGCGCACCTGCTCAGCACTGAAAATAATATAAACTTTTAAACGTTTATTTATGAATTTTTTGGGTTAACGGACTTGAGTTAACGGAAGTTAAATGTAACGGAAGTTAATTAGTCCGATAATGATTTTCAAAGTTAACTTAAAAGTTAAATCGTTAACGAAAAAGTTAACTTCGTTAATTAACGATTAACGGATTAACGGTTTGTGCCCAGCTTTGGTAAATACCCATTTAACCCCACAGCAGAGCGGAAACATCTCAGTGCGGCTGGAATTCGCCAAGCCTATAGACGCTCCTATTAGTGTACTAGTATATCTCGAATCGCAAGCCCTAATAGAAGTAGATAGATTAGGAGCGTATCACTGACTTTTAAAATGGATGCTAATACACTTCAGAAAGTAATGGAGCGAGTCACACGTTCCAAATTTATCGGCGTGTTTGCGAAGAATGAAACATTGAGTTTGCCAAGTACGCGAGAATGCGGTAGTCTTATTGTGAACACAGACATCATCGGTAATGAAGGGATTCACTGGATCGCTGTCTATTTTAAAAATAGACAGCGCCTGTACTATTTTGATTCACTTGGTACTCAACCCTGGAGTGACCTTATTATGTAAAATTTCTCGCTCAGTTACATATTCCCGAAGTTGTATGGAACCCATTTCGCATGCAAGGATATTTTACTAATGTTTGCGGAATGTACTGCGTCTCATTTCTCATGCATATGTCAAGTGATAAAGAATTTATAAATTTTTTAAATTTATTTGACCCGTGTCACACTCGCCGAAACGATGAAATGGTATGCAGACAGATAAAAACCCGTTTTCCAATTGTACGTACTCGTTGTATATTATAATGTTTTTGTTCGTATATTTGTAACGATATATTTGTAGTTGTTTATTGTACTGATTCTTTCATTTAATAAATTTATGAAAATATATTGTCTTCTATCCAAAAAGATCGAAAAACACTTACATTATTTCGGTGTGACATTGTTGACTGATCAGTATGTCCTCCGTATTCCGAGATTCTTCAAAAGATTGTATAACACGTGTCAAATCCTCATCGGACCTTAAAGGAGTAATGTTCATTCTTTTAAAACATATACAGAGTATACAGACAGATCCCCATTATGTGAAGATATCTTTGGTTCGAGGAATAACATTGATTGCCATAAAAAATTTCGATTTAGCATAATGGGGATAACCAAATAACATTGATTGCCATAAAAAAATTTTGGCGAGTATCTATTTGACGAGATACTACAATCTCCATATATATATATATAAAAACGAATTATAGACACTTACATTTCTATGGTAGTCCCCTGCGTCGGGTTGTAAGGAGCGTCACTGCAAATATCTTCACGGTTTGCGTGGAAATAATTCGCCACGGTCAATCGCATTGAAAAGACTAATTGCGGTTAATGCTGCAGTACCACTTTCTTCATACAATTCCGGGGAGACGTACAGGTCCATGGTGGAGGATGTGTGACATTGCTGACTGTTCAGTATATCCCCCGTATTCCGAGATTCTTCAAAAGATTGTATAACACGTGTCAAATCCTCATCGGACCTTAAAGGAGTAATGTTCATTCTTTTAAAACATATACAGAGTATACAGACAGATCCCCATTATGTGAAGATATCTTTGGTTCGAGGAATAACATTGATTGCCATAAAAAATTTCGATTTTAGCATAATGGGGATAACCAAATAACATTGATTGCCATAAAAATTTTTTGGCGAGTATCTATTTGACGAGATACTACAACTCTCCATATATATATATATAAAAACGAATTATAGACACTTACATTTCTATGGTAGTCCCCTGCGTCGGGTTGTAAGGAGCGTCACTGCAAATATCTTCAACGGTTTGCGTTGGAAATAATTCGCCACGGTCAATCGCATTGAAAAGACTAATTGCGGTTAATGCTGCAGTACCACTTTCTTCATACAATTCCGGGGAGACGTACAGGTCCATGGTGGAGGATGTGTGACATTGCTGACTGTTCAGTATATCCCCCGTATTCCGAGATTCTTCAAAAGATTGTATAACACGTGTCAAATCCTCATCGGACCTTAAAGGAATAATGTTCATTCTTTTAAAACATATACAGAGTATACAGACAGATCCCCATTATGTGAAGATATCTTTGGTTCGAGGAATAACATTGATTGCCATAAAAAAATTTCGATTTTAGCATAATGGGGATAACCAAATAACATTGATTGACATAAAAATTTTTTGCCTAGTATCTATTTGACGAGATACTACAACTCTCCATATATATAAATCGAATTATAGACACTTACATTTCTATGGTAGTCCCTTGCGTCGGATTGTAAGGAGCGTCACTGCAAATATCTTCTACGGTTTGCGTTGGGAATAATTCATCACGGTCAATCGCATTAAAAAGACTAATTGTCGTTAACGCTGCAGCGTCACTTTCTTCATACAAGTGGGGAGACGTACAGGTCCATGGTGGAGGGAATGATTATTCACTGACGCGAAAATAGCTACTGTTACTCCCAACTGAAAAATAGCCCCTTTTATATGCACAATCGCCAAGCTCCGCCCCAAAAGACCAGATGTTCGTAGTGATGGCTGCCGGTGTAGCTGGGTGGAGCTATGACGTGTACAATCCGCTATAACGGGACAGGACGAGTAACATATATATAAAATCGTGTTTCTTGTGAATAAATTATAGACACTTACATTTCTATGGTAGTCCCTTATATTATATTTTATTTTTACTTACAAGTTATTTCCAATTCGGCGAGAAATTACACTAGGGTACAACGAAAACTATTTGGTGTTTCTTATAGAATTTTTGATGCTGATTCAGGTTTCAGAATTTTCTATAGCCATAGTTTTCCAGAAATAATCATAATAATCGTATATTTGTCAACCCTTATATATATATATATATATATATATATATATATATAAACACAGATGGAGTCGATGTAGACAATGCATGTCCTAATTATCTCGAAGAAATAGTGAGCAATCGACGAGATGTAATTCTGAATCCACGTTAAACTGTGGGTCTAAGGCGGGGTGAAAAACCTTTCAAATTCGGCGAGAAATTACACTAGGGTACAACGAAAACTATTTGGTGTTTCTTATAGAACTTTTGATGCTGATTCAGGTTTCAGAATTTTCTATCGCCCATAGTTTTCGAGAAAGAATCATAATAATCGTGTATATTTGTCAACCCTTATATATATATATATATATATATATATATATATATATATATATATAAACACAGATGGAGTCGATGTAGACAATGCATGTCCTAATTATCTCGAAGAAATAGTGAGCAATCGACGAGATGTAATTCTGAATCCACGTTAAACTGTGGGTCTAAGGCGGAGTGAAAACCTTTACAATGTAGAAATAATAATAATAATAATAATGATAATAAGAATTGATGTGAAAGGTGATTGATTTAAGCAGTTAAGATGTAGTTATAAGAATATGACCCCATACAAATTACGCATAAATAAAATATTTTCATTGTAGAAATAATAATAATAATAATGATAATAAGAATTGATGTGACGGGTGCTTTTGCTCGTGCTTTTGCTCGAATATCTTGACGAAGGATTAACCCTCGGCCGAAAAGGTCTCTAGGGACACGATTCGAAATGACCTAGGAACACCTGCTGGTTGAGAGACCTTCCCCCCCCAATCCCTGATAAGTCTCCCTTCACTCCAAATGAAAAGAAATTTGTCTCATTTGATTAATTTCTTTAAATTTCGTTTTTTTAATTTTCTTCGTGTGTTTTGGCTAATTTCAACTTTTAAATGAATTGTTTCGTAATTTTCATTTCGTTTCGTGACTTAAATATTTATAATAAAAATTAAGTGTGTAAAAATTATTTATTTAATAAACAAACTCTCTCCTCTCTCTCTCTCTATATATATTATATATATATATATATATATATAATTGTGGGCATATCTAAGAAATGGAGTCGAGAGAGGTTTTGTTCAAGCTGTCTAGGAGAAAGGTAATTATGGTCAGAAAAAAATCGCCTCTGGCAATAGGTGAACCGATTTGACCAGATTCTCGGAATTCCTTTCCTCTAGCGGATTGTGTTTTGGCTAATTTCAACTTTTAAATGAATTGTTTCGTAAATTTTCGTTATTCGTGACTTAAATATTTATAATAAAAATTAAGTATGTAAAATTATTTATTTAATAAACAGAATTTAATTGGATTCATCCCAACGTCAGACCATTACTTTGGTCTTATATAATTATTTTAGGAGAATTTAATAAACAATATTAAAGTACATTTCTTTCTCATTAAAATGATGCATAATAATATATATCTAGCAAGAACAATCCGATCATTGCAAAAAAAAAAACTGGAAAGGTATGCAATTCCAGGTTTAATAATAATAAAGATTGAGTGTGTAAAAATTATTTATTTAATAAACAGAATTTAATTGGATTAACTACCGTCATATAAATATATATTGTGGTACACTATTTAAATGGATGATTAATATATGGTTTTTGCTATCTGGGACACATGGCGCTATCTGGCAACTGAATACATTGCGCTATCTGGCAACTCAGCCAGAATAGAGGTTTATAAAAGACCGAGAGACGACTGACGGAGTCATTCAAGCTCGGCTCCCAGCCGAGCAAGGACCTCTGGTCCTTCTCTTTCTGGCCCTTTGGGAAAACCCCTTAGAGGCCTCTTAGGTTAGGTAAACGAAAATAACTTGGGGGAGAACTCCGCCTCCAAGTTGCATGCCTTGCAATCAAAGGCCACTACTCTCTCTCTATATCTCTCCTTCAGGTGTCTCTCTCTCTCTCCTTCAGGTGTCTCTCTCTCCTTCAGGTGTACCCCTCCCCCTTGGCTCAGCCAACTGGCTGATTAGGAGCAGATAAAACAACGCCTACTCGGCTGAAGTCTTAATATGCACTTGGCTCCTGCCAGGTGAACACCTCTCCTCCTTTCTCTCCTCTTTTCTCTCCTTTCTGGCCCTTTGGGGGGAATAGCTTGGGGGAGAACTCCGCCTCCAAGTTGCATGCCCCTTGCAACCTAGGTTGGCAACAAAGGCCAGTACTCTTTTTTTTTTTTTTTTTTTTTTTTTTTTTTGCAACACCCCCCTTTGCAACACCCCACCCCCTTTGCAACATTACGTAATCACTTGCAACATTCTTGCACTCTCCCCTTTTGCGGCTATACTACTCTCCTCAGCCAATCGCTCATTTCTAATCGAAAGATGGAACTCTTTATCTTTCCTACGCATGACATTTGACCCGCTAATTCGACCAGTGTAAAGAGAGTTAACAAAAATAAATAGACACCAAGAAGATTGTCCTAAAGAACAAATGTCAAAGTTCAGTACTGGAATGCGAGAACATGTGTCAGCTTCGCATAATATAAAGAGGAAAGGAACACGATTCTAAATATATTCATTCAATAAATCTGTTATTATTTATTGATTTTTATTATCAAATAAAAAACTGTAACAAAAAAAAAAAAAAAACCGAAGGTGTCTATTTATTTTTGTTAACCCTCATTAGTCATTGATATTGCGCAGCTGACTTAAAGCAGTTACCAAACCAAATACGGACAAAACTGATTTAAACTACCCATGGCACGAATAAATTAAAGAATGAATTAACCTTTTAACGCCTACCGTTGCCTTATGGCAACATGAGCGTGACAATCGATCTTGAACCTTACCATCTGAATTTTGAGCCTTACGATCTGAATATTAGAGGTTATTTTGGCTTGAACTGGAAAAATATGTAAAATAAAAATTTCATAATTCAAGCATGAAAAAACGTCAGTGATAAATAACATAACTACATTTATTTGTACATTATTACCACAGCACATATAATGTACTTATATAACTACATAATCAATTTAGAATGTATTAACTAAGGCCCTCCTAGGAACAAGTGGCTAAGCGACAAAAGTAAAAACCGCCAGAAAACGCAGGTAAAAGTTGTACCAATTTGAAAATTGACATAACTTTTGAACTTTTGAAGATATTTTGTCGATATATACACACACCTTTGTTTGTTTTTTGTTTTATATATATATATATATATATATATATATATATATATATATATAGCAAACTGCAAAGTATCGATGTCGTCATAAAGGAACTAATCGAGAAGCATACAGAAAAAGAAGAAGACGACGCTATAGAAGCGATAGAGGTTAACTCAAAGTACTTCTATAATTTCGCAAAAAGAAAGTCGAAAAACCATGCGACTATTGGACCTTTAAAAAATGAGAACAGTGCTTTATCTGATGATCTAACAGAAGTAATTGAAATATTAAGAGCTCAGTACGAATCATCTTTCAGTATCCCAAAAACTGACAAATTGATATGTGATAGATACGCGTTCTTTGAAGAAGAACCACAAGGGGAAAGTATAACGGATTTCGACTTTACGACGGATGATATTACACAAGCTATCAGGGCCGTTTCTAGCCATTAGGGGGCCCTAAGCAGTATACCCATTTGAGGCCCCACCCTCCATCCACCAACTCACGCCTTACTACATCACCTCAGCACACACATACAAAAAATGGCTGTGTTAATAAAAAACAATTATGAAACAATTTTAATGAAACATTTATGTCCAAAACAACAAATATGTACTTTCAGAAGACAAACAGAAAAAATACTCTTCATGAAATTCCTGAAAATTAGCTGATACATTATTTAGAATAAATGACACAAAACTATGTATAAAAAAATAATGCAATTATCAACTACCAAACAATTACTAACTCTACGATACAATCGTGTAATAGCTAACAGTTATACAGAACAGCTTGTATCTTCAAAATTTTTGCCTCCTAGATTTTTTCTGGGCGAAATCATCAATAACATCATCATATGAAATCTCCCTGCAAACGTCCTGGTTGATGCTTATGATGCCAAGGCCACTGAGGCGATCCTGCCCCATTGATGATCTGAGGTAGTTCTTGATTAGCTTCATCTTAGAGAAGCTCCTCTCGGCTGACGCTACTGTCACAGGTAGAGTGCAGGCAATTCTTAGTGCAACCCAGAGATTGGGGTATAGTTCCTCCAGTTGCTTCTGATGAATAAAGGAGAGAAGCTCCAATGCAGTCATGTTGTGTGAAGGTAAAGTCGGCAATTTCTTAATTTCGAGGGCCAGTTCTCTTCCATCAATGTCAGAGTCAGCTCCAGAGCTCAGTATCTTAGAGACCTTTTCACACTTGCAGGACAAGTCTTCCTTGTTCATTGTGGTGAAGTTTAGGAGAACCCCAAATACGTCCCTCATATCATCTAATGTTTTGAATCTCTCATTTATTGACCCGATAGCACAATCCACCACCACATTGAAAAATTTGACTTCCAGCCTCTTTAAGTCTTCTGTAAATGGTTCGTCAGGAGCTTCGTAAGCAAAGTGCTTTTTTGTGGATCTGAGCATCTTCTCCTTCAGCACAGCCTCCACATTCATTTCCTCACATATGTCCCTAGCTACGACTTGTGCTGCAACAAAACCTGTGTTTCTGTAGATGGTGAGTGAGTCTTTTGTTTTTGTGAGGAGGGTGACTGCCACATCAAACTGCATTGTAGGAGACTGCAGAAGTTTGCTCACATGGTTAACTGCATGAAGACTGTCATACCATACTACTGTGCATATCTGAAAGCGATAAGACCCTGCCTCCTCTGCAAGTGCTTGTGCTTCTGTCCTGACTATGGCATCTATGGCATTGTTTCTGACTTCCAACAGCGCCTCTCTGATGTTGTGGCTCTGGTATCGCACAGCCTCAATGCTCTTAAGCCGGCTCTCCTACCTGGTTTCACTCCAAGACTTGAGTGTTATGTTCACGTGCTTCTTTAGGATTGTCTATCTCTGTGTAGCTGCTGCAAAAAGGTTGTACAATTTTTGTACGTTGCCAAAGAAGCTGATGGCATCTGTGGAAGCTTTAGCTGCATCAGCCACTACAAGATTCAGAGTGTGAGCCCCACATGGAATATAGAGTGCACGACAGTTCTTCTCTAATAACTTTGCCTGAACACCTTTCTTCTTGCCCCTTCATGTTCGCTCCGTTGTCATATGACTGTCCTCTGCAGTCATCAAAGTGAATATTCAGTTCATCTAGTCTCTTCAGAATCAGAACTAATAAACCCAGGCCTGTACTTTCTGAAGCGTCAAGAAAGCCCAAGAAGTATTCTTTTATTTCTGTACTTCACCCATTTTAACAGTTCTGATAATAATCGACATCTGTTCTTGATGGCTTATGTCTGGAGTGCAGTCTAAAATGAGTGAGTAATATTTAGCTTGTTTTATTTCTGCAACAATGGCATCCAAGATCTTCCCACTAATGGACCCAATGAGCTCATTTTGAATGATGTTTCCTAGGTAACTTGAATGACTATATTGGCCACTTTCGACTCTGCTGATGTGTTGTTTCATCACTGGATCAAATCTGGCAAGCAGCTCAACCTCCTTCAAGAAGTTGCCATTGTCTCGATTGTACAATGTAGAGGAAGACCCCCTGAAAGCAAGGTTTCTCTCTGCCAGTGATTCGATTATACTTACAAGACGTGTGAGAACATCTCGCCAGCGTCTTTGCTCTACCTCCATTAATGACATTTCAGTTTGGTCAATGGTCCTCCCAGTTTTTAGCCGCAGTTCCAGATCCTTCCATGTTGCCATGTTATCTGCATGTTCTGAACTATTTTCATGGCCTTTCAGAAGCGAACCAACGTTTATCCACTCTGAAAGTCCATCCGTAATTAGTTGTACGACTTCCTTGAAAACAACTTGCAGCAAAAGCAATAAAGAGCATCATTCCTTCTAGAGTACATCAGCCAGCTTCGCTTTATTTTTTCCCCATTAATTAATGTTCTGTACATGTAATGGTGATGAACGCTTCTACCGTCCTCTCTTTTAGGGAATGTGAAATCTGGACTGATTTGAAATGGTACTCGAGACACCAGATCTGTCTTCAAGGCATCTGACAGGACAACTGGCCAGTCATACGGATCAAGCGGTAGAGCAGATCTTGGTTCTTGTTGTTCAGTAGAAATGTCTGTGTGTGGTGTTTGAAGCTGAACAGGAGATGGGCCACTTGTTGGTTCATCAGGCTCTACTTCTACTGGTGTTTGAGGTTGCATAGAGGATGGTCCTGCTGTTGCCTCATGATGTTCATCAGGTTTTGCTGAGGATGGCTTTGCCAAATATTTCAGTAGTGCTCCTGAGAAGAACGTAACATTACATATTCTGTTAATTTTTGCTAAAAACTCTTTCTTATCTTGTTTGATAATTGATCTGTGTGAACAGAATTTGAGGTTATGTGATCCATTAAATTTCACATTTCGAAATATTATAAATATTACAGAGACAGCTTACTCTACACGATTCCTGAGCACTTGCCTAGCTTGATGGTCTACCTAACCTAGTTGCCTGAACTGTAATCATAAGAATATAGAAGTGGCACATCTCACCTGTGCTACTGGAAAGCTTCTCCTCCTTATTTTCTTCTTTTTCCGTTTATCAGCTCCTAATGGATAATGTCGTTTCATTTTCCAAGATGCACGAAGTCACATCTAGTTAACCACAACTAATCTGCTAAATAATAATAATCATGATAATAATGATGATGATGAATAATAATAATAATAATAATAATAATAATAATAGTAATAACAACAATATTAATAATAACTTCAGCTATATTCCTATTCTTGCCCACTGAGCTATGACCTGGGAGCCTGTCTAGGGGCCCCCTAGTAGCAGCGGGGCCCTAAGCGGCCGCTTAGTCTGCTTATGCCAGGAAACGACCCTGCAAGCCATAGGGAAACTAAAAACACACTCAGCGGCAGGACCGGATAAATGGAATGCCACACTGATCAAAAACTGCAAGAATGTAATCGCTCAGCCCCTATACTGGATATGGAGACGATCACTAGACACGGGAGAAATACCGGGCATCCTGAAGAGCGCGAACATAGTCCCAATATATAAAGGAGGAGATCGATCCGAGGCCAAAAACTATAGGCCAGTGTCGTTACATCTCATCTCACTAAAATATTTGAAAGAATAGTTAGACAGAAAATCTAGGACTTTTTGGAAACTCAGAAAAAATTCAATGATAACCAACACGGGTTTCGGTCAGGCAGATCATGCCTATCACAACTAATGGAACACTACAACAACATTATTGATTCACTTGAAAGTAATGAAAACTATGATGTACTATACACAGACTTTGCTAAAGCATTCGACAAGTGTAACCATGGAATCATAATACATAAACTGAAATTTATGGGAATAACAGGAAAAGTAGGGAAATGGATATATAATTTCCTTAGTGAGCGGCGGCAAGTCGTTACAGTACAAGGAGTATCTTCATCAGAATCAGAGGTCCTCAGCTCAGTACCACAAGGAACAGTATTAGCTCCACTACTCTTCATAATCATGCTAACTGACATAGATGAGGACGTTACCAGAGACAGCACAGTAACATCCTTTGCGGATGACACAAAGATCAGTAGAAAAATAAGAAACCCAGAAGACATAGGATCTCTACAAACCGACATAAACAGAATCTACAAGTGGACGGAAGACAACAATATGAAGTTTAACAGCGAGAAATTTCAGCTATTACGGTACGGAAAAAGAGAAGACCTAAAATCCATAGAATATTATACCTCAAATGGACAGGAAATTCAGATAAATTCCAGCGCAAAAGATTTAGGGGTTGTAATGACAGATGATGCGAAATTTGAAACACAAAATAAGATATCAGTAAACAGAGCAAAGAGAGTAACGGGACAGATATTGAGAACCTTTAAACGAAGGGATAGGAATGTAATGATTCCTCTACTGAAAACCCTGATCATACCCAAATTGGAATACTGCTCAGTCCTAACATCCCCATATAAAAAAGAAGACGTTAGACAGCTGGAAGGGATCCAGAGAAGCTTCACAGTCAAGATCAATGGGTGCAAAGAACTAAATTACTGGGAAAGGTTACGCGAACTAAATGGAAAGGAGAAGTGAGAGATACACATTATTTACACTTGGAAAATAATGGAGAAACTAGTCCCTAATCTTACTCTGAACCCTATAACTCCCCGAACAACGATGGAAGGTAGAAACGGTAAACTGTGTCGTATTCCCAAATTGAAGGCAAGACAGGGAACATCCTTGATCCTGAAAGAAAATAGTTTTGTCGTGAGAGAACCAGAACTGTTCAATCAGTTGCCCAAAGACCTAAGAAACACGAAAGGAGTTCAGTGGACATCTTCAAAAGAAGACTAGACGCCTGGCTCAGAACAATCCCCGATGAGCCGGGCGTACCTGGCTATGTGAGGTGGAGAGCACAAGAAACCAACTCACTACTTCACCAGGCCAACTCGAGAGGAGGGGCGACAAGCTTGACCTTCGCGAAATGAGGAATCATCGCGCGAAACCTTTGTAAGATTGTAAGGTAAGGTAAGGTGTATATATATATATATATATATATATATATATATATATATATACAGGGTGGGCCGTAAGTTTCCATACATAGGAAAAATTAAACGTTTGTTTTTATGTTTCAGATACCCTAAGAATATGCGTTTAACGTAAGATCTTGTTTACTGATGAAGCAAATTTTTACGTCAATGGAGAGGTTAATCGGCAAAACATACGTTTTGGAGTAATGCTAACCCTAACTGGCTGAGTCCGACGAAGATGCAAGGTGCCGGTAAAGTGATGGTGTGGGCCGGGATATGGGGTGACAGAATTATTGGACCAATTTTTGTCAGTGGAAATCTTAATGCCGAAAGGTATCTTAACATGTTGCAAGAAGAGATTTTCCCATCCCTGCTAAACGAGGAAGGTAACTTCCCAGTTTACTTCCAGCAAGATGGAGCTCCACCTCATTATGGTCTTCACGTGCGTCGGTATTTGGATCAGCAGTTTCCGGATGCTTGGATTGGTCGGCGTGGTCCTGTGGAGTGGCCTCCCAGATCCCCAGATCTCACCCCCCCTTGATTTCTATCTTTGGGGGCACTTGAAGGCCATGGTGTATCAGGAAAAGATACGAGACATAAATCATCTAGAGGAACGTATCACCAACGCTATTACAAGCATAACGTCAACTGTGCTAATGCGTGTTCATCAACAGTGGGGAACACGTATTGAAATGTGTTTTCAAAACAATGGCAACCATGTAGAGCATATTATATAAATAAAAATGGTTGTCCATAAAAAAATGTTTATTTTTCCTATGTATGGAAACTTACGGCCCACCCTATGATATATAATATATATATATATATATATATATATCTATATATAATATATATATATATATATATATATATATATACAGGGCGGCCCAAAAAAATAAATGTATACCACTTTAACAGCTGATAGCTCAATTGATGTTTCTTTCTTTCCAAGTTAAACCCATTAGAATTAATAATGGCAGTCACACTAAGCTTTGAACAAAGGAAATTCATTCTAAAATGCTACTGGAAGTGTGAAAACGCAGTTGAAGTGCAAAGACAGTTTAGGAGGGAGTTTCAAACAGATCCACCAACGCGACTTACCATCACTCGAATTAGAGATAAGTTTGAAGCCGATGGAACTGTTCAGAATGTCCACAAGAAGCGTTCCGGAAGACCACGGACATCGACAAGCCCCACAAAGCAAGAAAGAGTACTGGAAACGTATCACCAAAGTCCAAGAAAATCTGTGCGGCAAGCGAGTCGTGAGTAGGAATTTCAGAATCGTCTGTCCAACGCATTTTGAAGCGCTGTCAATGGAAAAGTTACATTCCAAGATTAGTCCATGCTATTAATGAAGATGATGATGATGATCCGGACCGAAGAGTGGAGTATTGCGAGTGGTACTTGGCACGATGTGGATGTGGATTGGACGAAGGGGTTTCGTAGAATACCCTCCGCGTTCACCAGACCTCACACCACTATACTTTTTTTATGGGATACTTAAAAGACAAAGTCTACGCTATAAAACCTGCAACAGTCGCTGAATTGAGAGCAGCCATTGAACGAGAATGCACACAAATACCAAACGAAATGTTTCGTGATGTTTGCGATTCCATTGCTTCGCGTTATCAGCAGTGCCTGGACCAGAACGGACGTCAGTTTGAAAACAGGCGTTGACAAAACAATTAAATAATGTCTGTAGATTCTATTACATTTTGAAAATGAAATGTATTTTAATAAACACATTTTTTTGGGTCGCCCTGTATATAATGTAAAGAACGACACTTGTGTAGAAGAGCGTTTCGCACAAAATGAGGAGGGAGAACGAGCAAATGAAAAATGAGGTACCTCCCAGGAATCGAACCCGGGATCATCCACTTAATTATACTGTGTGTTATTTTCAGTTAAAATGTATATATGTACGGCATGCGAAGGTGGCCCCTCAGGGCATTTGATTCCGCTCGTATATAGGAGAATTACGAGTACTGACTAATTGGGGTCCTTGGTGTAATGGTTAACATATCCGACCGGCAATTGGATGATCCCGGGTTCGATTCCTGGGAGGTACCTCATTTTTCATTTGCTCGTTCTCCCTCTTCATCTTGTGCGAAACGCTCTTCTACACAAGCGTCGTTCTTTACATTAATTATACTGTTGTTGTTTGCAGTTAAAATAATATATATATATATATATATATATATACACACACTTTACATTAATTATACTGTCTTTGTTTGCAGTTAAAATGTGTGTATATATATTATATATATATATATATATACAGTGGTGGGCACCCTTAACCAAAAAGTTAACTTCGATAACGATAATCCGCTAACCCCAATTTTTAACTCCGATAACGATAATCCGATAATTTACTACAAAGTTAACGGAAGTTAACGATAATCCGTTAACGATAACTATTCTTTACTAACATTTAAAAAAATCAAGGAAAAAAGCTTTAAAACCCATAGAAAATGTTTATTTATGCAAAATCCAACAATAAATAGGTATTTAACTGTATTTTATCAAGTTTTGCAACTTTTTTGCTTAATATTTTTTTTTTTTTTTAAAAAATGTACTGATTACATGTTTTGAAACCCTTGTAACCACTAACCATTAACTAAATTTTAATTTACCAGAGAATTATTATGGCGGAACTGAAAGGTAAAATTAAATTTTAGGCACATTTATTAAAGACTATGACACAATGTGCTGGTTGCCCTTCAGAAAGACCAACTTCTCAAAGTTAGGCCCAACTGCCATCTTGACCCTTGGGCCTCAGGATGTTCTTGCCGAGAGAGAAAGCCGTTCCACTGCGGCAGAGGACGGAATTGGCGTATTGTACTTCAGGAAGAGGTTGATGAAGATCTGCTCCCCCATGAAGTCAGAGTCGGCCATGTCTACCTTCCCATCAGTGTCCAGCCAAGTGTCGACAAGTCTCTTGGCCTTCTGCTTGACACTGGTACTTGAGCCACCGGCCGTCCACCCAGCGAAGAGGTCGTCAGGCATGCTGCTGTCGCTAGAGCTGGTGGTGCTGTCAACGTTCCGGTTCCTCAGTGCTCTCTCGACCTCGTCCTCCATGGCGGCCCTGACAGAAACAGTTTGGTCGCTGTCGAACCTGCGCAGCCAGTGGAGTTAATGTGTTAACGGACTTTAACAGACTAAATATCGAGTTATCGGAAGTTAACTGGTCCGATAACGATAAATGGAAATTAACTTCCGTTAATAGTCCGTTAAAAAAAGTTAACTTCGTTAATTAACTGTTATCGGATTAACGCTTTAGTGCCCAACACTGTATATATTATATTATATATATATATATATATTATATAATATATATTATATATATATATATATATATATATACCGGGTGTCCGAGAATTAGCTGTACAATTTTTGGCTGTTATTAAAAGTCAACCATGAAGTGTAGAAATTCTAGTGTTGTCCCATTTTACAGAGAAACTCATTAAGTTTTTTCTGATAACAAGTTTCGACAAGTTTTTCCTTTTTTGTACGCGGGTGACAGACATTGATGATTTAAAGCAAGAATCACAGCTGCTATTGAGCGAATTGATGTGGATATGCTGCAGCGTACATGGCAACATTTGGATTATCGATTGGATGTATTGCGAATCACTGATGGTGCACATATCGAATGTTTGTAACAACGTTACTTTAATAAAAGAAACGTTTGAAAATACAGATTCTAAATAATCTTGTTTAAGAATTTTACGTTTGTTATCAAGAATTTTATTAAAAGATGAAATTGTACAGGTAATTTTCGGACACACTGGAATTTCTAAAAAACTTGTCAAAACTTGGTATCAGAAAAAACTTAATGAGATTCTCTGTAAAATGGGACAACACTGGAATTTCTACACTTCATGGTTGACTTTTAATAACAGCCAAAACTTATACAAATAATTCTCGGACACCCTGTATATATGATGAAACAACTGAATTACTTTCTATTTTCACTGAATTTTACAAACCGTGACTGCTCAAACATTTCATCAGACATTATGTTTCTCTTTGAAGGAAAGTATCGCGTTACTGACACTTATTTGTATCGTATCTTTCGATACGATACAAATAATAAAAAATGTATCGCGATATGATACAAGATACAGAAAATGTATCGCGATATGATACAAAGTTTTATTCCAATTTCTTTTGACGAAGTCCTCACTTCTTCGCAACTTTTTGCCAACCCATGAACGTGTTATAAAGGTGGCTCCAGCATCACGAGCTTCCCGAAATGTTATTGCTCGTATGCGATCTATCACACGTTGCCTCTCCGAATCACCAATTAATTGAGAAGCCATTATATTATCACTTTATCAGCTAGAGTAATTTTAATACCTGCAATAAATAAAGAATTTTATATATTTTTATAATCACTAAAAACTATTTCGATATAAGTAAACATGTAAGCTGCAAATGGGAGGGCTAAGGTTATATATATATATATATATATATATATATATATATATATATATATATATATATCCCCGCAAGGGGGTTCTAAGCTCGTGCTCTTGAGTGCTCTTTGTGCTCGTTTGTACGTGCTTGTTCCTGGAGGTTTCACGTGCGCCCTCCCGGCCCTAGCACCCAAGGATGATGGGGCTTGACCCTGCAGTCCTTGTCATCCTTGGTCTTTTTCTTCCACTTCGACTGTCCCCTCCACCTTTCTTTTTCCTCTGTCTTTCCTTTCACTTTTTCTTTGTTTTTCAGCTGAGATATGCCCTTTAAATAGAGGCGAATCGTTCTTCCTGAACTAAAAAAAAAAAAAAAAATATATATATATATATATATATATGAAAGAAGGATCACACAACGGCAAACATTTTCATTTATTTGTACATCAGACGTTTCGACAAATCTTTTGTCATCATCAGTGAGTTAAGTCTTAAAACCTTAAAACAAAATTGAAAAGTGAAAGTTACATCAATACAATATTAAGACCATTAAAATTAAAACCTTAAAGCAAAATGAAAATTGCATCAATACAAAATTAAAACGTCTGATGTACAAATAAATGAAAATGTTTGCCGTTGTGTTGATCCTTCTTTTCATCTGTAAGCTCCGGTTCCCTAAGGAGAAGTCAATAGCTTTGATATATATATATATATATATATAATACAGGGTGGCGGAAAGTAGCTCCCTATTTTGGATTGGTAAAAAAATACGTATATTATCCATTTATTTCAGAAGAAATAATATGAAAAGGTAGGCATACATGGTAGGTTTTTCTCTAAAATTCAATGTGGGCTCCAACTCTTTCCACCAGCTTCTGGAGCCGCCCAGGAATGGCGTCCACTGACTTTAGCAGGAACTCCGGCGGGATGGAGGACATGACTTCCCGAATTCGGTCCTCCAGTTCTTCCAATGTCCTCGGTTTGGTGCGGTAGACTTCTTCCTTTACCCACCCCCAAAGAAAGAAGTCGCACGGTGTCAAGTCGGGGCTCCTGGCTGGCCATTGATGTGGACCACGACGACCCATCCAACGCCCAGGGAAGTGGGCATCCAGCCACTCACGGACAACAAGAGCGAAGTGCGGAGGGGCGCCATCTTGCATAAATATCAGATCGTCGATGTTCTCCCATGTGCTGACAACCGGCCAGACCTCGTTTCGCAACATAGCAAGGTACCGCTCAGCATTCATGGTGTTGCGCAGAAGGAACGGGCCCACAACCTGATCTGAGGTCATACCACACCACACCGTTACAGTGAACCGATTCTGCCGTTTTTCAGCGGTAACCGTGCGACTTACTTCTTTCTTTGGGGTGGGTAAAGGAAGAAGTCTACCGCACCAAACCGAGGACAGTGGAAGAACTGGAGGACCGAATTCGGGAAGTCATGTCCTCCATCCCGCCGGAGTTCCTGCTAAAGTCAGTGGACGCCATTCCTGGGCGGCTCCAGAAGCTGGTGGAAAGAGTTGGAGCCCACATTGAATTTTAGAGAAAACCTACCATGTATGCCTACCTTTTCATATTATTTCTTCTGAAATAAATGGATAATATACGTATTTTTTAACCAATCCAAAATAGGGAGCTAATTTCCGCCCACCCTGTATATATATATATATATATATATATATATTATATATATATATATATATATATATATATATAATATATATATATTATATATATATATATATATAAGGCCTCCTATCCCTGGCACAATTTTTCACTTTTTGACCTATATTGAAGAATATTCCATTTATACGAGACTTACTCTACATTCAGGTTTTTTGATGACATAAATCTTTATTAACGTATAATATTTTATTTAATAATGTACAGTATTTGGAAAATTAATTAAGTCCAACAATATATTCAGAAGAAAAAATTAGAGGCATAATAAATGTGCTAGAATTCAATTAATTTTTTCATTGTTCCTTTTCACATCAAAAGGGAAGAAATTTTCAAATATCATTAAAAAATTTATTTCATATATGTTTCTTACTCATTTCTTTGGGCCTTCCATTCAAACTTGAGCAGTTTTCGCCTTAATTCTAATGACTTTAAGATAAACTTTTGACGGTTGTCATATCCCAGGGGCGTCCACACGAGGGGGCACCAGGGGGCCAATCCCCTTCGTTTTTCAATGGTGCCCCCTCGTTTTTTCGTCAACTGCTTACAGATAGATTTTATCATAAACCCAAAATCCAGTCATAATATTTGAAGATAGTAATTGGTTACTATATATATTATTAATATTGTATAATTTCCTATATTGTTGATATGAGGAGAAAATCCTGTGATTAAAATTAAAACCTGTAAAATTTGTTGTGGAGAACGCGACTACGAGATCGTTAGGAAGGATATCTTGTACATTACTTAAAGAGCTGAATACTGTTTTCAATAACCTTCTCAGTCCCATGACAATTATTTATATGTATATTAATTATGTAAGAATAATAAACTTGTATATCTACCAAGTTATTGTGTATCTGGTTTCACCCTAATATCATAGGACATACAAAGGATGTGTAAAAAAATCCTTATTTTTCAGTATTTGAAACCCCTTAATTTGCCCTCCTAACTGCCTCCAGAAGACAGGAAATGCTGTCCCAGACAACGTAAATTTAGAGTGAACTTGTGCCCCCCCCCCGTATTTGGAAGTGTCCCCTTACTTAATTGATCCTGTGGACGCCCCTGTCATATCCTATTCTTTCCTGACATGCCTTTGTTACTAGGTTCACTGCCCTTTCCACACTTTGACTGTGGCATGGAAAAGAAGCTATCTCCAGTGGCTTACATCGAGCCTGTAGTAGCTCATTGTCGCTAAAATTGTTTAGCAGCGGTGGAGGAGTAATGATCTCTTTTTGCCAATCGATCATCTCGGTGTAGTCAGTAGATTGGAAATTGAGGGTTCGAGGCAACTCAAAGTTTCTGGTACCTGAAAATCCTGTTCTTGAAAGGATGATTTTCTGAATAGCTTGCTCCCTAATTTCTAGTCTCTTGTCAGTTACCATTGATATGAGTATATTTTCTGGGTGGGCAAAGTAGGCGTTATTCTTTAATACTGGTTCTATGATTCATCTATGTCGTTCATCTAAATTTCGAAGCAAGCACATTAAATGCCAAAAGTTATACGCACCAACAGTTGCATTAGGATGAAATTTTATCCAAAACCACTCTGGAGCATAGAACTACATAATAATCTTGACTATTTCTTGAAGGTTTTTATCGGGATTTGGCGTTGAGATATATAATCGAAGGACCCTGTTGGCTAGAGTCAGCCAGCGAGCATAGTGAAGGGTACCTGGGGATCGAGTGGACAGATCTTGAGAAGTGTCTCCAGTTTGTACTGCCAGACAAATATCATAGAGATATCTTTGATCGCTGCTTAGCTCCTTCACAACATTTGCTGGAATTTCTTGAATGTTTCCCTTTACGCGAGAATATTTGACTACCTCCAATTTTGTTAAATCTGTTTTCAGTTTATTCCCAATTGAACCCACAAAAGTATTTGGACCTGTTGTTTTACCATCAATGGCTTTGTAGACGAGCATAAAAGGCAGCTCATTCAAATGCAAGAGGCACACCAACCACTGCACTGGTTTGTTAAGATGAATTTCAACCAGTTTTATGGCTCCACCAATTTTTCCTATATTTACAGGAGTACCATCACACAGTAAAGCTTTGATAGTATCTGTGTTGTTCAAGTCTGCAATAATAGTTATCAACTCTTCTGCTATGCAGTGAGCAGTTCCATTATCTGGTGTGACATGGTCTACATAGATGCTTCCAGGTTCTTTCACAATAACATAGTGTTCTTCTTTTAGCTTTCTACCTTTAGTTAATGTGTTATCTTTCCTTCCATCAAATCCAAGGCACTCCATCTTCAGATTTTCGGATTTAGACCTAAAAGTATTTGTTTCACCCATGCGATTTCTTTCTCTTTCTAATTTATTTCTGCCAACCATGTTGGTGTGGTTAAGGATCCCCATATCTTTTAAAGCTGCATTGACTATTGCAGCTGCACCTCTACAACTTACACGATAACGATTTGCTGTTAATGCTAGGTTTTTATAGGAGTGCCTGTTCTGAATATTCTCAGTCAATTCTAAATCGGTCTCATAATCTACATCCTGACTCTCTGAATCCACATCCATGTCTTCTTCGGTATTTTTTATAAATGCCGATGGTAAAACATTGGTGGCTTCAGTCATTTCTTTTTGTGCTTTTAGTTGACGGTTTTGTGCTTTTTGGGCTCTTGCTAAAGCTCTCTTCTTTGTTGAACTAGCTATGCGATCAATTGGTCCTAGCTGATTTTTTCTTTGTTTTTGACCCACAAAAGACTCCCATTCTGCCATTGGTATTTTATCCTTACACCTGCAATATTTCCTATCAATTCCCTTATCATAGCATTCACAAGAAGATATATCAAACATTTCATCATAGTGAGCTACTTTTAAGGCAAAACTTTCATTTCTTCGATGTAACGGCACCTTGTTCAATTTTGAGGCTTCTATTAGTCGACTGACTGACTGACACCTTTGATGTTAATCGTAGGAAAAGAAAATTTCATCCAAATGTCTTCAATATTTTTTACAACAACCCTGTAACAATCATTAACAGTTGCTGATCCTTTTGATTTAGCTTCTTCACGACGGCGCACAAAAAGGTAGTCTCACAACATCTGCTTTTGAAGGAGTCATGGCTGCTGGGAATTCCGTAGGATATCCAAAGGCTGCATTTGAGGACTTGCTTCTAGTAGTCATAGTTTATATTCAGAAGTAAAATCAAATTATATTTAATTTATGATTTATGATAATTCAAATTATAATTAAGGCAAATGTAAATTATTTCTATTTATCTGAAAAATTATTTCTATTTATCTGAAACATAAAAATATCAAGCATTAAACAAACAACTTATCATGTAAAATATAACAACATTAAACATATGCAAATATGAAGGTAAAAAAAGGGAGGAGAAGCATGTGATAGGGGTAGTAGGGTAGCACATGCTTGATTTTTTAATATTTTGTTAAAGTGATAAAAAAAACCTTCTCACATAGTGTACTTTTTAAGAAATAACATTTTTTCCCATTTAAATATATACAAATATGAGGGGTAAAAAAGGGTGGGGGGTATGTGCTAGGGGTAGCAAGGGTAGTACATGCTTGATATTTTAATATTTTGTTAAGATGATAAAAAGAAACTTCTCACATAGTGTACTTTTTAAGAAATAAAAATATTTCCCATTTTCGACCCGGCCTAATATACATATGAGAAGACAGGAAGGAACAAGCCCGAAAAAAGAGCCGAAATCAAGGTTCAGAGTTTTCAAGATGTCTGGACACTCTGCATTTGAAAGAGTGGAGGTCATATACATGGGGAAAGATGGATCGAGGAAGGGTGTTCTAAAGTTGACCAGTTGAGTAGATAAAAGTTTAAAAATACCGATTAACCCTTGCGTTAGAGGGTTGGACAGAAAAGGGATGAAAATGTGTCGAAATAGCTCTAATGGTGTTGAATATTATACAAAAATGTATAGCACTGAAGATTACGAGACATTTTTAAGTCTGAACCATAGTTTCATGGCCGGCCCCAGCTATGTGCGGCCTGTGCGGCTGCACAGGGCCCCATCAATTAGAGGGCCCCTCCAAAATTCATTTGTTCTTCGTATTTTTAGTTGCTATAGCATCACGAAACTTATAAAAACGACATAAAACCATATAAAAGAATGTAAATGAGCAGCATAAATAAGTGTGTATTATTATATTTATATTTGTAGGCTACTTTTTGTCATTGTGTTCAGAACTGTCACTTAAAATTCTTTTCGTTTAATTTTTTTCCGTCTCTTTATGTACGTAATGTGACGTGTGCGCGGGCGGCGTATACGATATATTATCACTGGGCAACACGTATTTTATTGAATGATATCTGACACTTGATTCTAGGTAATTTGGGTGCGCTGAATACGAATTTCAACTCGGTTTGGCTCTATCAGGTCCTGATTCTTGTCGACAGCCTATGTGCCATTTTCCAGATTTTTCAAATTAGGACTAAAAAATTAAGTCATGTGTTAAATTTTTTTTTCAAGTTTCATGAATACAAGCAGTTCAAACTACAGTAAAATTACATTATAACGATAGAAATGACTTAAAATAAAAAAACAAACAGATATGAAGCTTTCACTGTGGCAAAAATTTTCTTTTGTAAGACTTTCTAGCGTATTTGCTTGTTGATGGCACGCAGAGCTGGGCACTTGCGGTTTTTTTGCGGTACTGCGGTACTGCGGTACCACCGCACTACCAAACCGGGACCGCATAACGCAGTACCGCAAAGGATCGCTGAAAGTACAGCATGGCAGGTCTCTTTTCAAGCACCAGCAGTAATCAGCCATCATGTGGGAATCCCAGCGGCCTTGGTACCGTTCCTCCATAATTTTTATATCTTGGTGGAATCTCTCCCCTTGTTCGTCACTTACATCACCTAAATTACTTGGAAATTGGTCAAGATGGCTATTCAAAAAATGCATTTTTATGCTCATATTGCAACCTAACTCTTTGTAGTCCCTTAAAAGTTTTTTTTACGATTTCTTCGTAGTTATCTGCCCTATAATTGCCTAAAAAGTTTTCTATCAAGTCCACGAATGAGAACCAGCCATTTTTTTTCGCGTTTCATTCATGACATTAGGAAAATTGCTGTCTTTAATCATTGTTCTTATTTGTGGACCGTCGAAAATTCCCGCCTTGATTTTTTCATAACTTAAACTTGGAAATTTTGAAGTTATGTATTTGAAACACTCGCCGTTCGTATCTAAAGCTTTTACATATTGTTTAATGAGGCCTAGTTTTATATGCAGAGGAGGAAATATGATTTTATCTCTGCTCACTAAAGGTGGATTAATTACGTTTTTTTCTCCGACAGTAAGTGATGTTCGTGCTGGCCAGATTTGTTTGAAATAATGTTCTTCCTTGGCTCTGCTGTCCCATAAGCAAAGGAAGCAGGGATATTTAGTATACCCTCCTTGTTGTCCTAGCAGAAAATTAACCATTTTTAAGTCAACACATATGATCCACTCGTGCTCCCTATATTTGATAAGATTTAAAACCTTTTCTATATGTTCATACTTTTCTTTTAATTTTGTTGAGTGCCCAATCGGTATCGAGCCGTATAGATTGCCATTATGCAACAACACACACTTAAGACTTCTTTTCGAACTGTCTAAAAACAAGCGCCAATCATTTGCATCGTAAGGCTCACCCCCCATCTTCTTTAACAAACCAACTATGTCGCAGCAATATACTAAACTATCCTCTTGTTCTAAAATATTTAACAAGTTCTTCTTCTCTTTTTCTGTAAAATGAAATGTATGTGTTTGAAGTAAGCAAGTTTTTCTCTTTAAGTCTTGAAGCTAAAATTTCCGCAGCCTTTTTTGGCAAATTTAGATCCCTTACAAGATCATTCAACTCGGCCTGGTTAAACTTTTGCGGATCGTTTTGACTTTCAAATACGCTGGGGTCAAAATCGGTGTCTGACTCCTCAAAGTGCATAACAATATTTTCAGGAACATCTTCAACTAATTCTTGAGTTGGCAGACCCTTAAATTTTGGAATGGGGATCTCATTTGAATGTAGCACAGGTCGTATCGCGGTGTCGAAATTTGGGTACTCGATACAATGTTTATTTTTCTTAGTGAAGCCCGAAGTCTTGACAAAGCAAAGGTAGCAATCGGTCTCGTGGTTAGTAGGCTCTCGCCACACCTGATATGGAAAAAAAATTGTAAAGCGTTAACAAAAGCGACGAGAGACTTGTTTTTTATGAATTTTATCAAAGTTATCACCCAAACATTTAACATTTCTATGTGTTTCAACCTTATGCAATATTTGAGATTCTTATAAACATTTTCTGTAAATTTTTGTTTATGTACCTAAGTTACAATTACATTTAGGTAAGTTACAGTATACTAGTGATTAAATTACGTAGTTTTATGAAATCATAAACTTACCATCGGAACTCCAAAAGGTATTTTTGAATCCGAACCCTTCGTCCAATGTCGCAGTCTTTCAATGCATATAGTGCAGGCTTTATTGGAGCCCACGATTTATCTTGGTCCCCCAGTTTTATGCCAAAATAAGCTAAGTAAGCTCTTTTTACGAAGTCAGTTATATTTGCTCGTTGATGTGGAAGTGTAAAATTTCCACATATATAACAGAAGGAATCAGGGTTGTTTTTGCATTTGAACTTTCTAGTGCTTGATGACATATTGCTTGATTGTTCTGCCAATTTGTAAAGGTATTTAAAGCCCTTAATTCATATAAATTTAAGAAAATCTGAAATATAAACACAAAAATTAGTTTAAATAGGTACTTATTATGAAATAGGTACTTACAATCTATGAAATTAAACTAGAAACACGGATGAGTAGGTACAATATAAATTACGTCTAATTAAATCAACTATATTAAATCACGATGACAAAATTACTCACTAAATCATATGCCAATTCAAAATTATGTTAATGCCCAAACTTAATTAACTAACTCAACTGACTGACTGACTGACTGACTGATTGAATTGACTGATTAACTCTGGAAACGAGTCGCTTTTATATATTTTAGTTGTCTCTCTAGAATACTCTACAGAGAACAGGAACACTCGAGAAAATTTTAGAATTCTATATATTTTTAGCTTAATTTACTAATATTAAAATGGGTTAAAAATGACAAAATTAAAAATATTTTTAGGGTGTTACATATAAAAATATACATAATACAACAATACCATAACAATAGGTACAAATACCTAGATAAAAACCTAGTTGCATAATGTGTAACTGCAAAAAGACTTAGCGAGTATTGAGAAAAAAACCTTTTTATGAATACGACGAAAGAGGAGGGGTGTTGAGCAAAATCAGGACCTGATAGAGCAAAACCGAGTAAACATTCGTGCTCAGCGCACCCAAATTACCTAGAACTAACTGTCAAATCTAATTCAATAGACAAAAAGTTGAAATTTGTTCCCCAGTGTTATCAGTGTTTCTGTTCGGGTATCAATCTATTTTTTGCGACGGTATATGTTTTGGTTTATTATGCGGCATATATCAATTATATCTAACACATCAACTCTCTATTACATCGCCAGTTTATTGATCATAATATCGAGACATACTGTATAACAAATAAATCTGACCATCCGTCACCTCAGCGGCGCCTCATGTAGTATTGCCATAGAGACGTCATCCGAAAGTTTAAAACCGTGATCTGTAGCCACCAGCCAGTTGGCAAGCAACTGTTTTATGGAAAAGTATGTTTCTCTCTCAGGTTTGAGCATAGTGCTTTAGTTTTGATATATTTTCCTAAGTAGCTTTATTAATCAAATGCTATAATTGTATAAATCTCTGCATGTCAAAGTAGAAAGTACTTTGTGTCGGAGATGTTTTCATATTTTTGGATGTAATTATTTCAAGAACGGCGCAATAGAAGTTGTTCGTTTATAACAAATGAAATTGGTGTTATTTTTAATTATTAGAATAAGAACATAGAACGGAACAGCAAGTGCTTTGTTTTGTAGGGAATGGGGGCCCCCAACCATCTTGCACAGGCAGGCCTGGATTAACCATTAGCAAAATAAGCACGTGCTTAGGGCACCAAGGGAAGGGGGCACCACAGAGAAAACCTTTTAAAGTATAAATTTAGTTATAAGTAGGCAACAATAAGCATTATTTTGCATCTTTTGATCCATGTAAGTTGAAATGCTATGTATCTTCAAGGTTAGAAAACAATGGAATAAAAGATGTTTTGTTTCGTACAAATAATGATATTTCTTCATTAGAATTTCTTTTTTCAAAAATTGACCACCAACATCTATTTCTGTAGAAAGAATCGTTTTCAATAAATTTCTGTATTTGCATTTTTCCCTTATAACAGTTTTTTAAAAATTGAATAAAAAAGTGTTGAAAATTTGCATTTTTCCTGTTGCCCTAGTTATAAGTAAATAATTTGCTTATATTCCTTACTGCTATTTAGTGTTAAATAAATAAAATTAAAAAACAGGTTATATTTAATATAGTTGTGGGGTCTGGCCTGGGGGATGGCCTGGAAGAAAACTGAATTTTTAATCTATTATTTCACATTCAGCACTTATTGAGTCTTAATGTCTTGTCAGTTAGACAATGGAAGGGTCGAGGGGGAACCATTGTTGGGCTGTGCTTAGGGCATCAGTTGGCCTTAATCCGGCCCTGTGCACAGGGCCCCTCAGAAGCTAGGGCCGGCCCTGCATAATTTTCTAAGAGTTTATAACCTTCATTTCACAGCTGAGTTATATAAACAGAAGAAATCTTCATCGTAACTTAGAATCCAAACCATGAGTCGCTCCATCACATGACACATATGACAGTCACTTATCCAACTCCTATACCCAGACCTATCACTTTAAGAACTGTCAACTGCGAATACCTTAGCTCAGAGTATTAAAAAAAAAAAGACTAAACTTGCTCTGGGTATAAAGTATGTAAAGAGTACACTCGGCAGATCGAAGGTACACTGAGAGTACTCTGAGAGGTTTTCTTTAATCCCTGGAAGTGTACTCTTTACGGTAGGTTGATTTTGGAACTGTGATCTTGGACTAGTCTAGATAGAAAGGTATTAATGTCTAAAAAACGTTGCACCAACTCATATTTGTGAAAATGATTGTATTTTTTGAGGATTGTTAATTATTTTTAAGTTGTAAAATTGCCAAATTTTACGGATAAAATCGCGCGCGCGGCATTCGCACAATGTAAACGAACAAAATATCGGACCTTATTTCATCAAAATAATCAATTAAAATTCGGCTTTTTTAACAAAACGATGCTTGAAATGCATTATAGATGTTTATTAGTGTATTATTTTATATTTTTTAATGATATTTACCTATAAAATGTGTATTGAATTAAGTTATTTTATGATGCGTTCAATTATTGTGTTTATTTCAGATATTTCATAAAAATGGGTAAAAACGGAAGTCTGCAGTGTTAACTCGAAGTGATAGTGCCAAAAATTCATGGCCAGCCTTCCCCTTTGGATAAAACAGAGCCTCCTACCCTCCGGCAAGTTATTCAGTACAGTTATTTCCTCCAAAACAGCCACCCGGACTTGAAAGACTATGATATTGCTAAAATGATAGCAAAGGATGTGATTGAGATCTGGCAGGCATTGAACCCGAGTAGTATAGCCGAAAAAGGGGAGAGTGCAGGAATGGTGCAATTTATTACGTAATGTTGCAATGTTGCAAAGGGGGTGGGGTGTTGCAAAGGGGTGTTGCAAAAAACATCCCTGCAAAGGGGGGTGGGGATGCTGCAGGTGCAACAAGGGGTCATGAAACTTGGAGGCGGCGTTTATCCCCCAAGAGAAAGGAGAGAAAGGAGAGAAAGGAGGAGAGGTGTTCACCTGGCAGGAGCCAAGTGCATATTAAGACTTCAGCCGAGTAGGCGTTGTCTTATAGGCTCCTAATCAGCCAGTTGGCTTAGAAGGCGTAAATGGCTTGGGTTGCCAGATAGCGCCATGTATTCAATAGAAGGCTGAGTTGCCAGTTTGTGCTATATATTTAATTAATTAATTCTAATCGAAGACTGAGTTGCCAGATACCATTGTATACATTATTATAGACTCCTAATCAGCCAGTTGGCTTAGAAGGCGTAAATGGCTAGAGTTGCCAGATACCACTTTTTAGCATTATGATGGAGAGTTGCCAGATACCATTGTATACATTATTATAGACTCCTAATCAGCCAGTTGGCTTAGAAGGCGTAAATGGCTTGAGTTGCCAGATAGCGCCATGTATTCAATAGAAGGCTGAGTTGCCAGATACCACTTTTTAGCATTATTATGGAGAGTTGTCTCACTAAACAATTAAAAGAATTCGTTCCATTAGCATATTCTCAAATCTACACACACACACACACACACACACACACGAGGAAAGGGATACCGACAATCTGCGTCAACTCAAAACACACGTGTTTGCACTGATGGAGAGTTGCCAGATACCATTGCTCAGGTACACAGTTGCCATTGTACCATTTATTTTCTTAAAAGTTGGTTTAGAATTCCGCTAGTAGGTTTAGAAGGCGTAACATGATATAATTAACCAAAAGAATTAAGTAAAACAACATTGCATCATTCTGTTTATTATAAATATATAGAAAATAAATATACATTTCAATAATAATAGAATGAGGAATATGCATATAATCCGTCAATATAACAGTACAGGAGAAATATACACACACACAATTATGGAGATATATAGAAAATAAATATACATTTCAATAATAATAGAAATGAGGAATATGCATATAATCAAAAAAAATATACACACACAATTATGGAGATATATAGAAATAAATATACATTTCAATAATAATAGAATATGCATATAATCCTTCAATATAACAGTACAGGAGAAATATCACACAAATATATAAATACATTTCACTTTTTTTTTCAAAATACTAAACTCGCACTTAATCGAGTTTACAATTACATCATTATTGCTCTGCATTACGCAGTATATGCGGTTTAATAATATTTCACCGCTTAAAGTATAGGGAAACCTGTATTCGATATGAAGGGCTTTCATATCGTTCAGTACTATTTTTGTTCCCACTTTACAACCGGTTGGTAAGTCATCTTTAAATACGTCTAGAATACAATCAAAAGCACGCACAAAGAGTTCATCGTTAGCTACATTATTAAACACAAGTTTATAAACACGCTTTTCCAATCGAGGGTTTATTTCTACCGACCGAGCTTTTCAATCGTGAACTCATCTTCACTCAACATAGCGGCAATTGAAATAATCTTCTAAATCGTTACGACAACTGCGCGTTATATAAAGAAATAGTTCTTCAGGGTGAACGGTGTAGGTGAGCTCAGCCTTGTACCGATCAATTGCTTTGTACCAAAGTTCATGGTATTTCAAAGAGTCTAAACTTTTTAAATAAACGTCCAGCTCTAGACCATTCTCACCTGTTCAGCCCTACACTCGGTAAACCCATCGAGCAGAGCGGTGTATGCGTATTCAAGTACTGTATCAAAATAAAGCATATCCGTAACACGCGCGTCTAATATAGGTTTCAGCTTGCGGAATCCGACGATTTCAAACATTCTGTCGAGGATGAAACGGTTTCGCGTAGGAACAAGAGCGTTATTATCAGAAGCATTCTTCCACATCAGCCGTATATCAATGCACGGCCGATCGTTATTTATACACAACGTACATACAACGGCGTATGAGGGTGCGTCACTAATCTGCTCTCTTCTTGTACCTACGTTAGCAGGTATTTTATAACGATCTTCACTCCACTTCTCAACTATCACGAAGATTCTATTCATCTCCTCGACACTTAAATAAACCCGTTTGTTTGTTTGTCTACATTCCGTTTCCAGTACATAGCTAACGGTACCGGATTTACGCCTGAACACGCGCAACGATTTCGTCACGGACACATCGTACGAGGCGTTGAGAATGCTGCTCAAAGGAAGTTCCATCGTATTCGAGGAGCGCACGTCCACTCGGTTCAAGCTCTGAGATAACTATGAGCCGTGTGAGGCACGCAGGTAGGCAGGAACGGTTCGATGGGCGGCTGACTCGATGATACGTGAATGGGGTTGTTCGAACTCGTATGATCCGCGAGTCGCACCATAATCGAATTGTTGTACATATTGGGTAGGTGTTTTTCCGGTACAAGAATTAATTTCGGTTTTATCACTACCAGACTACGCACCAGACAGTTTCCCTCAGGATAATTTTCACGAACTAGGCACATTTTATTTTTACTAAACATCTTCACACTCCGGCGCACTATTTGAGAGGAACATATGCTCATATTTTTCCTTTCTGCCCATCAAACGATACTCGTCTCTAAAGTCTGTTAAAAACTCACGCAGGGCACTAGCCACAACCTCACTACGAACCTCATCATGATATACATTAATATAGTGATAAAAATACTTAAGATTGTCCATGATCACGAGATTCACATTTTCAGTCGTAGGGTATGAGTAATCGACATGGTGTAACATGACGTAATACCGCTTGTCACACCACCCATCCGCAAGACTCATTATCCATACCTGCTGCTTCTCTTCTGCACGCGTTGTTTCTTTTACTTCACGGTATATGTGAGACTTTATAAAGTTTAGCTCTACAGCATACTTCAGCACATCGTCTGTGCAACGAAAGCCTTCAACGGTCTCACCAGAACATCCGTAGAGTATTTGTACATCTTGCAACTTCGCACAATCCAATGTGGTTTTAAAAGAGGCATAGGAGGGGGGAATAGGAAGTTTTTCGGTATCCACCACATCCTGGCACTTTGCTGAATACCATTTCATAAACGTTGTACAAGCAATATTAAAGGTAGCCATTTGAATACACGTCTGATCTCCTTTTTTTCTTCTACGCTGGCGAATACACGTCTGATCTCAAGGGCTTACTGCAGTCGACTGACCACGCAGGGAATCCCAGATAGTAGCATGACTCACGTTGCTGATCTTACAGTGGGCGGAGCTTAGAACTTTCACCTGCGCACACACACACACACACACACACACACACACACACACACGGAGAAAGTGAAACGCTAATTGAAACATGATTTATTTAATAAACGAGATATTCAAGTTATATATATTTACAAATACGATTTAATAAACGAGATATTCAAGTTATATATATATTTACAAATACGTGTAATAAATCAATAGATACATCAAAGATTATATACAAGACAAATACGTGTCATAAGTAAGTTAACAATAGAAGCATCAAACGTTATGGTATCCAAAGGGTACGGTATCATAGGTACCAGGTAACTGGTAACGTTTCCTATAGGTGTTACGGCACACCTTCGTACCCCTAAGTTCCTTCACGCCCCCCAGCTTCTGCGCCCGAAAATTGTGGGTGCCTACAATTAGTTGGGGAGGTCGTTCGCCCTCATCATCGTCCAAACACTAGATCCTTCAACGATTCAAAGTTAACAACCCGCCGATTCGCATGGTTGAGCGTAATACCCTTTGCCTTCACGATATATTTCATATCCTCCCCCACCCTGACCCGTACCCCATAAGTTTTAGGTCCTGTTGAGACAAAAGAGTCGGCGTATGCGTTGTCCCCATACTCATCCTTGATCTCATCAGTGAGCTCGCCGAGGAACTCCCCAATAGCGGGCATGTATTCACCCTCCCTCTCTGTGAATATCACGCTATCTGTATCGGCATACAATACTCTCCGCCCAAGAGAATGCAATAGACCCCAAAGTTTTATACGGGCGTAGGCTGTTGTGAAGCTGGCCACAGGTATGTTTGTAACCCTTGAGGTATCTGTGGCCAATTCAGTGTTGTTGTACTTTATTATGTAAGTATTACCTACATTCACGATCTCCATGACCTCTTTATCGGGAGCATTGGCATAATCCCAGACATCACTATAACTTTGTGCCAAATGAATGTTCCCTTTGCCGGTATTCTGTGCAAATTTTCCCCATAGACTGTTTAGACACAACTTTGCACTAAAGCGCTTGCCAGGATTCTTTGCAATTTGGGCACGATCAAGTTGTATACCTTCGCGGTCGCGGTAACGTTGAATATAGGCAGACTTTTCATCTTCGGTATCAACTCCTCGCGGATACCCTGATGCCTCAACCTTATCCTTCAAAAAGGTTTATATATGGTGTGAAAAGGTTGGGTAGCTTCTGAAACCTCCACACCTCATGTATCTTCAGTATTCTATAACCATGGCGTACGGCTAGGGCCAGCTCAGGACTTGTATATACGCCTCTGATCTTACGCTGGTGGGGTATATGGTTACAATCGCCGTTATCCTCTTCCGCGCACTTCACGCACAGGGGAAACATGAGCTTGTCGTCGATAACGACAGGTAAGATTGGCATCCATAAATTGCGTGGGGGGAGTACGTCTACGAAAGAGAGCCCAAAGTAACGATCATTCAAATTTCTTGAAAATTCATTGATGGAGGGCAGGTTAGGTCCCACCAGTTTCTCAGGAGCGCCCACGGGGTACGGATTGTTCTTCATCACGTATGGGTATAAAGAACAGAAATCGTAGTAATGGAGCTTCACGCCCTCCGTAGGTGGAAAGTATAGTCTGAATGGATTTGTACGTCCTCCAAACAAGCTATCACCACATTTGAGAGGATCCAGCACCATTGAACGCTTGATCGTGTTTATTTCCTCACGGTACACCTCGTCTGTCTCCATCCGTGCATCATATTCATGCTCCCACAAGACTTTGTGAGTGAACTGTGATCCTATAAGTTGATCGCGGGTGCGGGTCCATGCAAGACAGTCGGCAGGAGATCTACCGTGGATATCTCCGGCGATTCCGCACTCAGGACGGGGGCATCCATGCCACCAGCATCCGTTAAAGGAGTACACAGTCTTCACACCAGTGACACGGTTTTCACTTAACCCATCAACCCAAAAAAACGTCCATTAATCTTAATGGGTACTTCACCCGTGTTGCGGGCGTGCTTTATGTATACACCTGTCTGTTGCTGTAGGTGTATGAGCCAGTAAATAGCCTTGTGTCCGTAACTGCGGGGGTTGTTTCGGTGAATAATGGCTAAGGTGTCTTTAGGCATGAAGTTATTCTTGAACACCGTAAAACATACGCGATGGTGGTTGCGACTTGCAGCGGATCGCATTTGAAACGGCCTATGTACATCCTTCTAAAGGCCTGGAAACATACTCTAAGCACGCGCACATCATTCACGCAATAACGCTCACATTCATCAGCTATATTATAAGGGTTACTTTCATTAAAACTGTTGTAGTATCGATCAAAGTCTTCACGTTCATCCATACAGTCATAGTTAAAATAATGTTTGGGTGGTGGTGGGCCTACGTAGTTTAAAGTCTCGCTGGTGAGGAAAGTGTAAGGGAAGTATCCTTTGGAAACTTCAGCTGCTACTCCCATCACCTTGGGTAGCTTTGCTAATTTACAAGGTGTGAATAATAAAGTGTCTTTAAATTGTACATTGCCTCTTATTTGCATCTGTATTAATTTGTTGCCTCTTTTCAATGGATCACCTGTAAATATCTCAGAGGATTCGTGTTCAAGCAACTCCTTATAAAGGAACTGCGTGTCAAACTTTGCCCCGTTATGGGCGAGAATATACACAGTCATTTTTTTGAACTTGTCGGCTAACTTGACAATATAGGACACAAATAGTTTCACAGGACTATCGCGGACATTCGTTTTAAAAACGTTTGTCCGTTTACCGCATTTGGGGCACTCGTCACATTCGATCCCCATACACTCATCACAGATGGTCTGGCTCACAAGTAAATGTGGAATTACCTCTTTGGTTTCAGCGTTCGTATATGTTTCTATATCGTAGTATACAGTTATACAAGGGTTATTTTTTAGGCTTAGCATCTTTCATATAACATACATGCTTTACTCCATCCGCCTTATATTCCTCCTGGCATGTAGGACAGTGAATTTCGTCACACTTGTGCTTAAATTTCCCCCAATTATCCATTGTGTGAAACATACCACATTCACAGATTCTCATTTTTCCTGCACGTGCCAATTGATTTATGGAAATCAAAGCAGTTATTATTGAAGAATGTGCGTCTACACATCACAGTCTCTCTTCTCAGCTTCAACTACACGGCTTTCACATTTGGTGCTTTTACACTGCTCACATACCATGTGACATTCTTTACAATGTCTCATTATATCATCCGCAAACTCGAGGCACCCCTTACACAAATCATGATGTCTCCCATATTTTCGACTTTTGTCATAACTCGCGTAAAGCCACCTTATATTACGGATGGGGAGATACGTTGTCCCTGACAATCCTAAAATAAGTAGGGGTCTTGTACGATCTCTCACACAGCTTTTAAAAACATACACAGTCCTACGACGATCATCCAACCCAAATACAACTATACGGACATTCATTTCCTGTTCTACCATTCTCAACTCTTCAGGACCCATATTACAGTCAAATTCAAGTTCACAGTCTACAGCTAGTTTACGGGCACGTTCCACGACCGTAGGCAGACAAATTTTTTGAGTCCGTGTATTTTGTACAGTAAACATACGTGCTAAGAGTACTGCTATAAAGCCGCAACCACGATCGACGTTTATATGCTTTCGGTAAATAGTCGGAGAATTGAAGTTAAGAGTATACGGTATGGCACTATGACCCGCAACACGGAATACACGGTCAATATTTACCGTGAAGTTGTCCATATTGAAGGCTATACTACTTTGGGCGGCTTGCATTATACGTCCTACTCTACAATACGCTGTACAACCCTGCGTAGCCCGCGCTCAATTCCATTGCTATACATGGCTCTAGGGTCGACCCTGACTCTATACCGATTTCTAGTCAAGGCTGGGGTGGGGGTTGCGGAGCGCACCAACTCAAACGTTATATCATCCTCAACAGAACGGGGGGCAACTGTGGCGGACGAATTAGGGGATATATTAGCGGAAGGTGCTGCTGGGGGGCCTGTTGCGTAGGAGGTTGAGGGTTGGGGATCTATTATTGTAGCCTTAACAGAACGGGGGCAACTGTGGCGGATGAATAAGGGGATATATTAGCGGGAGGTGCTGATGGGGGGATTGTTGCGTAAGGGGTTGAGGGTTGGGGAGCTATTACTGGTGCAACAGGCGCGTATTTCGGTCGCTTTATACCTGACGTGGGGTTCTCTTCATCATACCTCCGCTTTGGACGTGCTACCGGTATCGCTGGCGAGGGTTCGTTGGCAGGGGAGGAGATCACAACTACACTGTCGTCGAGGTCATCCGTAATGTCAATGATGGGATGCTCTACCTCATCGTCATTCACGGTTCTGTGGGAGAAGAAAACAAAATATAAGGAACAGCAGTCAAAATTTGTAATATTTTGTAAATGACCCACTTAGGAGTGTGACGTGTTAGAAATGGACTCTGTAGAAAAATTCAGATTCACGAGCCCATCCACATGTATTATATCTGGACCTACAGGATGTGGTAAGACTGTGTTTATGCTTAAAATCATTAAAGAAAAGGGAGAGATGTTCTCGAAATTTGTGCATAAAGTTATATGGTGCTATTCGACGTATCAATCAGTGTTCAACGAGTACCAAGATGATATTTTGTTCCACAAAGGCGTATATGACGTTAATTCGTTAAAGGGAAATGAACATACAATCATTGTAATTGACGATCTCATGTTGGAGATGGATAAAACGTTTGCCGAGACATTTACAGTATTCTCCCACCATCTTAACATAAGCGTGGTCTTCATCAACCAGAATCTATTTTTCAAAAATAGATACATGCGCGATGTGTCGTTAAATACGCAATATCTAGTCTTATTCGCACAACGTAGAGATGTATCACAAATTGGGGTATTAGCCAATCAAATGTTCCCGAATCAGCGTAAGGAGTTTTTGGAAGTTTATAAAGAAGCTACAAGCACGCGTTACGGATATTTGCTTTGCGACCTTCATCCGCGAAACACGTTTAGAGTGCTTCTACGAACGAATATATTTCCAAACGAGCCTGAAACGGTGTATACTCCAGAATGACAAAGAGACTAAAGAAATACCGTGAATTAACAAAAATCTATCATCGATTGCCCCGGGCAATGCAGCAGATGTTTATTAAAAATATCGACGCCGACTTTTTAAAATGCATCTGTGAAATCTGTCTAAACGTTATAAATTGTAATGTATCAATGAAAACCCTTCACAAGGCTCGCCTACGCCGTTACAAGAACATAATACGTGCACTCGCTCGTAAAAGTCAAACTGTAGCGAAGAAAACACGAATTATTGTACAAACAGGAGGGTCATTTCTCCCCATCTTATTTTCAGTTTTGGGTCCTTTACTGACTAGATTAATATAATGAAGAAAGTGGTAGTGATTCCCCACGAGGTGTACGCTTCACTGCAAAGGAATCCAGACACAGTTCTAGATCCCCGTAAAAGCAGACTTAAAAGAATGGAAAGCGAATTGCTAGCCCTATTAAACAGTGAAAAAATACCTGATGAGAAAGAATCTTATACCAAGAAGCTCTGCAGAAATTTCTTCACGAGTACGAAAATTATAAGAACCCTACAGAGATTCCTGTGGTTATTAGGCACAGCACGGGGGACGATGGACATGGCGACATAGGATCTGTGCCCGACGATACAGCTGACCAACCAAAAATTAAGGGATTAGCCGCACGACATATCGAGCATGTATTAAAAAGCACCCTCCCACATACATTGAGGAGTAAAGGCTTAAGTCTTTATAATCTATTGAATGAGGATCCCGCCATACAATGGACCGATACAGGCGAGATCATTGTGGAAGGATCAAGGTACAGGGATCGAATATCGTAGACATTGTCCATGATCTGGTGAGACAATGGGATAGGCCATCACCATCAGGATGGAAGCATATTAAAGCAAGACTACAACAAATAAATGTCCCTAAAACGTTGATAGGAAATCTGAACAGGTTAAAAGACTTGGAACATACAACGCATGTGACACAATTGAAGACGCCATCACCCCCGGCGGTAACACCTTTGAAGAGGAGAAAGAAGAGGTTAAACAACGGTCAACCCTACCCACGTGCCTCTAAAATACGCAAATGGCTAACGTATTAACTAAACGCTATTATGACATTCTAACCCAGCCTCCTACGGCGGCGTAGATAGACTGTACAGAAGTGTTTACGGAGTAGGAAAAAAAGATGTTGAAAGATTTTTGAGGGAGCAGGACGCTTATACGCTTCATAAGCCTGTGAGAAAAAGGTTTAAAACAGCCAAGACAACGGGTTCCTCGATTGATTCTATTTGTCAAGCAGATTTAACAGACATGCAAAGATATTCTGTGTATAACGATGGTTACCGCTACATTCTATTCATAATAGACGTATTCTCTAGATATCTGTGGCTAGTTCCTCTGAAAAATAAATCACCTGAAACAGTTGCTAAAGCCACCAAAACGCTAATGTTAAAAGAAAACAGGGTTCCTGGCTATTTTTGTACGGATATGGGGAAGGAATTTATAGGCCGTGCTTTTCAGAACATGTTAACAGAGTTTAATATCAGCTAATACACAACCAATTCTATACATAAGGCTTCTTTAGCTGAAAGAGTTCAGCGCACCATAAAGGAGCGCATGCACCGTTATTTTACACATAAAAACACATACAGATTTCTAGACATTCTGGAATCATTGGCATCATCCTACAACCGCTCACACCATCGCACGATTGGAACAACACCTAACGAAGTTTTAGAAAGAGGTACGCTCCTGAGAAGAGATGGATCACCACCACCACCACACTCGGCGCGCTTCAAAATCAATGATTATGTAAGGCTGTCGCGTTCGGGGAATAAATTCGCAAAGGGTTTTGAGCAAGGATGGACACGCGAGATTTTTAAAGTTAGGGCTATGAGACCTAAAGGTGAGATAATGATGTATTACATTGAAGATTTGAATGGGGAAGAAATCTCAGGAGGCTTTTACCGCGAGGAATTGCAGAAAGTTGCGTTTAATTTAGGAAAAAATGTGTTTAAAATTGAGAAAATTTTAGGAAGCAAAGGTTCAGGAAAGAGAAAAATGTACCTGGTGAAATGGCTAGGGTACCCAGAAAGCTTCAACACCTATATAAAGCTGATGCAATAATGAAGCTTAAATAGTATGCAACATGGCTCCTAACCATTTCTACGTCACACTCCCGTCCTCCTCGTTCCTGTCTGTACACCCTAACAACACACTGGCCAACTTTGTAACAGAACTCCACGGGCACATTGAATTGGGTCGTGATTCGTATGAGGTGGGGATATGCGAAATTCAGCTGGACACCATCTTTTTAACTATTGAACATAAAGAAACCGTTTTTACGATTCTTAGAGACATTGACGAGTGTGAAAAAGCTGGGGTAGCTATGGCTGAAACTATACGTATCGTTCGGACTAAGGTTGCACGGTATTACAGTACAGAAGTAAGACTAGGACCGGGTCAATATGGTTCGGTCGAGGATGTTGTGAGAGGCTTAAACGTAAGTTTAAGAAACTCAAACCTTACGAATGATTTAGTATACGAAATCGTAAACAAAGGAAACCCTGCACATACACTAATCCTAAAATCAAAGACTAACAGACGTATTAAAGACCATAGAGAGTTCAAAATTCTAACCAATGGCAGATATAGCGCAGCCTTCCAAAGAGACACATTTCACGAGACACAGAATGACTTGTCCAGATTAATGTATCAATTGAAGATGGAGAAATTGGCTGAAAGGTCCCCAGACATGTGCTATATTTACAGTAATATAGTGGAGCACCAGTTTGTTGGGGATACCCAGGCACGCCTGCTGCGCATTGCTCACATCCCCAACCATAGAGGAAGGAGTTTGAGTATTACATATGACAGACCCCATTATGTGAATGTCGCAACTAATTTAATAACCAATATATCTCAATATATACTGTATAAGAACGATTGAGGGTGAAAACTTCCCATTCGGTAACGGGAGCTTAACAGTGAAGCTACACTTTCGACGCACTGAGTTATAATGGATAGAAAGCCTTTCACCGTCTATCGAGGGGTGAGATACCAGCGCGGTAGTGGACTTGGATCCATTTTTTCATCCATACTACGTACGGCTGTTCCTTTGCTGAAGAGGGGTGCCAGATACCTCGGAAGGAAAGCGCTACAATCAGGTCTTAACACTGCAGAAGACATATTGGCCGGGGCTAAACCTAAAGAAGCTCTAAAAAAACATTTAAAGCATACACGGGACGAAATCATCAAAGATGCAAAGAGAAAAATGCGTGGTGGCGGGAAGAAGAAGAGGGCTGCCCGGAAGAAGGGTCACGTGGTATTAAACGTAAAAGGCTATCAAAAAAGAAGTGCTGTAAGCGAATGAAACCTATGGTTGACCACTTTTTTGACTGATATAAGCTAAGGACATTGATCTCATGAATCATAGTTTGTTTACCACTTGTCGAGAGAGGAGGCACTATTTCTAACTCGCCATGGCACGCTTCATCCACCCATGTAGTTCACAATGCTGTAAATCGGAGCTGTCCCTTTTTGAGCTGCCTCCAACCCAAGTTTCTATTGAGCACAGTGATTTTATTACAATTAACCCTTTAAACACAATTAGTTCCCCGAGTGCACCTATAGAATTCGTGATACCCAGCTCATGCCCTTACTTTTTTTATCCAAGCTGTGTGCACATGTATGCTAAGCTACGTATAGCTAGGCTGACCATACGTACCGTTTTGAACGGGACAGTACCGTTTTGTATGGGTTCTGTCACTGAACAATAATTGTAAGCTCAATATGTTTATGTATTTACTTTTTCATGAATACAGAATATTACATAACCCCCGTCCCTTTTTTGCCATCCCAATGTCCCGTTTTTGTCTCAAGGAAATATGGTCAGCCTACGTATAGCCCATTCTGATGGAACGGTCTGCGATGACAAATATGCTGTATACCCTGAAACAAACTTTATGCACTCCATATTCAACCAGTGTGACGTATATTTAAATCAGACCAACATATCGGCAGGCACGGGGTACTATCATCAACGCGCCTATCAGGAAAATGTCCTCAACTTTTCCAAAGAAGCGAAGGCTACCTTTTTAAGTGCCGAGGGATATTATCAAACTAAAGATGAAAGTAGTATAAAGGACAAATTTAAAAATTCTAAAAAGAAAATATACGAGTGTTTTGGCCGGCTGCACACAGATTTCACTTTCCAGGAGAAGTTGCTTGTCAACGGGGTGGATATGAAAATAAAGCTCACCCGCACGAGTCCTGAGATCTGCTTAAATCTGGATGCTGATCAAGAAGAGGGTGCAAAGCCCGTTGTGGTTCACATTATGGACACATACCTCCGCGTACGGCGAGTGAAATTAAGTTCACCAAAACAACTAGAAATTGAGAAAAATATACTAAACGCTACAGTGAAATATCCTATTAACAGAGTACAAGTCAAACTATATACGGTTCCTGCAGGGTTGGCATCGAAGCAGATAGAAAACATTGCCCTGGGAAATCTTCCTAAAAGGATATTAATCAGAATGCAGGACCATGCTTCGGTGAATGGAAAATATAAAAAGAGTGCCTTTAAATTCGAGAATTTCAGACTTAAAAATATAACTCTATACGTTAATGGCACTGCTTTGGTTGGAACAATGGGACGGACTATTCATCAGACGCTGTGTTACCTCTTTGTGCCAGAGCCTATAGTAATCTGACCCATATTGCAGGTGATTGTGATGAGCTTGGTAATGGGGTAACGCAGGAAGAATTCATTGATCAATTTAACCTTTATCCGTTTGACATTACACCTGACTTATCTGCTAGCGTAAATACGCATTTAACCCCACAGCAGAGCGGAAACATCTCAGTGCGGCTGGAATTCGCCAAGCCTATAGACGTGCCTATTAGTGTACTAGTATATCTCGAATTGCAAGCCCTAATAGAAGTAAATAGATTTAGGAGCGTTATCACTGACTTTTAAAATGGATGCTAATACACTTCAGAAAGTAATGAATAGTGAACGAGTCACACGTTCCAAATTTATCGGCGTGTTTGTGAAGAATGAAACATTGAGTTTGCCAAGTACGCGAGAATGCGGTAGTCTTATTGTGAACACAGATGTCATCGGTAATGAAGGGATTCATTGGATCGCTGTCTATTTTAAAAATAGACAGCGCCTGTACTATTTTGATTCACTCGGTACTCAACCCTGGAGTGACCCTATTATTGTAAAATTTCTCGCTCAGTTACATATTCCCGAAGTTGTATGGAACCCGTTTCGTATACAAGGATATTTTAGTAATGCTTGCGGAACGTACTGCTTCTCATTTCTCATGCATATGTCATGTGATAAAGAATTTATAAATTTTTTAAATTTATTTGACCCGTGTCACACTCGCCGAAACGATGAAATGGTATGCAGACAGATAAAAATCCGTTTTCCAATTGTACGTACTCGTTGTATAGTATAATGTTTTTGCTCGTGTGTGTATATTTGTAACGGTATATTCTATAGTTGGTTATTGTACTGATTTCTTTCATTTAATAAATTTATGAAAATATATTGTCTTCTTACCCCAAAAAGATCGAAAAACACTTACATTATTTCGGTGTGACATTCATTATGCTGACTGATCAGTATATCCTCCGTATTCATGACACGAGATTCTTCAAAAGATTGTATAACACGTGTCAAATCCTCATCGGACCTTAAAGGAATAATGTTCATTCTTTTAAAACATATACAGAGTATTAGGGCGGGTCATACTATGCATTTTTTTTAAATCAATGGAGAGGGGTGTTCAAATGACATATTTTGGTGTATAGAACACAATTCTGAAGAAAATATTTAATTCTGATAACCCTAACCTACATCATTTTGCAGTTGATTATTATTAAATTGTTGATTATTTTACTATTGTAGTTACCCCAGAATATGTCTTCTCACGTTTTCTATCATGGCTGCTCACGTTATCTCTCATAGAGCATTGTTCTAACTAATTCATATAAACACATATAATGTAAATCATATAATAATAATAATATTTAAATACTCGAATAAAAAGGTGTGCCATTCCACTTAATTGTAATTATCATACAGTGTGGTATATGAAATATTTTGACGGTTTTCTGGCGCGCATAAGGCCATTTTCTGAGCCACCTTTCTCAGAGGCTAGAATGTAACGTTTCAGAACATTCTAAAACGTTTTGTGAAATATTTGAAGTGACTCATGATTTATGAAGCTATTTCACCACCTCGGCTTGCAGCTGGAGCTGCACCTGGGGAGAAAGCTGGTCTGGTTGGTGTGCAACCTGCACACTGTTGAACGTCCCCTGCGCCATCTCATTGTTGACCTTGATGGCCCTACTCTGTCAGACAAAAAATTATCCGGGCCAATAGGAAAGCTCCTTGATTCTGCTACAGACTTTGATATCAATCCAAACTTCACCCGAATCTCTGTTGGCCCTACACTGATCAAGCTTCCTGACAAGGTCATTCAAGATCTCTCAACTGATCAATACTATGGCTATAAAATTGTCTGTGCAGTCAGGGATGGAGTACTTCCTGCAGGGCTGGCTCTGTTAGAGATAGGACCAGTAAACCACAGCCGCTGGCTCACCACAGCGAACAGACTTCTCAGGCTCTGGGTGTCAAAGCACGGACTTAAAGGAAAGAACCTGAAGATTCTGCAATTCATTGTGGAATTCATCATTGGAGTGTATTACCCATGTTGGTTCAACGTGAAGGTCAAGCACTCCTGGATCGAAGGGCCTAGGCACATCCTCTTTCAGCTGGACTGCCTCAAGTCCCAGAGAAAGGAGGTGCTGGATATTGTGATGCCAACTGTGAGAAGATCTGCTTGGTATGCCCACAGTGAAGTCATCCTCCAAACACTACTCTGCTCTGAGGATCAGAAGGAGAAGATTGAAGGGGTGGAGAGAATCCTGGCCATCAGGGGAGAGGGGGACCCGGACACTCAGCTGGGGGACTCCTCTGTTAGGAGCAGAAGGACACCTGACATCAATTGTGATGCTTCCAGCATCGGTGACTTGATCTGCTGGTCAGAAGGTGTGTCAGAGCCACCTCTCACCTGCTCTCTAAGCACCTCAGAGGTGAAAAACTTCATCAACACCCCCATGGAGGTGCACAACTGGCCTTGCCACACACAAAGCATTGAGAGGGTTGTTAAAATGGTGACTGAGGCTTCTGCTAAGTATTTCTCACAGGAAAAGAGGGATGGAGGGATCAGGGCTCAGGAGACCAGCAGGAAGCTGATGTCCAAGTCTGAGTCAAAGCAGGATTTGTGCAACCTGGCAAAGTTCAAGATGTCAGGAGAATGATCTTTGTAATTATATCCAGTGATATACATGCAGTTCACCTATTAATAAATATATGTAAAGTTGATTTGGCCTTGTCAATATAAATGATTTACCTTATATCTTTTAATATATTATAAAGGGGTTCAAAAGGGTAAAATTGGCAATTTAGAAATACAAAATGATGTAGGTTAGAGTTATCCTATCCAAAAAAGAAGCTCACATTTGAATTCCCCATGTAAAAACACATAATTTAGACACCCCTGATGGTAGGATTTCCTTCAGATTCATGTTGTCACCTGAGTACGACCCGCCATAACAGAATATACAGACAGACTCCATTATGTGAAAATATCTTTGGTTCGAAACTAATTTAAGAGGTAAATCCAAATAACATTTAAAACGATTGCCATACGCGACACCGTTTCATCCTCGACAGAATGTTTGAAATCGTCGGATTCCGCAAGCTGAAACCTATATTAGACGCGCGTGTTACGGATATGCTTTATTTTGATACAGTACTTGAATACGCATACACCGCTCTGCTCGATGGGTTTACCGAGTGTATGGCTGAACAAGGTGAGAATGGTCTAGAGCTGGACGTTTATTTAAAAAGTTTAGACTCTTTGAAATACCATGAACTTTGGTACAAAGCAATTGATCGGTACAAGGCTGAGCTCACCTACACCGTTCACCCTGAAGAACTATTTCTTTATATAACGCGCAGTTGTCGTAACGATTTAGAAGATTATTTCAATTGCCGCTATGTTGAGTGAAGACGAGTTCACGATTGAAAAGCTCGGGTCAGTAGAAATAAACCCTCGATTGGAAAAGCGTGTTTATAAACTTGTGTTTAATAATGTAGCTAACGATGAACTCTTTGTGCGTGCTTTTGATTGTATTCTAGACGTATTTAAAGATGACTTACCAACCGGTTGTAAAGTGAGAACAAAAATAGTACTGAACGATATGAAAGCCCTTCATATCGAGTACAGGTTTCCCTATACTTAAAGCGGTGAAATATTATTAAACCGCATATACTGCGTAATGCAGAGCAATAATGATGTAATTGTAAACTCGATTAAGTGCGAGTTTAGTATTTTGAAAAAAAAAGTGACATGTATTTATATATTTGTGTGATATTTCACCTGTACTGTTATATTGAAGGATTATATGCATATTCCTCATTTCTATTATTAGTGACCATTCAAATGTATATTTATTTCTATATATCTCCATAATTGTGTGTGTGTGTGTGTGTGTGTGTGTGTGTGTGTGTGTGTATTTTTTTGATTATATGCATATTCCTCATTTCTATTATTATTGAAATGTATATTTATTTTCTATATATCTCCATAATTGTGTGTGTGTGTGTGTATATATTTCTCCTGTACTGTTATATTGACGGATTATATGCATATTCCTCATTTCTATTATCATTCAAATGTATATTTATTTTCTATATATTATAATAAACAGAATGATGCAATGTTGTTTTACTTAATTATTTTGGTTAATTATATCATGTTACGCCTTCTAAACTACTAGCGGAATTCTAAACCAACTTTTAAGAAAATAAATGGTACAATTGGCAACTGTGTACCTGAGCAATGGTATCTGGCAACTCTCCATAATAATGTATACAATGGTATCTGGCACCTCTTCTGAAGGCTCCACGCGCCACAGATCTATAGACAATGCAGGTCCTGTATATGAGCTTTAATTATCTCGATGAAATAGTGAGCAATCATTCCTGACGAGATGTATTTCTGAATCCACGTTAAACTGTAGGTCTAAGGTCGGTGAAAAGCTTTCCAATTCGGCGAGAAAGAGTTAATTACATAGGGAACAACATTTTTGTTTCTTGAAAACTATTTGGTGTTTCTTATAGAACGTTTGATGCTGATTCCAAATGTGGTTCAGAATTTTTCTATCACCCATAGTTTTCGAGAAAATAATATTCCATTTACTCAGAGTTTTCCCAAAATATATTTAAAATTAAGTGTACTAATTTAATTTTACTTTCTTTTTTTCCAGGTTAACTATATTTAATAGTATTTTTGCATTAAAAAAATATAGCTATTAAACAAACAGATTTTTAATAAAAAGAGACATTTTTTCAAGTTTTGCTCAAATTTTAAAATTTTTCATAGTAGAAAAAATTGGTTTTTCATTCAAAAGTTTTCCGTGATTTCATAATTTTCCTCCAGCATGAATCGAAACTGTATTAATCCCAGAGATACATTTTGCTACGTATGTGGAGAACTGACCATAATGCACAGAGGGACGATGACCCCACTCGTGAAGAAGCTTACGAACTTTATTTTGGATGTAAGGTAGGCGCCAAGAAGAGCATTCGGTTTCCACGTTAAACTGTGGGTCTAAGGCGGAGTGAAAACCTTTCCAATTCGGCGAGAAAGGTTATTACACTAGGGAACAACATTTTTGTTTCTTGAAATTTGTGTTTCTTATAAAACGTTTGATGCTGATTCCAAAATATGGTTCAGAACTTTTCAATCACCCATAGTTTTCGAGAAAATAATATTTCCATTTACTCAGAGTTTTCCCAAATATTAGTTAAAATTAAGTGTACTAATTTAATTTTACTTTCTTTTTTCAGGTTAACTATATTTATAGTATTTTTTGCATTAAAAATATAGCTATTTACCAAACAGATTTTTAATAAAAAGAAAGACATTTTTTCCAAGTTTTGCTCAAATTTAAAAATTTTCATAGTAGAAAAAATTGGTTTTTCATTCCAAAAGGTTTCCGTGATTTCAATTTTCCGCCAGCATGATCGAAACTGTATTAATCCCAGAGATACATTTTGCTGTAAGTAAGGTAGGCGACCAAGACAAATCCTGGGCCCTCATATCTCATGCATTTCCGTGCCGTCCTCTTAGGGGTTGGATTAAACTCAGTGAGTGGTGGCCAACCGCGGCGTATTGCGCCAAAGGTGGCGCATCAAGTACTTTGAAGTGGCGCATCGAGGTCTAGTATGAATTGTGCTAAATTTCACTTCTAACACTAATATTAAAAATCAAAGATTAAGCAGTTAAGATTAGTTAACTAAAACTTAAGGTAAATATTTTTCACATTATATTTCTATTTAAGGTAAATATTTATTATATTTTTATTTTACTTACAATTATTGGTAATTTTTTCACAAATTTTTTTTTGGCGCATCCGAATTAAACCTAACCTAAAAATGGCACGCATCAAAAAATGGTTGGCCACCACTGGATTAAGGTACCCGCAAATCTATGCCATTTGCCATACCAATGATTTGGAGAGAGCCCAAGAGCGAATTATGGACTCCAGGTACGTGAATGGAATTTGCTGGCAAAGATACAAGCATATCCTTTATTTATAATGAACAAAACTCCTCTCTCTTTCTTTCTATATATATATAATAGGTGACCAAATGTAGGTGGACAGTAAATGATAACGTTTATTTTGAGAATACATATTTAATTTTTTGTATACTATAATACAAATAAAATTTAAATAAATTTAGTTATAATATTTAATATAATATAACCAAACACCATAGTATAATGAACCCTAGTTATAATATAATATACACAAACCGTATTCAACCTACTGTCCACCTACTTTGGTCACCGTGTATTATATATATATATATCTATATATATCTTATATTATATATCTATTTAGTACTTTCAGGTTTGCTAAGAATCGGAGTGAAAGGTTTTTGTTCAAGTTGACTGGAAGAAAGGTAAAATTATGGTCAAAAAAGGCCTCTGGGCAATCAGGTGTGATTCGATTTGGCCCAGATTCTCGGAAATCCTTTCCTCGTGTGGTGTGTTGTGGTGTGTGTGTGTGTGTGTGTGTAGATTGAGAATATGACCGTGTGTTTTGGTTTATTTTCATCTATCTTCGTAAGTTTCCCACTGTTATTCGATATTTATAATAAAAATAGGAATAAAGTTAATGTTTTAATTCGGTGAAATTCAATTTATATATATATATATATACAGGGCGTCCCAAAAAAATGTATACACACTTTAACAGCTGATAGCTCAATTGATGTTTCTTTCTTTCCAAGTTAACCCATTAGAATTAATAATGGCAGTCAGACTAAGCTTTGAACAAAGGAAATTCATTCTAAAATGCTACTGGAAGTGTAAAACGCAGTTGAAGTGCAAAGACAGTTAGGAGGGAGTTTCAAACAGATCCCCCGCGACTTACCATCACTCGAATTAGAGATAAGTTTGAAGCCGATGGAACTGTTCAGAATGTCCACAAGAAGCGTTCCGGAAGACCACGGACATCGACAAGCCCCACAAAGCAAGAAAGAGTACTGGAAACGTATCACCAAAGTCCAAGAAAATCTGTGCGGCAAGCGAGTCGTGAGGTAGGAATTTCAGAATCGTCTGTCAACGCATTTTGAGCGCTGTCAATGGAAAAGTTACATTCCAAGATTAGTCCATGCTATTAATGAAGATGATCCGGACCGAAGAGTGGAGTATTGCGAGTGGTACTTGGCACGATGTGGGTGGGATTGGACGAAGGGGTTTCGTAGAATACCCTCCGCGTTCACCAGACCTCACACCACTAGACTTTTTTTTTGGGGATACTTAAAAGACAAAGTCTACGCTATAAAACCTGCAACAGTCGCTGAATTGAGAGCAGCCATTGAACGAGAATGCACACAAATACCAAACGAAATGTTTCGTGATGTTTGCGATTCCATTGCTTCGCGTTATCAGCAGTGCCTGGACCGAACGGACGTCAGTTTGAAAACAGGCGTTGACAAAACAATTAAAATAATGTCTGTAGATTCTATTACATTTTGAAAATGAAATGTATTTTAATGAACACTGCCTTTATAATTATTTAAAGTGTGTATACATTTTTTTGGGACGCCCTGTATATATATATATATATTATATCTGTATATATATATATTATATATATATATATATATATATATATATATTATAAGGATTGACAAAATATATGTTGGCATTTTTTTTCTGATTTTCATTCACATGATATGTACAGAGGCGTGTGTGCACGAGTTGTTCATTCGTTTATATATACAAACACAGATGGGTGAGGAGATTGGGGGGAGGAGGGAGGAGGGGGGGGAGGAGGGAGGAGGGGGGACGAGCGTGTGTTTCGAGTTGACCAGATTCTCGGAAATCCTTTCCTCGTGAAAGGAAAAACAAACGCTTAATGATTAATTCTTATATTGAATAATTAACTCTCCTAAAAGGAGAAAATTCATTTGTTTTACATTATTTAGCTTCATTTGGTTTAAATTAATATACGTTTGGCATTTTTTTCTGATTTTCATTCACATGATATGTACAGAGCGGTGTATGTGTGCGTGTGCGTGTGTGCACGAGTTGTTCATTCGTTTATATATACAAACACAGATGGGTGAGGAGATGGGGGGAATTGCCGTGTGTTTTGGTTAATGTTTTAATTCGGTGAAAATCCATTTATATATATATATAAGGAATGACAAAAAAATAGACACGGTTATTATGATTCTCTCTCCTCTCTCTCTCTCTCTCTCTCTCTTATATATATATATATTATATATATATTATATATATATATATACAAACACAGATGGGGTGAGGAGATTGGGGGGAATGGACGAGCGTGTGTTTTGGTTAATTTTCAACTTTCTTCGCAAGGTTCTTTACCTTTCGTTTTTACCACTGTTGTTCGGTATTTATAATAAAATAGGAATTAAGTGATTTATTGTGTAAAGAGCGTGTGTTTAAATTATTTAAACAGATGAATCTTCTTAATTCCAACAATTAATTCTGTATTGATTAACTACCATCATATAAATATATGTGGTATTTTGATTAATATAGTTTTTGCTATCTGGCAACTCAGATTAGAGGTCTATAAAAGAGTGAGAAGCTGATGACGGAGTTATTCAAGCTCGGCTCCCAGCCGAGCAAGGACCTCTGGTCCTTTCTCTTTCTGGCCCTTTGGGAAAACCCCTTAGAGGCCTCTTAGGTTAGGTAAACGAAAATAGCTTGGGGGAGAACTCCGCCTCCAAGTTGCATGCCTTGCAATCAAAGGCCGCTTCTCTCTCTCTCTCTCTCTCTCTCTCCTTGGCTCCTTCTAAGCCAACTGGCTGATTAGGAGCCTATAAGACAACGCCTACTCGGCTGAAGTCTTAATATGCACTTGGCTCCTGCCAGATGAACACCTCTCCTCCTTTCTCTCCTTTCTCTTGGGGGATAACGCCGCCTCCAAGTTTCATGACCCCTTGTCGCACCTGCAGCATCCCCCACCCTCTTTGCAACACCCACCCCTTTGCAACATGTTGCATAACATCCCCTTTGCAACATTACGTAATAAATTGCAACATTCCTGCACTCTCCCCTTTTTCGGCTATACTACTAACCCGCGGCTGCCCCTGTATGAGGAATATTACGTAGTGAAATTGGTGGATAAAGTGTGCTTCAAGAAAGCAAAAGAGATAAACAGGAAATCTCTTCTACAGTCCAGGAGCAGAATTTGGAGGAAAAGCTGGATAACTTTTTGACATTTCTGCTTGCACCTGTAAGCTACCTGTTCGTCCCTGTGATGACAATGCTGGAAGTGCAAGAAGAAAATTGTCAAACACAGCACATAATCTGCACTTGTCCTCCCAGTAAGAAGGTAATGCTATTATTTTTTAACTTTTAACTGGCCTAACTTAGTGCGATTAGGTGCCTTTTAAATGGAAGGAAATTCAATGCTTGTAATTGAAAAATATCCGCATTTTCCTCCTGTAATTATTTATTTAGTTATTGGGTTCAAAATCCCAGCTGAGCAGTGAACGGCCAAGTTCCGAAGGGCCAGTTCAACCTATAGCCCAAGTTAAGCTAAAATTAAAAACTTACGGACTTGAGGTCCTATTAGGTCCTACCTCAGGGTTGCTGACTCGATGTGGGCCTACCTTAGGCCTCAGTTGCATGAATTTAAGATCAAAACAAAAGGGGCACTATTTATGGTCTTCTTTCTAAACCTTGCAACAACAACACAACCTGCACTATTACACGATGCAACAATCTTGTATCTAAACCACCCTGTAAGTACGGCATTCCACAAACGAGTAGAAAAGACGCGCAGCGCCCCAAAAAATGATGCCACAAGAGCCCAAAAATGCTAGCTCTAAATTAAGTGAATTTTTCACTAACCTTACAATTATGAGATGGATATATACACACCTTAACTTAATATAACAAGCAATGCTGCATCAATCAGCTTAGTCATCATATCGCCTTGGGGACAACAATGGTTCTTCCTCTTCTAGATTTTCTAACTAATCTTCCCCCCCCCCCCCCTGGTAATAGAAATTAATAATAATTTTTTTTTCAGGATTTTATCTCTTATTTTAGATCCGCTATTTAATATTTTAATATTTCAGGTTCCAGTAGAGGAGAGGAATACTTGAGAGATCAGAGGGCCAAAATAGGACCCAAGGCTCTTTCCAGCTGGGATCTGTGGATAAAGCTGCTGTGAAGAGAGACCAGAGGGTGCAGCTGAAGCAGAAAGATTACAGAGCCAGATTCAACAGCAGCAGGAAGTGGATTTGGCCACTTTTGCCTCCACACTCACATATTTCTTTTGAATCCAGCTCAGGAGAATCAGAAGAGGTAATATATTTTTATATATATATATATATATATCTTATCCCATTTTTACCCAAATTTATCCCTACTTTTTGTCCCTATTTCCCCCCTTTTTCGCTTTAGTAATTTATTCTTATTTCCGCCCATTTTCGTCGATTTTTACCCATATTTTTCCCTACTTTTTCCCCCATTTTCGCTTTAGTAATTTATTCTTTTTTTCGCCCGTTTTCGCCGACTTTTTACCTGAATTTTTACCCATTTTTTCCCCCATTTTCGTTTAAGTAATTTATTCTTATTTCCGCCCATTTTCGTCGATTTTTACCCATATTTTTCCCTACTTTTCCCCTATTTTCGCTTTAGTAATTTATTTTTTATTTTCGTTTCAGCTATCTGGTGGTGAAGCTGAAGAGTTTAAGCCAAGGAGGCACCCAAGTGGAGGTTACAGCTTTTTGAAAACCCCCAGATATTCCATGGAACTGATCAGGGGTGATGTTTCTTCCAATCTTGGGGCAAGTCTTGCTAATGCCTTCCTCCTGGACTTACAAGCTATGGAACTGCTTAAGCCTGGCCTTGCTGTGAAACAGATAATCAAAAATGGACAGGGAAAATGCTAGAATGAAAGTGAAAAGTGATGAAAGCACAATGAGGGTCTGGAAAAATTAGTCTGTATTGGGGTTGATGGGAAAGTTGACAAGGACCTTTGCTGTACAGAGAAGTTAAGGATGAAAATGGGGGGACTAAGCTGAAGAAAGGAAAGGGACAAGAGCACCTTTTACTTTCACAAAGGAGCCGGGAACTGAAAGTGGAACTGTGATAGCGTGGGGTAGACACCCCAGTTAGGTTACTTAGGTTCTAGCAAACAATCAAAAGCACTTACCGGTGCGTTGAATTAGATTTCCTTTGGCCTACCATTAGATTCCTGTGTCCCACAAACAGCCTACCTAACTCTCTCTTACATTACCAATTTAGAAGCTATAGACATTACCCCTAACTATACTTAAGTACGGACAACTTCCTACCCCATTTGTCACCTTAGAAACACACCTAATTACTCAGCACCAACGATTAGGTCAGATAGGAAAAAACATCTCTAGGCTAGCCAAAAATACGAACAGCCGCGTTGGTTCGTTTATGACTTGCTCTTGCCATTCAGCTTAGATTTAGTGATATTTCCCCTTTAGTGACTTTTAGACTATATACATATATATACACACGTCACCTCACTCCTCCCCTACAAGTTTAGTCTGTCAGGGGGATGAGGGACCCTAGACGACCTGCGGAGCGGGGTTGATGTAGTAGGATTAGGTGCAACCTGTATAGGCGGGCGAGTTGAACCATTTTCCGGAGGATCAGTTCTCTCTTCCGGAAGACTCTGGTCCTTCTGCAATTCACGTTCCCATATCTGGTCCTGATGGCGTTTAATAGAACGACCATCTTCTAGTTGGCACTTGAAGGAAACAGGGCCCGTTCTCTCCTGCACAGTTGCAGGAACCCATTTTGGTCCAGCCCCATAGTTGCGAATCATAACTGGATCATTAGGTTGCGCTTCTATAACTCTCCCTCTTTTAGTGTCGTGGTACAACTTCTGTTTTTCCTGATGGCGTAAAACTCGTTGTTGTAACGTTTCGTTTGGACGTAACAAATCGAAAACTGAACGAATTCCCCGGCCAATCATAAGTTTAGAGGGAGACACCCCCGTCGTGGTGTGAGGTGTTATTCGATATTTAAACAAAAATTTATCCAACACCACTTGCATTTCCTCCCCACGAGAATGACGCAAGGCCGACTTGAAAGTACGGACCATGTTTTCCGCGAGACCGTTAGTAGACGGGTGGAAAACACTAGACCGGACATGTCTAATGCCATTTAGGTGGACGAAGGAACGAAATTCCTCACTGGTAAAACAAGTACCATTGTCGGAAACCAGGACTACGGGTAAACCCCATCGAGCGAAAACCGAACGGAGTAAGCGAATAGTAACACCCGAAGTCGTGGAAGTGGTTGGAAAAATTTCCACCCACTTAGAGTAGGCGTCCACAATGACTAGGAAATAATATTATTTATAGGACCTGCATAGTCAACATGGATCCTATGCCACGGTATAGTAGGCCATTCCCAAGGATGAAGTGGACTTTTCCTTGGGAGATCTCTGTTCTCTAGGCAGCTTTGACAGGAACGAACCAATGATTCGAGTTCTCCATCTAAACCAGGCCACCAGAAATAAGCTCTCGCCAGCTCTTTCATTTTTGTTGCGCCCATGTGTTCAGCGTGAAGTTCCTTCACTAAATTCGACCTGCCTTCATTTGGAATAATCACTCTGTGGCCCCATAAGAGACAGCCATTTTGAATCGAGAGGCCAGACTGACGTTGATAAAAAGGCTGTAATTCACTCTCAACCTTAGTAGGCCAACCAACTGAGCAGAAATGGATGACCCTAGACAGAATAGGGTCTGATTTTGTCCACTGCTCTATTTGTACCGCAGATACTGGAGTGGATTCCAAAAACTCCACCAAGTGAACCCATTCTGTAGGTATAGGTACACAATCATTTGGATTTTCTAAGGGCAACCTACTTAGCGCATCAGCCGTACCTAGAAGTTTACCTGACCGATGTACTAAGTCAAATTTATAGGCTTGTAGAATCAGTGCCCATCGTTGAATCCTACCTGAGGCCATAACTGGAATATTTTTATTAGGTGAAAATAAACCTAAAAGAGGCTTATGGTCAGTAATTAGTTTAAATTCATGACCCCATAGATAGAAATGAAATTTTTTTACTGCAAATACTAAGGCTAATGCTTCACGTTCCACTTGTGCATATCGTCTTTCAGTCTCAGTTAGTGTTCTAGAAGCAAAACAGATAGGCCTATCTACACCATCAATGTGGTGAGATAACACTGCCCCAATTCCATAAGAACTGCTGTCTGCTGAAACTACGAGAGGAAGTTTAGGATCATAATGCACTAGAGTGGACTTTAGTAGTACGTCCTTGGAAGCCTCAAATGCTTCCTTTTGAGTTTTCTCCCATCTCCACTGTTCCCCAGATCGTAATAGCTTATTTAGGGGTTCAAGGAAAGTCGATGCATTAGGCAAAAATTTCCTATAAAAGTTTAGGAGACCTAAATAAGCTTGTAACTGTGTGATGTTTTGTGGAGGTGGTGCATTTTTATTGCTTCTAGTTTATCCACCGTTGGATGAATGCCTGAGGCATCTATGCGGAACCCTAAATATGAAACCTCGTTAGTGACCCATGAACACTTTTCTCTCTTTAGCTTAAGTCCGGCATCCCGGAGTCTTTTTAGAACCGTGGTTAATCTAGTTAGGTGTTCTTTTTTAGACGAACCTGAAATGAGGACATCATCTAGAAAGCAAAGTACCCCTGGAATGTGACCTAGAACTTGGTCCATTGTCCTCTGAAAAATACCCGGAGCCGATGCTATTCCATAGCATAGCCTATTGTACTTATATAGGCCTCGGTGCGTATTTATGATAGTTAATTCTTTAGAGTTTTCATCTAAACTTAGTTGAGCATAGGCTTGGGACATATCGAGTTTTGTGAAATATTTACCCCCAGCAAGAGAGCTAAATAATTCATCAGGCTTGGGTATAGGATAGCAATCTAGAAGGACGGCTCTATTTGCTGTTAAACGGTAATCCCCACATAACCGCACGGACTTGTCCGGTTTTAGTACAGGAACTACTGGGGCAGCCCACTTAGCGTGTGTGACTGGTTCAATAATTTTATCTTTTAGCAGGGCTGTCAATTTCTAAATCTACCTTCTCCCCCGCAGTGCATGCGCAATTGAACGAGCCTTACAAAATTTTCGAGTTACATTCGGTCTACTTCTATGCAGACCTGATGGCCTTTTAGGTTGCCTACCTTCAGGCCCAAAACAAGAGAAACTCCCTTACAATGATTCTATGTCAGATGGATATGAGATGTATGCACATCTGCCTGACCCTTTGGCAAGATTTTTGTCAATCGACATTTTCAAAGCGTCAATCCATCACGGCCTAGTAGAGTAGGCCCTTGCTCATCCACCACTAAAGGGTTAGGGATGAGACAAAGTTTTCTGGTTGAGTGTAACTGTGACGGATGCTTCTCCAACAATAGGTATTTGTATGTCCCCATATTTCTTCAAAATCGTTTTAGTGCATGTAGTTTAGGTGTGTTTTTCGAAAATTTTATCAAAAACTGTTTTGGACATGACGTTTCGGGTAGCACCTGTATCTAGTTCTAGAGGACTGTAATTCCATTTAGGCCTACTCTACAATATATGGCCTGTATTTTCCCACTTTGCTGCTCATAAAATAGGTACTCCACTCCAATGTTCGAAGTATTTCCCCTTTGAGGATTTACACTAGAATGTTAAAATTAGAATTTTCACCCTTCGTTTTCTTTGAAAAACACACTTTAGCTATGTGGCCTATTTTACTACAGCTTCGGCAAACTGCTTCTTTAAAAGGGCAGTCATTCTTCCACTGGTGTTTTCCACACCCCGTACATGGCTTGAAGGCTTAGTAGAATTATAGGCTGTCGTATTCGCCTCATACCTTTTTATTTGCCTGTCTAGTAGGCTCATTAGGTCTGCCAGGCTAGAAGATTTAAGCTATTTACGTGTTGGGCTTTACTACTGTGATTTCCAAAAGCTCTAACATCTTTAGCAGCTGCTTCTCTAGCCGTAGCTATTTCTACAGCCTGACTAAAAGTTAGGTCCTGTATGGCTAATAGGGCTCTCTGGTAGACTCCTCTTTGAGACCCATTACAACCTATCTCTTAGCATTTCATCTATTTGTCCCAAATTTACACGTACGGCTATGGCTTTTTATTCCTGCAACAAACTCTCAATGCTTTCATTTCCCGTCTGATGCCTTGAATAAAATTTCAAACGTTCATAGATGAGAACTACTCTGGGTTTGTAGTGATCGGTTAGGGCCTGTACCAATTCATTATAGGTGCAGGTTTCCGGTGCTTTAGGAGAAACTAGGTCCATAACTAAACCAAACGTTTTAGGGCCTATTATAGTTAAAAAGGTAGGTACTTTCTTAGCATCAGGAATGGAATTTGCCTAGAAAAACAACCTCACCCTAGTGGCATAAGCTTCGAAGTCCTCCCCAGAGTCTTCGTAGGGGCTTATATGGCCAATCAGCGACATGCTAGAGCAAAACCGAATTAGGCCAAATCACGTGAAGTAGGTTAGATTAGGTTTAAATTTGATCTAGTTACTCCCCAGTTAGGGCTGAATAGTGAATTGTATTAGTTAGGCTGAGTAGGAATTAGTTTTAGAGTTAGGGCTGAGTAGAATTAGTTTTAGAGTTAGGGCTGAGTAGGAATTAGTTTTAGAGTTAGGCCGGCGGGACCTACGCTATAGTACGGTAGCTTACCCACACAAACAAACCAAATCGGACGACCCACTAGGCTACATCCAATTTTCCAAACAACCATTTGAACCCAATAGCCAAATTAAACCAATGAGCCAAATTTAACCCAATGAACAAAATTTAATCAAATGAGCCAAATTCAATCCAATGAGCTAAATTAAATCCAATGACTTAATCGAATCCCATGAGCTTAATTGAATCCCATCCTCGTCGCCAAATGTGATAGCGTGGGGTAGACACCCCAGTTAGGTTACTTAGGTTCTAGCAACAATCAAAAGCACTTACCGGTGCGTTGAATTAGATATTCCTTTGGGGAGCCTACCATTAGATTCCTGTGTCCCACAAACAGCCTACCTAACTCTCTCTTACATTACCAATTTAAAGCTATAGACATTACCCCTAACTATACTTAAGTACGGACAACTTCCTACCCCTTTGTCACCTTAGAAACACCACCTAATTATACTCAGCACCAACGATTGGTCAGATAGGAAAAAACATCTCTAGGCTAGCCCAAACAATACGAACACCGCGTTGGTTCGTTTATGACTTGCTCTTGCCATTCAGCTTAGATTTAGTGATATTTCCCCTTTAGTGACTTTTAGACTATATACATATATATACACACACGTCACCTCAGAACATATCTTACTCACGAGTCATCCCAATTAAAGGTGCGACTGGAGTTCTTCTTGGTGAAGAAGTTGCTAGTTTCTTGGAGGAGTTTAACAGTGTTCATACCCTGAAAGCTGTCCTCTTTGACAACACAAATACAACACTGGCTGGGAGGGAGGTCTTGTAACAGCTCTGGAAAATAAATTATGCGAATTGCACACCATTGACTGTTCACATCCATCAGAATGAGCTTCCTTTCAGAGCTGTTTCAAGCATCTTGATGGCAGTACCAAAAGTCCCACTGCTTTCACTGGTCCGCTGGGAAACTCTGTGAAATTGACTACCAAGATCTGCCACAAGTGGAATTCACCAAACTCAGTGGACCCCTGGATGACATGGAATTTGCTGAGAGACACTGAATGATCTCAGTAGCGACCAGAGGCTTCTTTTGGAGTATGTGCTTGGAATTTCCAGGGCAAAGTCAACCCAAGATTTGCTGCCTTGAAAATTGGACCATTAAACCATGCAAGATGGTTGACTTTGGCAATTAGATAAGCTTTACCAGGCCATCAAGTTCATTGTGGAAGTGTATGCAGTCAGTTGGTTTGAGATCAAAAGGGACAGCAAGTTCCACAATCAGCAGCTGCACATCTTCATCATGATCCAGAGGATCAAGCAGCAGTCTGAAGAATCCAGGGTGTTGCTTTCAAGAACCTGAAGTACAATGCTTTTGCCTTGCTGCCCGAGAATGTGCTGTACTCCATGATGAAGTCTGATGACTTGGAAGTGAGAGAAGCTGCTCTCAAGAAAATTCTGTCCTCAGGTAAGCATTTATTAATTTTTAAAAATGTGAAAAAAAAATTTGATTATGGGAATTTATTTAATAAAAAAAAGGCCCGAGTTCTATAAATCCCCATAATCGAATTTTTTTTCACATTTTCTTATCCCATTCCCCCCCTCCCCTCTGATAATGGAAATAATCTTACCTTCTTTCTGAAAAAAAATTCGATTATGGGATTTATAGAACTCGGTTTTTTTTTTTTTTTTTTTAATTTAAGTTAAATTAAATCAGCAATTCTGAGACTAATAGGGATTTAAATCTTCAACTGGAATAAAAATAAATGAATTATTATTCTTTCAGAAGTGGGAAGCCAGCCAAGAAGAGGCTGAAGAAGATCACAGCCATCAACATTGAAGCTACCCACTGGTCAGAACTAATCAACCTTTCTCAAAGTGGCATCTGTGAACCTGCTCTCACAGAAGAATTTTCTGACCAGGACTTCAAGAAGCATTGCTGAATGGCACCAAGCTGGAGCTGCCTGATCTGCCTTCACATTCTCAGAGTGTTGAAAGGGCCGTGAAGCTGACATCTGAAGCTTCCCATACTGTTTATGGACTCGAATCAAGGCACAAACACATTCTGGCCAAAGCCCTAAGCCGCCAGATGAGGCCTTCCTTTGCTTCTAAGGGCTCTTACAGTGAAAATTATGATCATCTTGGGATCTAAATGTGTCTATTTGACTCTGTACATGTTTTTTTTACTTTTTTTTCGATAAAATTGTAACTTTTTTCAGGATTTTTTTTATGAAAATAGCATGATTTTTTTCGGTCGAAAATTGCGAAAATGCGGTATTTTTCGGTAAGATTTTTTGACGATTTTTGAAACGGTTTCCTCAAAAAACGGTTAAAGCTAGGGATCTGAAATTTTTTGTCAGTTATCATCATATTAAGCCCTGTATATCTCGACTAGTCCAAAGTCGATATCTAAAAAAATGCAGAAAATCAACCTACCTTAGTATTCTTCATATTTTTCGCTCAGTTCCAGAGGACACCGTTTGTCAAGAAGTTAACCGTTTCAGCTACGCTTTCTCTAATATCGGCCTACTATATATGTACCCTTCAGGTACTTTATATTTTACAGCGTGTGTTTAGTGCTGTATTTCCGCTCGGATCTAAAGGCGCGTCTTGACTTGAACATTTTAGTCCGAACGAGTAGACAGCGCACGAACGAACTGAATAAGCTGTTCGAGCGCAAGCTCCTGTATTCTGCGTGTTCGCCGGTGCTCGTCTTATTCCCACCGTTTTGCTCAGTGTAAATATGGATTTGACAGTGGCAGCAGGTGCTTTCTTCATTATTTATTCCTTAGCCAAAAAGAAGAGGAAATCGAAGAGAATGTAAAGAAAACCCCGAATAGCTGGAACAGCGCGGACACCCGTCCTGACTGCGCACCAACGAACTGAATCCTTTTGAGAACGCACTATTTACCGACAAGCGACAGAAAACGTTTGGCGCGCTCGGCTCGGCTCGGAGACACGTACTTACAGTACTAGCCGAATTCTGCTCTGCGCTGTCTGCTCGTTCGGTTTGTTCGGACTAAAATGCTCAAGTCAAGACGCGACTTAAGGTACACACAGCGGACAGGTTTTAGAGTGTTATGTCGCTTAACTTCGCTGATCTTACCTGAAGCGGTACTGCACGTAGCCGTATAGTATTGAACTAAATGAAGGTATACGTAGAGAAATTAGTCACAAGTCTTCTTTGCAACTAACACAAAAGAATAGCTTAAAAATAGGGTTATTCTTTCTACACAGTCTTCCACCTTCCATTCTGCTGTTTAGGTTGTTTAACCTTCCTAACGACAAAGGCAATCTAACAGAGGGAACCTACGTGGCATCTGAACCACGCGTCTCTACATCATTTAAACGCAAAGGACGGTTTCCCATCCACGTCGCTTAACCTCACCAATCGATTACTTCTCAAAAGGTGGTTAGAGGCCATTCACAACTATCAACATTTTCACGAGCATACAAACCGTACGCTAGGGGGGGGGGGTTAAGGGCCGTTGTGCGTTTAGAAATACGAAAAATGTCGATCCATATCTTCCCACCAATTTCGTAGAATATTAATACTGCAGTGTGACAGTTTTGGATTGAGTATTGTCAGTGCGTTTCCTTTATTTTAATAATGCTAAATTCCAATTTTTTAAAAATTTGAGTGTGAATATTAATTTGTATATCTTTAGTTTTTCAATACAATAAATACATTGTAAAAGAAAAAATCAAATTTTAAATTTTTCTTTGTACATTTTTCGGGGGAAGGGGGGTCTTGAAAAAGTGTACTCTTTGTACACTTGTGAAAATGTTGATAATTATGAACGGCTCCTTAGTTAGATGAGAATAATCCAACGAACAAAATAAGTATGATAATGAACTTCGAACGCATTGCTGTTTTCAGTGATGATAAACTACATACGGAAGCCTCAACAGTAAGTACACTGACCCCCCGTTTGCTTGGCAGTGCTACTGCGAGCTGCTCGTACCCTGAAATGGGAGTATGGGCGGAATGATGTTGTGTGTGAAAAATGTTTAACTTTTCATCCTTTTATTTAAGTTATGAATGCATTAATTGATTAATATATAATAAAGGTTATGGTTGGTGTCACCGGTGTACGATCGAGAGTTGTGTATTTATTGGTGGCTAATTAGGGCGTGATGAAGGTTCGATACCACTGGCGTTGGAGTAAGGGTGTAACCAGTGGTGTAGTGCTAAATAAAGTGAGGGAACGCATTTTGAAAGTGTTACTCAGATGCGGGGGGGGGGCAATGGCGAGCGCGGCGAGCCCATACAGCTGGGGTCCGGGGCACTGTAATCCCCCGGGAATCTTTTGAAATCTGACCAATTTCAGGGATATTTTGAGGTCAATGCACTGGATATTAGAATATATTCCAAGGTTGAAGATGCAGTATTTCCAGTGTCATTAGATATATGACATCCAGTACGATCAATAAAAATAGCTAACAACTGGAATGATTAACTAAAAAAAAGTTAACAACTGGTACGCCGTGGTGACTGTTTCACCAGATCTTTATAGGCTAGCATTGCCTCAGTCGAAGCTAAAAGAAATGAAACAGTTAATGATTCTTTCTTATATTTCTTCTAGGGGTGGGAATTAAAATTTCATGACGTTAGAGATTTGTAAGTTCAGATTTATTTGAAATAGTGAGGGAACGCCGTTCCGTCTACCAAAAAAAGTAAGGGAACGCCGTTCCCACGCGTTCCCACAGCACTACACCACTGGGTGTAACCCTGTATATTCTCGGGCATCAGGATGGCACTGATGCTAACGAAAGGTAAGCCACTTAAGTGAGGTTTGATTAGTGAGCAAGTCTCAAATCCTGCCCCGAATCTAAAATTACCAGCCATTCTAAACGCGTGTTCGTCCTCCCGCACCTCATTTAAAACTGGTGAATAGGATTTGTAATTTATATTGCTTGCATGAGAGGGCGCTACGAGTCAATTTTTGGATGAACGCTTATGTATCATTGAAATAAACTTTTATGATAAGACTTGGTAAATTATATTAGACTATGATGCAAGCGATCTTTGCTGAAAGCCTGTAAACAAAGCTTGGCATAAATGCAAAAAACTTCTTTTTTACGTGGGTCAAAATATGATAATAAAAACCCACTCTAATAGACAGAGTTTATTTCCACAAGTTTCGATGCCCACTGGCATCCTCTTCGGGTGGATTCGTTTTTCTGTATCCATCTGAAGAGGATGCCAGTGGGCATCGAAACTGTTGTGGAAATAAACTGTCTATTAGAGTGGGCTTTTATTATCAAAGCTTGGCATGTTAAATTAACTCTTTTTGGAGTTAGCAGGTATTTAAATAGCCCTATATATATTTAGGATGTTAATTAACTTTAAAATATTTTAGCTGTGTATACCATTATTTTAATTATATACGGTGTCCATAGTTAAATTCAACGCTAATTAGGCAGACCTCTACGTTTTCTCAATTAGATAATGAAGTATTTTCACCTTATTAAAGGCCATTATCCATGCATTGAACACAATTTAATCGGGGATATTAACATCGTCTAAATATAATTTACCAAGTCATATCATGAAAGTTCATCCAAAAGTTGACTCGCAGCGTCCTCTTAAGGGAGCAATACAAATTAAAAATTTAATTCACCAGTTTTAAGTTAAGTTAAGCCCAGTAAAGCCTAAAGCTTAATGGCCAAATTAAATAAAATAAATAGTCGAGCTTCACAATTATTCATGTCATTGTAAATTGAAAAAATTTATTTATTTTATTATTATTATTCTATTCTATTAAGTATGAACTATGAAGTCGGGGTAGGCGAACAAGCGTTTGGAATGGCTCGTAATTTTTGATTAGGGTCAGGATTTCTTACATATTGTGCTTCTTACGATTAATAATAATAACAACACAGATTAGATTAAAAAAGAATATAGTTTTTCCATTACTTTCCGATAGATAAAAGTTGTGTAGAGTATGGTAATTGTAAATAGTAATGGTAAATTGTAGAGTATCGTATATTCATTTTGATATGACAGATCATGAATGAGATGAAATTTGGTAAATTATATTAAGACTATAATATTAGACCGGACTCAACTAAATGCGTTGACGTCACAGTCTCTCGATATGTTTTGGAGGTTTAGATTAAGCTAGGTTATTAGTGACGATGATACTCCATGTTGTCGAAATGTCTATAGGCACGCGTTTGGTCTTCCTCCACCTTTACTGGTAACTATCTTTCTTTTATATTTGTAATGTGGAGTCAAGTAAGTGTTTAATTTGTTTTTGTTACACATGTATTATACAGGGTGTCTCAAAAGTCACTATCTATTTCGGTGACATTAGACGTTTTTTTAAAAAATGCTATGCTGGCATAAAGATATGTACTTCTGGTGCAAATTTGTGTATTTAAAAAAAGTTAATTGGTTTATTATCTTGACATGCTTGAACAATTCCTCGAACCTCAACTTCTTACAGATGGCATTCTTGACACAGTAGTTTTTCAGCAGGATGGAGCACCGTGCCATTATGCAATAATTGTACGTGATTATCTTGACAGACGCTTCCCCGGTCGCTGGATTGGTCGTGGAGGAACACAACATGGGCAGCACGTTCACCCGATTTAACACCATTAGAATTTTTTCGCCTGGGGTTTCATTAAGTCTAAGGTGTACACTGGTAGAAGAATTAGTGATGTAGCCGAACTTCGAAATCGTATTACCGATGCAGTTCAGAAAATAACACCTCAAATGCTGGAAAGTGTGTTCCGGGAAACAACTTATCGCTTTGAGCTCTGTAGACACTGATGGTCGCCATGTGGAGACAGATAAATAAATAGCACTAATTCTTTGTGGCACTTACTTTGAAATAAATATATTTTTCATGTCTTAAACCAGTTTTTCGTAATTCCCATTATTTTTCAAAATAGATAGTGACTTTTGAGACACCTGTATAAGGCCCTCCTAGGAAGATGTGGCTAAGCGACAAAAGTAAAAAACGCTCGAAAACGCAGTTAAAGTTGTACCAATTTGAAAGTTGCCATAACTTTTGAACTCGAAGATATTTCGTTGAAATATCTTCAAAAGTTTACAATCATTAAAACACTAACATAGTACTTTTCAACAATTTTTGCAAAGTACACCCAATACTTTCCTAAATCTTTCGGAAAAACTTGCACATGATCCGTTTATTGCCTTCTACAACATATTAATACAAAAAATGTATCCGATTTATTTTAAGTTATTTTAATTTATCTTAAATAGCTCGCCGACGGACATTTCTTGTATTTCTGCTTACTTCTTATTCATATTTAGTACCATTTAAAGCCTTTTAAATACCACCGATTGAAAAGCCAAGGCCCTATTACCATGAATTTAGATCCTCTGACAGTCGGTTAAGTATGGTAATTCCTAAATCCACAGAACAGGAATTAAGTCGTCGGGAAGAAAGTACTTATCGAAAGAAAAAAAAATAAGCTTGTATTAAGTTTAGACTTCCACCGGGAAATGGGAACGAGAAGACGTACCACAAGTAGCGATGATTCTGAATATAGGGGCGGAGGTGCTTGCGCTACATGGAATAAAATCGGCCAATTGGCAGTCCTTCGTAAGAAATACCATCTAAATACGAGATTCAGCCATATTATACTTGTGTAACTGTAGTTAATTACAAAAGCTCTCTCGACATTTATTAATACACTCCAACCAAATCTACAAATGTATTTTTCAGCTAATGGAATTTTAGGCATGAGGTCCTCCACCCTTAAAAAAATAAAAAATAAATAGGCTTTGAAGTAAACATTTTCATGAACCTATTACTTCATATACTGTACACAAAAATCCAGCGAAGTTGTTTAACATTGGTTAAAAAAGGATTGTGTTAGGTTTGGATAAATTGCGCCCCTGGTTTAAGCAAAGAATCCCGAAGGAACAAGAATAAAAATAATTCATATATAGTTTAATAAAAATATAAATATGTAAAAATTAACCTACTTTCATAACAAACTATTTTTGCGGCTTGTTTATAAAACGTGGATCCCACAGTTAATATATCTACGACATCATAAATTTATGTAATTTTCTTATGACGAAATGTACCATTAAGAGAGTCAGTGCAAGAAAGATAAGGGATGTTTTATTATAGATCGAGTACATTACAAAACTGTTGTCACCCCTTGCCTTAATACTGTACTTTGTATAACCACCCTTCGCAGCAATAACCTGGAGCAACCGTTGTCTATAACGTTGTAAGAGTTCACCGACTCATTCCTTCGAGATTCTGCTCCATTCCTCCTGACAAACAGCTTCCAGGTCATGTAGATTTGCGGGTTTCCTCGCATGGACTGCTTGTTTAAAATCTCTCCATATTCCCTCAACGATATTTAGGTTTGACTATTGCTGTGTCCATTCTAAGACTCGCATATTCCTTTGATAAAAATAGTTCGCCGTTCATTGTGATCGGTGCTTCGGGTTGCGTCCCAGTTTGAGGTTCCTGGATGGCAGGAGATTTTCTTCTGAACTCTATTGGTAATTTGATGAATTTATTCGTCCTTCTATTCGAACAAGGTTGCCAACGCCTGAAGATGACGTACAGTCCCAAAGCATAAATCTATCCTGAGTGTGACCAAACAACTCTATTTCAGTCTCGTCAGACGACACTATCTTCTTCCAGAACATTATTATTAAGGTGTTCCTTGGCATAGTTCAAACCAGCTACCTTACGACGAGGTCGTAATAAGGGCTCGGGGATTTTTTTTTTTCTTTTTTGCAAGCAAACCGTCCAAGAAGACCACGTTCGTGGTCTCCTTTTCACTGTGGAAATACTAAGATTCACATATTTTTCATCCAGCGATGCTATAACCACCTCCTTGACCATCTTTTTGGCGTCAAGTGAAAGGATTTTTCGAAGGTCGTCCTGATTTTGGTTAAATGGCAACAATTCCTAAATGCTTCCATTTCAGCACTACATTTCGTACAGTACTTACAGAATGGCTAAAATATCTTCAAATAGATTCGTAACCCTCCCTTTCTCTTGTAAAGTTCAATAGTTGTACTTCTTAAGTTATCTGACAGTTCTTTCGAGGATTCCACTTTATGATGAACTGAATACTTCACTATCACGCGCTCTGAAGATCGCCTCACATTGGTTGGTTCTTTCAAATGAACCTACAAACAACGATTGTTCCAGGTTATTACTGCGAAAGGTGGTCATACAAAGTATTAAAACAAGGGGTGCCTACACTTTTGTAATAAATTCTATTTATAATAAAAATTCCCCTATCATCTGCCTTTCTTGCAATGACCCTTTTAATTGTACAGTATATTAAGAAAATTACGAGTGAGTGAGTGTGTGTGATATATACAGGGCGTCCCAAAAAAATGTATACACACTTTAAATACTTATAAAGGCAGTGTTTATTAAAATACATTTCATTTTCAAAATGTAATAGAATCTACAGACATTATTTAATTGTTTTGTCAACGCCTGTTTTCAAACTGACGTCCGTTTTGGTCCAGGCACTGCTGATAACGCGAAGCAATGGAATCGCAAACATCACGAAACATTTCGTTTGGTATTTGTGTGCATTCTCGTTCAATGGCTGCTCTCAATTCAGCGACTGTTGCAGGTTTTATAGCGTAGACTTTGTCTTTTAAGTATCCCCATAAAAAAAAGTCTAGTGGTGTGAGGTCTGGTGAACGCGGAGGGTATTCTACGAAACCCCTTCGTCCAATCCACATCCACATCGTGCCAAGTACCACTCGCAATACTCCACTCTTCGGTCCGGATCATCTTCATTAATAGCATGGACTAATCTTGGAATGTAACTTTTCCATTGACAGCGCTTCAAAATGCGTTGGACAGACGATTCTGAAATTCCTACCTCACGACTCGCTTGCCGCACAGATTTTCTTGGACTTTGGTGATACGTTTCCAGTACTCTTTCTTGCTTTGTGGGGCTTGTCGATGTCCGTGGTCTTCCGGAACGCTTCTTGTGGACATTCTGAACAGTTCCATCGGCTTCAAACTTATCTCTAATTCGAGTGATGGTAAGTCGCGTTGGTGGATCTGTTTGAAACTCCCTCCTAAACTGTCTTTGCACTTCAACTGCGTTTTCACACTTAGTAGCATTTTAGAATGAATTTCCTTTGTTCAAAGCTTAGTCTGACTGCCATTATTAATTCTAATGGGTTTAACTTGGAAAGAAAGAAACATCAATTGAGCTATCAGCTGTTAAAGTGTGTATACATTTTTTTGGGACGCCCTATATATATATATATATATATATATATATATATATATATATATATATAACTTATGTCGTTTCTATTCATATATATATATATATATATATATATATACTGTACAGGGTGGCGGAAAGTAGCTCCCTATTTTTGATTGGTAAAAAAATACGTATATTATCCATTTATTTCAGAAGAAATAATATGAGAAGGTAGGCATACATGGTAGGTTTTCTCTAAAATTCAATGTGGGCTCCAACTCTTTCCACCAGCTTCTGGAGCCGCCCAGGAATGGCGTCCACTGACTTTAGCAGGAACTCCGGCGGGATGGAGGACATGACTTCCCGAATTCGGTCCTCCAGTTCTTCCAATGTCCTCGGTTTGGTGCGGTAGACTTCTTCCTTTACCCACCCCAAAGAAAGAAGTCGCACGGTTACCGCTGAAAAACGGCAGAATCGGTTCAGTGTAACGGTGTGGTGTGGTATGACCTCAGATCAGGTTGTGGGCCCGTTCCTTCTGCGCAACACCATGAATGCTGAGCGGTACCTTGCTATGTTGCGAAACGAGGTCTGGCCGGTTGTCAGCACATGGGAGAACATCGACGATCTGATATTTATGCAAGATGGCCCCCTCCGCACTTCGCTCCTGTTGTCCGTGAGTGGCTGGATGCCCACTTCCCTGGGCGTTGGATGGGTCGTCGTGGTCCACATCAATGGCCAGCCAGGAGCCCCGACTTGACACCGTGCGACTTCTTTCTTTGGGGTGGGTAAAGGAAGAAGTCTACCGCACCAAACCGAGGACATTGGAAGAACTGGAGGACCGAATTCGGGAAGTCATGTCCTCCATCCCGCCGGAGTTCCTGCTAAAGTCAGTGGACGCCATTCCTGGGCGGCTCCAGAATCTGGTGGAAAGAGTTGGAGCCCACATTGAATTTTAGAGAAAACCTACCATGTATGCCTACCTTTTCATATTATTTTTTCTGAAATAAATGGATAATATACGTATTTTTTTACCAATCCAAAATAGGGAGCTACTTTCCGCCCACCCTGTATATATGATCGACATTATGTAAACTACTCGCCAAAATCGTAGATTATCGAAAGTGTGTGTAAACTTTTGGCCTTAAGTGTATAATTTATATAGGTCATATGTTACAGAGTATTTAACAAATTTATAGGACACATCACTATTTTAAAGGAACTTTTATGAAATTATGTGCTTATGCAAATATTGCCACATCATGCTGTCATATGGCGACAGCCTTCGAATTTTAAGAATACTTTGAAGTTTTCCATAACCCTTACAAGTCTCTCTTGGTTGATGCTATCCGTGTGCGAGAACTATTTCGAAGGTTATTTCTGTATATATATTGTCCTTGAGGAATTCCCATAGGAGGGAATCGCATGGCTTGAGATCATGAGTGTGCGGTGGCCAAGAGCATCCGAATTAGGCTTGTTCCTAAGGAACGTCAGTATTAGGAAAATAGCCGATTCAGATACTATCGGTTACAAAAGTCGGGACACAGTGAGCCATACCTATCTTCCGGCCTAATGTATCCCAACTTTTGTAACCGATGGTACACGTAAACAATTTTTATTCTTGACGCGGCAAAAATGTTTCATGAAATCATTATTCGAGAGAGAACTCAACACTTTAGAATCTATATACATTCGTCTCCTAAATTCTAAAACATCCTCAACTAAATTGCACATAATTTAATCGACAAAGAAAACCAACCAATCATCTATTCACACAACCTACGACACCATTTCTCTGCAATCGACCCACTATCATGAGTCACTTTACCTGTCTTACTGTGACTGTTTAAAAAATTGCTTATATAGAAATGGACAGGTCTTCTCTATATTTAAAGTAGTTTTGATAAACCAAATTAAGAACGATTATATTTCATTCACTTTTAACTAGAAAAAATGTCTAGGTACCACTTACGAAACAGCGGTTATTTTAACGAAAGAGCAATATCTTTTTTGGCCACCATGATAGAAAATAGGTTTCTGAAGCGTATGGCTGCTCACAGAATAAATATTTGCTCTATGTACTGTACAGTGTAGCCCCTAGTACTGTAACAGCGATAAGAGCCTAAAGCCGTTCATGTATTTGTACTATTAATCAATTTCTAACAGAGAACTTGGTTGGAATTAAATTCCGTTAAACAAGGAAATCCGCTGTCCAGACCAAATGTTGTAAAATCGGAACTTACCTCTATGAAGTTAGTAATTATTCTTTAGTATAAATAACTCGCGTATAATCTAATGCAATAAAATATAATAGAATTGTTAAATGAATGACCAGATACATTATCTTGCCTTTGAAGTCGAATGCTTATATACCTCATTAAAAAATATTCATCATTGCGTGTCTTATGAGTAGACTGTCCATTATGGTTGTTTGTTACAAGCACAAATTCCACAGAATAAAGGAGACTGACTCTGTTCCCACGAAGGAATAAGTATAACGTGAAGAGAAACGTGACACCATCACCTCAGTGAACTCAAGAACCAATCACCAACAAAAGACATTCGCTTGAACGTGATCAAGTAACGCTTTCTTCCGTGATGAGATAAGAATTTTAGTCACTTTTGGACTCCCTTTTCACAGAGTATCATTAAGTTCGTCCATCGTCCCGGAAACAGTGACGAGAGACTCGTTCTTGGTGTCGTCGTCGTCGTCATCGTCGTCGTCTTCCGCTTCCATCTCGTAGATGCGGACGCGGCGACGATTCTCTCCGATGACTGCGGCCACTTTCCGGGGCCCCGACACGGCGACTGAAGCAGCAAAGCCAGTCTCCAACCTCCGCATGGAAATGGTGTCGGGCATGACGGTGAGGTCGAAGGGCGTCATGTCCAGTTCGGCAATGGAAACGCCACTCGCGAAAGAAAGGATACTGAGCTCGTTTCTAAGATTCTGGACAGACACCTGCGCAAAAGAAGGGTTTCGGGGGTCATTAGGGTCGAGGAGGAGGAGAGACAGAGTTTCAGGGGAGTAGAACTGCGCGTCCAACATCCCCATCAGGAGGTGAACTCCCTCCATGCCCTGTACCACGAAAGAAGCGGCCTTCACATGATCAGGGAGAGGCGAGGGCCATTCCAGGATGATGAGAGAATTTTGTCTGACGCAGGGCACGACGGCGCTGATGATAGTGCCTTCCTGAGAAGCGACCTGAGCGACGGCGTAAGAGGTACCAGGATCTATCTTGGACAAGGAGACGCACTGCCCAACGCGGACAGAAGTACTGATGGAGACTCCTGGCTGCGCCCCCATATTTGTTAGGGCCTCCGTCAGGCTTTGGTGCTCCTGAATAAGACTCTTGCGGGGATTGTGCACAAAAATCAGTCGATGCGCAGCTAAGGCAGGATTTGAACTTACGAGTTTTGCAAATGGCGTTGGTTCAGAGTGCGGCAAAGTCTTAAGTTCCTCTTTCTTCAGGTACTGTCCCGCCCTCTCGAGACGGAAGTGAGTTCTTCTCTCTCCATCAACGCCTGTCACCACCTCTTCGAAAGAATCATTAAGGAAATTGAGTAAACTTGTCATTTCCTGTTGACTCATTCGGCTCAATTCGGCAGGAACGTGTTCACGAAGCAGACGTAAATGGACACTTGACACCCACCTGACGAAGATGTGGAAGTCCTTCATCGAAGACTCGATCGCCTGCAGCATCTCCGACGCCTTTAGAAGAAAAGAACCTACGCGTCCCATGGCAATCTCCACCTCGGATTCATTGACTCCTAAAGTGCCAAACTGCTCTTTTCTCTTGCTCATCCCTTCCACTTGACTCAGGAGGAACACGAGTGTGACGCCTACCTGCTGCAAGTGTTTCACCACCAGCCGCTGCATGGTGGAGTAACAAAGATCGACAGAGTGGCGCAACTTCTTCAGATTTTTTTCAGTCAACTTATTTGTGAGGAAGATTTCAAACTCGGCGCTCGAATGGCCAAATACAAGGAGGTCTAAGAAATCGGCAGAAACGCCTCCTTCAGGAACTGACGCAGCGTAGGCAGCTAACTTTGCGTCCATTTCGATGAGGGCACTCTCCCACGCCTCCTCAATTAACGTTAGAGTATGGCTAATGTAGGTCATAAGAGAGTAAATTTGTCCATATTTTTGAGCCAAGGAATGAAGTTCTCTGTGACGGGATGAAATTAACGAGGTTTCAATAGTCACCTGCGCCAGTTTTCTTCCGTTCCCTTCCCTCTCTAAGATAATGCTGATGATGTCTAAAGTCGGAGACGGAGTTATATTTAAGACCTTTTTGGCGCACGTGTCACTTTCGGCTACGTTCACAGTAACGATGTGGAACAAACCAAACGCATACAAATGCAGAAAGCATCCCACAGTCCCAATGCAAAGGACGTTTAGCTCAGACTGGTCCTGCAGAAGACGTGGTTCTTGCCATACGTCATTCTGGTTTCGGGGTCCAGTTTCGCCAAAACTTGTGCTCAGAGGAGGTAGAGGATACATATACGGAGCCCAAGGATCCTGTCACAAAAAAAAAAATTGCTATAAAAAAATCATAATTTTTCCCGTTTAAAAAATATTCCACCTTCAACAAAATATCAGGTCATCCCATAAGTAACGTCGCTTTCTACGATAAATTAAGTTTAAACTAGTCCTACTCGGTTTAAGCATAAATTTTCCGAAGGTTATATCTAAGAGGAGATCTATCGTGTTTCGCTACATACTTTACAGGCCTTGACCAGTGAAGACGTGTGTTTTGCTTTATGTGAACCCCTCATAAACATGGCGGTATCAGAAGAGCATATCAAGCATATAATGCTTTACGAGTTCAAAAAAGGGAATAGTGCTACTGAAGCAACGCGAAATATTCAGGACGTTTATGGCAACGATATTCTGCGTGAGGAAATGTCAAAGATGGTTTCAAAAGTTTAGGAATGGTGACTGCTGTTTGACAGATGCAGCACGCTCTGGACGCCCTGCTGAGTTTGATAATGACTTGCTGTTAGCCGCACTTGAAGAAGGCTGTTCAACAACTGTCGAAGAATTGGCCCAGAAACTCAATTCATCCCCGTCCACCATCCATCGACATTTGCAACTCGGGAAAGTGCCTAAGTTAGGAAAATGGGTGCCACATGAATTGTCGGTCGACAATCTGAGGGTGCGGGTAAACATTAGCACAGCTCTTCATTCCCGTGAACTCCAAGATCCGTTTTTGCACCGTTTAGTGACTGGTGATGAGAAGTGGATACTGCACCAGAATGTTAAGCACCGTCGACAGTGGGTTTGTGCCGGAGAACCAGCGACACCAAAGCCAAAACCAAATCTTCGCCCTCGGAAGGTGTTGCTTAGTGTTTGGTGGGATAAAGATGGTGTAATACACTTTGAAACCTTACCACACAACCAAACAATCACCGCTCAAGTCTACTGTCAACAACTGGATCGATTGAACACTGCACTAAAAGAAAAGAGACCTTCTTTGGTTAATCGGAAAGGAATCGTGTTTCACCACGACCAACGCACGTTCTCATACCGCTCGGATCACTTCTGCAAAAATTGAGCAGCTTGGGTGGGAAAAACTTCCACATCCTCCAGACCTTGCGCCTTCAGATTATCATCTCTTCAGGAGTCTGCAAAACTATCTTCACGAGAAACAGTATACTTCTTTACATGACCTGCATACCAGTCTTTGTACGTTTTTTGCCTCAAAACCGCCTGAATTTTATAAACATGGCATTGAAAAGCTTGTAGGACGTTGGCAGTGTGTCATTGATTCCGATGGAAAATATATACTAGATTAAAAAGTTTCAGTTGTTTTTTTTGTCCTTCAAATTCCGATCTAAAAAACATTACTTATGGGATGACCTGATATATTGTCGTTGCTGGTAAATCGTCTGCATGTGCAGAAAGGAAATTTTAAATGAGAGTAAATAACAGAATAAGGATGTATCAGATCTAAGCATAGAGACTGTTATTGTTGTTACTGCTGTTGTTGATGATTCTACAGATCTATAGAAGCTAAGGCTAACAAAGACCCTAAGATCCACTCTAAGGTTAGCCCGAGAGAAAGAAGAGAGTAGGGGGTTAAAAGAAGAGAATAGGGAGTTAAAAGAAGAGAATAAGGGGTTAAGTAAGTAGCAAAACCTATCATTCGTGGGTTAACATTCATTCAGAAAAAGAGAGAGAAAGACTCGCCATCATCATCCGCCGGTCACTGCTGACAAGTCAGAAAAATAGTCGAAGAGAATAGGAAAGGGGTGAAAGATGAAAAGAAGTAAAATAAGAACGTTTACAAACCGTGCAAACACAGTCTTAATTCAAACACTGGCATACCATGCAAACTAGACATGCAAGTAAAGAGAGGATAAGAAAAGAGAAAAAAAAATTATGAAGAGTATAACAAAAAGTGGGTTAGTTTACGCTACAAGCTACATCCAAGTTCGTGTTAGTCTAATTTTTTTTTTAATATAATTTTCTTGCTGGCATATCACACGCTAGCATGTCAGAAGCTGGCATCAATCGTCAATCGACTCAAACCTCGACTATCCCCCCCAGAGCTCCTGTTCCTAATTGTTTTATTATTTTAAACGACGTTAATATTTTTAAAATGCCTATCTAAACGGTTTTTAAACATTAACGCTGGTAGAGTTCACGACGGAAGCGGGAAGATTATTCCATTTATCAATTACTTTAAACGTAAAGTTCTTAGCGAGGTTAGTAATGAAACGTCTACCACGTAATTTGAATCCGTTATTACGAGCATTGCTATTATCGAAAATGAACATGTCAAAATTTATGTTATCGATTTTATTAACAATTTTGAAAACTTCAATAAGCTCCCCACTTAATCTCCTAGTTTCGAGTGAATGCAAGTCTAACTCTTTAATCCTATCTTCGTAAGACTTGTTGCGTAGTGACGGAATTAGTTTCGTGGCGCGTCGCTGAACCCTTTCTAACCTATCAATATCCTCACACAAATACGGGCACCAAAACTGAACAGCATATTCTAAGTGAGGCCTGACTAGGGACTTGTAAAGGGGCAATATAATATTCTTCGATTTAAATTCGAAATTACGCGCTATGAAGCCTAACATCCTATTAGCTTTTGCACAAGACTCCAGGCACTGGTTCCTAACTTTTAAATCCTTAGATACGCGTACGCCTAAATCTATTTCCTCGTCAACGCTCGCTAACTGTCTACATCTATCGTGTATGTGTAATTGTTGTTACGAGAACCTATATGCAAAACTTTACATTTCTCTACGTTAAATTGCATCTGCCACTTATCCGTCCACTCCATAATCCTATTTCTATCGTCCACGTTAAGAACTTTACCGCCTATTTTAGTATTGTCCGCGAATTTTGACACGTTACTGGTCAAGCCTATATCTATGTCGTTAATGTAAATTACGAATAGCAATGGGCCTAACAGTGAACCCTGAGGAACACCGCTACCTACATCCAACCACCCCGATTCCCTACCATTAACAATGACCCTCTGTTTCCTGGCACGAAGCCATTCCTCTAACCAGTTAGCTACCTGATCGCGTATACCGTGCTTTAACCTTCGCATTAATCTTCTATGCGAAACTGTATCGAACGCTTTTTTAAAGTCTAAATAAATAACGTCAGCCGCTCTATGCCTATCGTATTCGCACACTATTTCGTTATAAAACTCTAACAAATTAGTTAAACAAGATCTATGGCGTCGAAACCCACGCTGGCTACTATTAATCAAATCGCGACTTTCTAAGTGATCGACGATACGATCCCTAACTACGGATTCCAAAAGTTTACCGACAATTGACGTTAAGCTAATACTGCAGAGCTGGGCATTTGCGGCATATTTTGCGGTACTGCGGTACTTGCGGTACCACCGCACTACCACCCCGGGCCCCCATAACGCAGTACCGCAAAGGATCGCTGAAAGTACCGCAGTACCGCTACCGCATTCAAATTTCCGCGTACCGGTTTGGTAGTGCAGCAGTACCGCAGTACCGCAATATGCCGCAAGTGCCCAGCTCTGGCTAATAGGCCTATAAATGCTAGCTACTATGCCGTTACCATTTTTAAAAATGGGCGTAACGTTAGGTAATTTGAAGTCTTCAGGAATAATCTCAGCTTCCTGTGACTTATTAAAAAGTTTTGTTAAGGGGCCTACGATAACGTCTTCCAAATCTTTCAAATGTCTAGGATAAAGCGCGTCAGGGCCTGGATCCTTGCTAACTTTTAACTTATCGATATAATGCGCGATCTCACCCTCGTAAACAGTTATTTCATTCAAAATAGTCTCGCTACTAAATGGAACGATATCATCCACGTCGAGGACATTATTTACGTCTTCTACGGCAGAGCTGGGCACTTGCGGCATATTTTGCGGTACTGCGGTAGACTCAACAAAGACAGATATTTAGGTTAAACCTAATGTGAATATAGTTAATAATGAAAACTGTAGGTCCACTCTGACAATTCGGCTCAAATGTTGGTATGAAAGAGGCTAAATTCCCAAACAGCAAAAACATTGTACCTACTTAAACGCACTAAACATTTACCTTGGGGTTCCCCTGATTAAATTAATATTACTGAACTAAATCTGCCATAATTATATTTTATGGCATCAGCCCTATATTATTAATTAATATATAAAATTAAAATTACTTTGTTGACCATTTCCCAGATGTTTTGTGAGGATGTGCTTACAACTACAGTAGTTAAAACAATAGAGTGAAATGGTAAAAAACCCACCTGTTGTTTCTCAGGTTTAAACGTGTGATCCTGATTGAGATTTGTATATTTATTCCATGAAAGAGCAGACACTTCCTCCTTCATATCGAGTTCATGTATGGTACTGTTGTTTTCTATATTTACAAGAAGTATTTTACCTGCATTATAAAATGGAGTAAACAGAAAATAAGAATGGTCAAAAGCTATTTTTATGAGATTAACAGTTTTTCTCAACTTTTTTCAAATAAAAGCAAACTACAAAGAGTAAGAAAAACATGAATATACTAGAAATGCTTGATTTAACTTTGCATCATTATTGGAAAATTAAGTCTGCTCTTCAGTGTTTAGCGAGTCTAGTCACTGATATGACATTCTCTGGCCAGTATAACAATTTGAAACTTTTTTTCCCAGTTGACATGATAGTTTATTTCCAATAATATTTAATAAAAAGTGAATATAAAAACTAAGACAACTGCTAAATCATGATGTAATGATCCACACGTGCATGAAGTTTCAGCAATGTATGTTGAATGCTTCAAAAGTTATGTATGGACACAAAAAGCTCCAGCTGACCTTTAACTAGTGATGGGACGATACCAAAATTTTTAACGATTCCGATTCCGATTCCGATACCACTAAAAAGTCTCGATTCCGATTCCGATTCTCAATATTTTTAAATATAATTCTATACTTGTTTTTCTGGAAATTGTCATATTTTACTCTGGTAAGATTAACTATTTACATTATGAGTATGGTAATATAAATTATAAAAGATTGGTTTAAAAATAAAAATCAACTGTAAATTGTAACAATTCATTTTAATCTTCTTGATTACACATCATGGATATACATGTTTTAATGTATAGCTACAATACAATAAAAATGAAATTTGTTATCCTCTTTCATTTAAATTTTAAAGTTTACATTGCAAAACTGGTTCAATTAAAAGTTAAAGAATCGTTTTAAGAATCGGAAATCATGGTACAATTCTCTCGATTCCGATTCCGATTCCTGAAAAATGCTCGATTCTTCCGATTCTCGATTCCGATTCAGATTAATCGTCCCATCACTACCTTTAACCTCTATTTGTGACCTTCACCTTACATGCAGGGACCTGATTCTTGCTCATGAGATATCACCACAATTTTGATTATCAATATGTGTATGATGTTTTATCAATTTATGGTGAGTGATTCAAAAGTTATGGTGCAGGCTTCCATTTGACATTTGACCTCTATTTGTGACCTTGACTTTTGATGTAAGAGCATAATTCTTGCTCATGTCACATCTTGTGATGATCCATATGTCTATGTTGAGCAGTTCAAAAGTTGTGGCATGGACATGAAAAAGCTCCATTTCACCTCTGACTTCTGTTTGTGACCATCATCGTATGATGATTCATATGTGTATGAAGTTTCCTCAATTTATGTTGGACAGTTCAAAAATTATGGTATGGATATAAAAAAGCTCCATTTGACTTTTAACCTCTATTTGTGACCTTGACCTTTGATTCTTACCTGGTTGAGTTCCCATGGCCATAACCAGAGAACCCCGGAACTGTCAACACACCAGCTCAATGTAGTAGTTGTTTGCATAGTAAGAAAAACAATGTTTATGGCTGGAAAGTGTGTTGTAAGCCAAAAAGGCCAGTCATTCATGGAACTCAAGTTGGTGACCCATATGGGCATGCAAAAAGTATTTAAATACAGGTAAGGTATTTGAGCATACCACAGCAGGTGGGAGGAAATTCCAAATAGGTATAACTCTCACTGAGAAAAATCTTGTGCGGAACTCATGAAAAGTCTGAGGATGAAATAGCTTGAATGGATGTCCTCTAGTATTAATATGGGGAAGTCATTGAAACAGGTCAGAAGGGTCAATTGGTGAATTGCCATGAAATATCTTCCAGCAATGAATCAAGTCAGCTCTAAGAAGTCTACCCTGAATAGAAAAGAGCTGAAGTCTACTAAGTCTTTCAGAATAAGAAAGATTTTCAAATCCAGCAATCCTTTTTGTCCATCTGCCCTGCACTCCCTCAAGCACACTCAAGTTTCCCAAATAATCAAAATTCGACACTACTGAAGAGAACTCCAAAATAGGTCTCATGTGACTAATAAAAAATTGCTTCATAAATTCAGGATCTCTACAAATTGTAGAGCTTAGTAGATTCGATGCCAACCCACCAGCCTTGTTAGCTACCGAGTGAATATGAAGATGAAACTTCAATCCAACATCAACTACCACTCCCACCCAGGTCAGTGGCAGACTGTACAAATCTAATTTGTTCATCATTAATATACAGGAGCGGCCCTAGGGTTGCTGGCGCCCCGGGCAAGCTGAACTTCGGCGCCCTTACAAGTATAATTTTAAAATTTGTTCACAATGAGGAAAAACTACAAATGTAGGAATAAAGAGTTTATTACAATTAACGATATTCACTCAAAGTACAACTAAACATTCTCAAAATGGAACCATGTATGAAAATATAAGAGACAGTGTTGCCACTTTTGTCTGAGGTAAATCCACAAAAAAATGTAAAAATTCCACAAAGTGGCAACACTGATGAGATATCATAGGATGGCAGCGCTGCCAGGCGTATGTAATTTGTGCTCAACGCTCACCTACGCGGCCACATCAACCCATGTGACATGTCATCCCATGTCGGGCCAAACTGACCGTAGCTTTACTGGTAGTCTCTAATGCTATTGGCTAATATAATGTTATAATCCCTGAAAATTTTACTCCACATCAGGAAATTTTCACATTTGACTTTTATTTCATTTTATTTTATTTATTTATTTTTAGATTTTTCACTTTGTATTTGGAAGATCCCAAACGCATGATGTGGCACCCCTTAGCACGTGGCGCCCCGGGCAACTGCCCGAGTTGCTGGTACCTTGAGCCGGCCCTGTTAATATAGTATGCAGTGTAAGGACCCATCTCCTGAAACTGAGCACCAGGCCTCTGGAAGCAAAGCACACAACACTTGGATGTATTCAAAGAAAGGCCCCATGACCTAGATGTAGCAGTGAGTATATTATCATCATTTTGGCATTGGTCTACACCCAAGAGAAAAGATGACAGGGAATCAGGAGAAAATTGCAAACACAGTTTCAAGTTATCACCAAAAATTTTTACTTTACATTGACAATGGGCCATAATGTGGTTAATGTAAATAAGAAACAGTACTGGCCCCAAGACAAATCCCTGAAGCACCCCACTGCCCACCTTGTGTGGTTGACTAGTCTCACCATTCACAATGACTGACATATCTCTATTAGTAAGAAATTCCTTAATCCATCCCACAAGCCAATGAGTAACCCCAATGGCTTCTAGCTTCTGAAGTAAAATCACGTGACTAACAGTGTCAAATGCCTTAGCGAAATCAAAAAGCACTAGGTCAACAACTGTATGGGTGTCAAACCAGGAAGTAATTTCATTATAGGTAAGCAAGAGCTGGTCAGAGACAGATCTTGAAGTCCTAAAATCGAATTGGTCATCAGACAAAATTGAGTGTTCATCCAGGTAGGTATATAGAGCTTCAACAATAATACACTCAAGAACTTTGCAGGGTATAGAAGTCAGACTAACTGGGCGATAATTAAGAGGATCCGTCCTTACTCCTTTTTTTTAATATTGGCACCACTAATGATCTTTTCCACAGTACAGAAAGTTGTGGTGTTTCCAAAGGTTGACTGAAGATTTTACACAATGGATAAGCTAGGGTATCACTGCACTTCACTAGAAGGAGAGGGTGAATATTATTGAGACCCATACCAGATGATGTCTTTAAATGAGCAAGCACACTGCATACAATGTTCTCATTAATGACTAAATTGATCAAGTGTGCTGTCACACTGTTGGTGAGGGAAAGGAGCTGCTGGTGTAGCTCATGAATATACTGATGCAAAAGCACAGGACACACTGTCTTGCAATGATCCACATGTGTATGAAGTTTCATCAGTTTATGTTGAGTCATTCAGAAGTTATGGCACAAACATGAAAACACTTCAAATAACCTTTGACCCCTATTTGTGGCAATTATGGTGAGTGGTTCAAAAGTTATCTAATGCAGATATGAAAGTGTGATAAATGTATGCAAAAATGGATGAATAGACAAGTGCAATCCAGTATGGCCCCTCCAAATTTACTTGGTTGTGGGCATAAGTAAATACAGTCACTTTACCATACCTCCGAAGTAACATTAAAAAAAATAAGAATTTCAATCAAAATTTTAAAAATGTCTCAAAACAAATCTCATGCCAAACCAGTTCAGTCTGGTTGAAAAACACTGACCCACGCTAGTAGGGGATAAGCTTTCTAAATGGAACCTCATTTTGGTGACTATTAGTAGTAGTTTACCTATGAAAAGCTGGTAAACACATAATGGGGCCTAAACAAGGTCTTTAGTTAAATATTATGTTAAGATTTGTCTTTTTAAACAAAAATTGTTGTAGGCCTATCTTTCTATCATACATAGAAATAAATTACAGTAACATTCAAAGGTAAAGACTTGTAAAACTTTAAAAACTAAGATGAACACAATATCATACTGGTTGATATAGAGTACATACCTGATGAATAACCAACAGCTAAGACTTTACTATCCAGCCTCCAAGCAAGTGCAGTAACTTTTAAATTCTCATTTGGAGGATTCAAAACCCAAACTTGTTGGCAGGACAGTCTATGAAGAACAACTTGTCCTACAAATTAAAAACAAAAATTAAAGCCCACTCTTAGAATTATCCATTTTCCATCCCATCTGGAAAATGGATAACATATGCTATGTACAACTGGGTTTTAAAAGTTTGGCAAAAAGTAAAATAAAAGAGCCAAAGGCCAACAAAGTTTAGAAATCAAAACCACCTTCTTCATGGACAAAAGAAGAAACACTATGATTAAACATTTGAAGTCAGCCAGAAGCCAAAGCTCAGGTGTTAATAGCTTGGTTTGTGGGCTTATCACACAGTGCGTAAGTTAATCATTTAGCTAATTTTATAAAATAACTGAATTGTGCTAAAGTACAATAAACATTAATAATGAGGGTCCATTAATTCATGCCTAATTTTACTTGAAACTGATCAATATTACTTTAGTTTAAGGGTAATTAATTAATGAACAGCTAAATTACGCCAATGAATAAGCTTAACAAAGGTTAAGGTCATGTTATGAAACTGTGTTCAAAGAATTATTTAAACTAGAAAGCTACAAAAACAAGTTCACTGATGGAACAAACATTGAAAATCTTTTAAAATAAACAATAATTACAATGGTAACTTCATATCTTGGTGTAATTCATCATATTCCTTATCCCTCAAAGCCCTGTGACAAAAATTATAAGCTCTGGTAGAACTTTACTATCCAGTGTTCGGAGAGAGAGTCCACAGGGCCCTAATTACTAACCTAATCTAACTAACCCTAAACAACATAGCTTAATCTAACTTAATTCAATATATTACCAAGCTGTTATGGACTTTGTTTCTGAACACTGTCTGGATTGTAAAATTTTGCCACAAGTCCCAATACATACAAAATTTTATTCAAATAAAATGTGTACTTTTAGTCTTCAAAGAAATTTGCACAATGACTATGGTATACATTGGACAAGTTTTCAAAATCTGCAAAACTAGAATAGCACCTTTACAACTTAAGGTAGGCTATTTTTCTTCAAAATTCATGATGATAATACTAATAATGAGAAAGCTATTATAGCTCACTTTAGCCTCTGACCAGTAAACAAAAACCTACCACTCATACAGTGCAGTAGATCCTATTCTATTTCTAATTAAAAAGTTACCTACCTTGTACATTAGCAATTGCTAAAAGATCCATTTTTGGAGACCATAAGCATTTGGAGATCTCCGCAGAGACATGCTTCTCACGCAATTGTTTCATTACGCAGGAGGCTGCCATACTGGTGATATATATTAAATTGTAACTAGATTTAGCTAAGTATAAGCCTATCCAAGCTCTACTTGGAAGGGTGTATTTTCAAAATGGCTAGCTAAAAAAATCCCAGGCCAATTTATACACATTTCATAGCTCACTTGTTTTTATATTAAAGGCCTAGTTTTGCGAGAGAAGGGGAGGATAACTTATCTGAGGCATTATTTTATTTGATAGATCTATTAATTATGCAAAGTTAGCTGCTGAGTGGAAAAAAGCAAATGTAATACCTATTTACAAAAAGGGCAGTAAAAAGGAGGAAAGAAATTAAAAGCCTCTTAGTTTCACATCAGTGGTAGGGAAGATACGTACTAGAAAGAATTATAAAGAATAATATTCAAGATCACTTAGTTGTAACATTTTATGAATGAATCTCAAATCTCAGGTTTACCACTGATTGGTTGACTCAATGCCAAATGTCTTTAGAAGATAATTATTTCCATTCATCACTCTGGTTTACATATTAGTAAGGAAACATAAATGAATAATTAAATGTAAATTCAAGAAGGGGATATATATATATATATTTTTTTTTATATATATTTTTTTTTTTGTATTGGGGCGTTTACTGCCATTTCCCGCTATACGTTAGCGGATATCATGGCGAGGCGGAATATGAGAAAGAGAAACGGAGACGGGGGAAAGGCACTAGAAGTGGGAGGACAGCGGACGATGGGTGAGAAGTCACCTAAAGCTCAGATAGGATGCGAGATTGGGAGAGGAAGAGGAAAAGACGGTCAAGCGAGAAGAGAGGGCTCTCAGCGAGCATGAGACGCAAACGATCGGGGAGGGGGAAATCAGAAAGGAACGGGAAGGCGCGATGACGTACTGACGACAGGGTGGGGCATTCCACAAGGATGTGAGAGATGGTGAGGGGCGACTGGCAGGAGGCGCAACGAGGAGCCTCCTGCCGGAACATAAGGTAGCCGTGCGTGAGGCGCGTATGGCCGATGCGAAGCCGCGCAAGGACGACCTCTTTGTGTCGGGAGCGGTGGAAAGAGGACGCCCAATATGACAGGCGGGGGCGTATGGACCAGAGTTTATTTCCGGTGGCCTCGTCCCAGGACTGTTGCCATACGCGGTCGTAGAAGGAACGAAAGACCTGCACATAGTCAGAGAAGGGGAGCGGGCGGGGGAGGGGAGGCATCGAGGCGGCGGACCGGGCTGTGCGGTCAGCCGCCTCATTACCGGAAACACCAACATGGGCAGGAACCCAGCAGAAGGTGACCCGGATCCGGTGAACGGTGTGCAGGACATGGTACTCCTGTTGAATAAGGCGTACGAGGGGGTCCGGGGAATCATAGCGCTCGAGCGCTTGAAGGGCGCTCAGCGAGTCCGAGAAAATGGTACAGGAAGACCGCGAGAAACTCGATACCAGACGGAGGGCTTCCAGAAGGGCAAAGAGCTCCGCGGAAAAGATGGAGGCCTGTACCGGCAAGGGGATACCCCGGGAGGTAGGTGACAGCGACGGAGAAGACAGCGGCCGCGACACCTGCAGGGGAGCGCGAGCCGTCGGTGTAAACGGGAACGTCGTCCGAGTGTAGGGGAAGATGGGCCAGAAAAGAAGACCGGAGGACGGTAGGAGGAGACTCCTTGCGCAGGCCACGAAGCGCCTGGCAGCGGCAGATAGGGGTGGTCAGCCAGGGGGGCGACAGGTCAAAGGAGAACGGCAGGATAGAGGGTGGGGGGATCCCCAGGGATGAAAAGATCTCGGCCAGAGAGGCAGCGAAATGCCACGTGTCAGGCCGGGGTAGCGCCTGGGAGATCGCGGAGAAGAGTAGGGACATCGGGAGGCGGCAGATGCGAAGGTAACACTTCGCCATGAGAAGGCCCCGGCGAAGGGGCGGGGGGGGTGCCCGCAGTCCACCTGAAGACTAGCGACAGGGGACGAGCGCAAGGCACCCGACGCCAGGCGAAGGCCTCGGTGGAGAAGAGGATCCAGCATACAGAGTGCCGGAGAGGAGGCGGAGCTGTAGACCACACAGCCGTAGTCGATGCGGGATTGCACCAGGGAGGTGTACAGGCGCAGCAGAGTACGCCTGTCCGCCCCCCAGGTCATGTGGGACAGGTGACTCAAGAGGGAGGGTGCAGCGAGATGATTGCCGCAACCGCCTAAGGTGTGGAACCCAACCGAAAAATTCGTCGAGGGTCATACCCAGGAATCGAACGGATGGGACGAGGGGAAGAGGAGTGCCGGCAAGGGTAAGGGCGAAGGTATGCGACAGACGGAGGCGCCGAGGACGGAAAAGCATACTGGAAGACTTAGAGGTGAGAAAGCATAGCCAACCGAGGACGCCCAGCGAACCACCGCGTTGATGGCTAGCTGGAGTCGACGTTCAGCCAAAGACGGGAGGCGGCCAGAGCAATAGATAGCCAGGTCATCGGCATAGAGGGAGCTACGAACGGAAGTAGGCAGGACCGTAGCGACTGTGTTCATCACTAGTGAGAAACACAGGACGCTAAGGACACTACCCTGAGGGACACCCTCCTCCAACGGAAAGTGGTCAGAGAGGGTAGAACCGATGCGGACGCGGAAAGAACGGGCGGCAAAAAGTTATAAATAAAGGAGGGGAGAAAGCCTACGAAACCCAGGGAGCGTAAGCAGTCAAAGACCGCGCTCCGCCGGGTAGTATCGTAGGCCTTCTGGAGGTCGAAAAAGACGGCGAGTACAAATTGACGCCGGGAGAAAGCCTCCTGCACGTCGTGGCTAAGGAGGAGGAGGAGGGGGTCGGTGGAGACCGGAAGCGCCGAAAACCAGCCTGGGTAGCAGGGTATTGGTCACTCGCCTCCAGGGTAAGGGACAGCCGCGAGGCGACCATCGCCTCCATAACCTTGCAGGCGCAGCATGTCAGGGAAATGGGGCGATAGTTCGACGGGAGTGAGGGGTCTTTATCGGGCTTCGGGATGGGGACGACGATGGACTCACGCCACCGGTCCGGGAATGAACCTTCCAACCAAATCCGGTTATAGAGGTCCAGTAAAAAGCTGAGAGCAGAGGGGTGGAGGTGCCGTAACAAGTCATAGGGGATATTATCGGGGGCGGAAGAGCGTCGGGGGCGGAGGGACTCCCGAAGCTCCGTCATGCGGAAGAGGTGATTATAGGGGTCATCCCTATGAGGTGGAAAATCCGGTGGGTCGCGGTGGGAGTGGGGAGAATCGGAACTGGAGATGGCTGCGAAGTGCGCCGCGAGTGCGTTCGCGACGGCCTCCGGATCGGATACGAACCAGGGTTGTGGAGTCGGAGTCGTGGAGTCGCACGTTTCAGGGCGGAGTCGGAGTCGAATTTTTACAATGTGTGGAGTCGGAGTCGGAAAATTTTGGACCGACTCCACAACCCTGGTTATAGCCACTAGGTATATATATATATTATTGGAAAAAATAAAAATCCCTTAATATGATAATATCTACAAGTCAATATCCTTCTTAATATTTGAATGTTCCCTTATCCTAGAAAGTAACCTGACGATTCATGTGGTGGTGATGAAATGTCTTATTATTATGATAATTATAGAGTGAAACACTAGAGGAGTCGGAGTCGTATATTTAAAATGTGAGGAGTCGGAGTCGGATTTTTAGATTTTTTACAATGTGTGGAGTCGGAGTCGAATTTTTACAATGTGTGGAGTCGGAGTCGGAAAATTTTGGACCGACTCCACAACCCTGATACGAACTCGTCGTCCCCAACCCGAAGCACCGGGGGTCGAAGGGGGACACGTGTCCCCTCAAAACTACGCACCTTGCGCCAAACAGTTGAGGAGGAGATCCCGGACACGTAACTCCGCCAGGAGGTAAGCCGGGCTAGTTTCAGGACCCGACGGGCCACTGCCTTCAGGCGCTGAAACGCTATCTTGTGCTCCAGCGGGTCCGGTAGAAGCGGCGGCCGGCACGGCGCCGCTCCTGAACGGCATGGGAGCACTCTGGGGTCTACCATGGGACGCTTCGCGGCCTGGGGGAGCCAGAGGTAAGGGGGATGCAACTGGCGGCAGCCGAGAGGATCTTACTCTCGAGGAAGGCGAGGGCCTCACTAACGGAGGGAAAGGCAGGAATTGATGGCAAGATCGCCGTGCCCCTCGCGTATGAGGCCCAGTCTGCTCGGCCGAACAGCCAGCGCGGGCGGACAGAGGTGGGGGGGAGGAGACGGGTCGGGGTAAGACACACTAGGAAATGGTCACTGCCGGAAGAATCCGGCAGGACCTCCCAGGTGAACTCCGTCACGATATCGAGGGAAACCAGGGAAAGGTCGATACAGGTGAAACTGTCGTGGGCCGAGTGAAGGCAGGTTGGGGAGCCATCGTTCAGAAAGGTGAACTCGAGCTCGTCCATAAGGGAGAGAAGGGTCCCAGAGAGAAAGGTGGAGCAAACGTCCCCCCAGGCCGGGTCCCGACTGTTGAAGTCCCCGAGAATCAGGAAAGTGCGGGGAAGCTGAAGAATTAGGTCACGGAGAATCGGGTGGAGGGCGTACGTTAGGGGAGAGGTAAAGAGAGCAGACCGTGAGCTGGCGCCCCAAAGAAAGGCGCACGGCCACAGCTTGCAGGACTGTACGGAGCGGGAGGGGGGGAGAAAAGGGACGGAGCGGTGCACGAAGACCGCGGAGCCCCCCCTACCCGCCCCATCGAGAGGCGGGGAAGGGAGCCCGCAGTAGCCGGACACTCGAGGGAGGGAACGGGATCCCAGAATCGTCTCCTGAAGGCAGAAACACGCCGGACACCTGGAGGCCAGGAGAGGAGAGACTCTCGAGGCCTACCAGGAGCCCGCGGATGTTCCACTGCAGGAGCGAGGTATAGGGAGGGGTAGGAAAGTCAGCGAAAAGGATGGTTATGGGGTGGGTGGGCCGATCGGGCGGCCCGAGATTAAAAAGGGGACTGGAAAGCCCCGGGGTCCAACGGGGGACGCCGAACGAGGGCGAAGGCGAGGGTCACCCCGACGAGGGGGCGATGTGGAACCAGACGCCGGCAAGTCCTCCAGAAGAGGAGTCTCCCGGACGTCCGGGGGAGAGCGATGCAGAGAAGGGGATGTGAGGGGTACCCAGAAGACCCTCCCTTCACCGGAGGTGCAGGGGAGGCAGGACTACGAGGGGGAGTGGAAAATAATACCTCACCCGGAAGAATAGGCAGGTCGAGGAGAGAGATGGGGCGGGTCGAGGGCGGGGGCGTGCACGTCCCACCCACGCCGACCAGGCGGGCGAGTTCCCCCTCCAGTGGGTCCATCGACCGGGCCGGAGATAGGTGTATCTCAGCCCCCACCACGAGGGTCGTCGGGGACCCCAGGGGGGAGCGTGCATAACGGTTGCGCAGTGGGGACGGTGAGGACACCGGGGCGGTAGGGCGAAGGGGGCGTTTATGTTTGGGAGAGGAAGGTGATGCGAGGCCTATGGCCTCGAACCTTTCGGGGTCACTACTGGCGCGGCGCTTGCGGCCCTTACCGCTCCGTCGTGCGGCCCGCATGGGTGACGGCGGGTCACAGTCCGGAATGGGGGTGGCTGAAGGCGCCGGTGAAGAGGGCGTAGAAGGGGCAGGGGGGGTTGCCGACGAAGCATCGGCGATCGCGGAGGGAACACGTGGGGACGCGCTGGTAGTACGGGGAGCCGCGGTGGGAGTCCGCTGGGCGGCAGAGGATGGACAGGGAGTAGCGGACACGGTGGGTGGAGGCACGATGGGAACCGCCGGTGAGGACGGGGTCTGGGCCGGCGGCGGCCGGGAACGGAGAGCCTCGGCATACGAGGCACCACGCCGGGCCTCGTGGCCACGCAACCGGTCCCGCGCCTCCCGAGCGCTGAGAAACTCTGATGAACAGAGGGCCCGAACCTCCCTCTCAAAGAGGAAGGACGGGCAAGAGCGGGATGAAGCAGGGTGTGGTCCATGGCAGTTGGTGCAGGAAGGCAGAGCAGTACAGGGCAAAGGGTGGGGAGGGCCGCCGCAGCGGACACACAACGGGGCTGGCTGACGGCAGGAACTGCTCACGTGGCCAAACCTATTGCACTGAAAACAGCGCGTAGGATCTGGCACGTATGATCGAACCGAGAATTCGCACGCTCGTCTCTCACCAAAGCCCCAGAATACCGAAACGGGGGGCACCAGTGAGTCGAACGTGAGGAGCAGGCGAGGAGAAGGGGCGGATGGGGATCGCAATTTGTCGGGAAAGCGATATACTCTCACAACACCCTGGGAGGCGAGGTCAGTCTGGAGGTCTTCCACCAGGATAGGTAGAAGATGAGCGGCGTAGATTGTGCCCTGGCACTGATTGAGACGGGGGTGGGGGGACACCGTGATCCCGCAGCCCAGGACATTGGGGATAGCGAGCAGAGAGGAGGTTTCGGCAGAGGAACGCGACCTTATCCTAAGGCCGAGCGAAGCCGTCGGGCCAAACACCACCGGTACTTCGAGGGGACGGGAAGACGAAAAAGGCGGACGGCGACGTCGGGTCCCACGTCCCCCAGGGGCCGAGGAGGCCGGGGGCGATGAGGCCCGACCGGGGCCGCAGGCTTCCCATCTGAGGGCAAGAAAGCAGGTGGGTCCCTATCGGGACGTAGAATATGGGGGGATCCAGGGGCCGGGGGGTCCACTGCAGGTCCATCCGCCGCTGGCGGGGGTCGGGCAGCGGCGCCACTAGCCTGGGGAAGAGAGGGAGAGGAGGCGTCGGCCAGAAGAGCAGACGGGGTGGGCGAGGGCTGCCGACTGCCCTTACCAGACCCAGGGTCCAGAGGTAGTCAGAGGGAGGTCAGGTTCACAAGCCGGGTCGTCAACAAGGTCCATTAGATTTGTAAATGTTTCCATAAAAAATGTTATTTTTGTTTCGCGCCCGGGGCCGCGGGGAACCGATTACCCGGGGCCCAAGGGGACCAAGCGCATGCCGGCGGGGGATGGGTGCCTCGTCCCATGTAGGTACCCCCGTTTCAAAAGGGGCCCTTGCAGCGTCGAAAGTTCTCCCCCTCCGGCAGCAAAGACCAAGGCCCCCCAGGGTCCCAGGCCCGGGCACACCTACCAGCCAACTAGTCTGGCCCCAGCCATGGGGGCGAGACCCCCGGCGGTCCACGGGGCGCGCGAAGTGTCGGACCGAGAAGGCAGAAGAAACAGAGGGGGTAAGGAAGAGGGGAAAGAGGGGAAGACGGGAAAGAGGGGAAGACAGGAAAGAGGGGAAGACAGGAAAGAGGGGGCTGTAGGATAGCAGGGTATGCTAAAAGTCTACTTCGCAACCGGGGGGGGACCCGGCAGGGCCTCCAGCCGCGGCTGACCCCCCTCGCCACATGGAGGCAGGAGCCCGCGGGCGATCCACCCCAGAAAGACCGCCCGCGGGGAGGGGATAATATATATATAATATATATAATATATATATATATATTATATAATATATAATATATACAGTATATATATATATACAGTATAATATATAATATTAATATATACAGTATATATATATATATATATATATATACAGTATATATATATATATATATATATATATACAGTATATATATATATATATATATATACAGTATATATATATATATATATATATATAATATATATATATATATATATATATATATTATATATATATAATTATATATGTGTGTGTGTGTGTGTGTGTGTGTGTAAATAGACACCCTTAATTTTATGGTAAAATGTATGCATCCAAATTTTTTTGCCATTATTATGACTAATATTTGTTTCCTTTTTTTAGATTGTAATATACCCATCCTAGAACATGCCTCAAACACAAGATTCCAAAGAAATTTCTGACTTTCAACGAGGATGGATTGTTGGTCAATCTGAGGGTGGACTGTCCCAGCGACAAATAGCTAGGAATCTCGGAATACCCCTTTCTACTGTTAACAGAATAATACCTAGTCCAATTTAAAGAAAAGGGCAAAATATCAATTGAATCACGACCTGGTCAACCTGGGCCTTCTGACAGATGTCTTCGTTTTGTTCGAAGATCTGTTGAGAACAACCCTTGTTTAAAAGCTTCAGAAGTGGCAGAAAAACTCAAAATTAGCCCAAGAACAGCAGTAAACTATCTTCATCAGCTTGGTTATTATGGACGTGCGTCGTGCAGCTATATCTTGTGTTCGAGGCATGTTCTAGGATGGGTATATTACAATCTAAAAAAAGGAAATGAATATTAGTCATAATAATGGCAAAAAAATTTGGATGCATACATTTTACCATAAAATTAAGGGTGTCTATTTACTTCTTGCATGTCTCTGTATATTAACAATGAAGTGAATGAAAAATGGTCTTGTAAAAACTAAAAATAAACTTTTGGACCTGATGACAGTGTTGAAGGTATTGGCAAGCCTATCATCCTGAATAAACAGAACCAAAAAAAGATTGTGGAACATGTTAACCCATTTGAAAAGAAGTGCTGAGTCAAACACAGAACAAGACAAAGAAGTAAAGGAAATGCAAGAGAAATACAGGAGAGTCAGTAATGGGGTGAGATTGGAGACTAGGAAACTTGTGAGAAGTAATGAAAAGAGAATAGTTGATGAAGTAAAAGATAACCCCAAAAACTTCTGGGGATACGTAAATACTGTAGATGAATTAAGTCTAAGTCAGCAATACTGTACTTAATCTTTATGTTAAGTCTAAGTCAGCAATACTTAATCATTATGTTGATGATGATATGAATGAAGAGACTGAGAATGATCAACAGAAAGCTGAAACATTAGCAGACTTCTTTACATCAGTGTTTATGAGAGAGACAGAGGGAGATATGCCTGAAGTGGAGTTGAAAACAGACAGGAAACTTGAGTTCATAGATCTAAGTCAAGGAAAAAAAAAAAAAATCGAAGTTTTTGAAGAAATTGAAGAAAAATAAATCCCCAGGCCCAGACCAGTTACACCCAAGAATATTTAAAGAACTGTCACATGAACTTGCCAAACCTCTCTCTGATTTATTTAGTCTCTCTATGTTAAGAGGTGAAATGCCTGATGAATGGCAATATGCTAACATAACAGCAATATTCAAGAAAGGAGATAGATGTTATCTGGGAAATTATTGCCCTGTCAGCCTGACCTGTATACAGGGCTGTGGAGTCAGAGTCAATTTTGGTGCTGCTGGAGTTGGAGTCAGAGTCAGTAAAAATGTACCGACTCCAACCTCAATATAAATTTTAATAAAATATGTTTTTGTGTGTGATATCACTGGCAGCTATGGTGGTTAAACCACTTAAATAATAATAAACAATGTTTTCCATTTGAGACACTAGTGCCATTAATTCATTTTTCCTTTTCAGATAATATTTTTTATTTTTAATGCTTATTTAATTTCGAGTTCTTTCTAAATTTCATAAGTTTTTAACTTTCAAGTCTAAAACCCCTTTCACAATGGCAAAGACACTTCCAACAAAGTCTGCAGTTTTTGAATATTTTACAATAACCACAGATGGGAAATATTTCATGTGTCAGTGTATGATAGAAGATGATGATGGTGAAAAATTATGTGAAGCAAAAATCAGTGGTTTTACTGGCTCTGATAAAAATGCACCAACAAGAGCATCAAATTTGAAAAGACATTTGCATCGTTTCCATCCCAAAATTTTAGAAGTTGTCATTGAGAAAGATAGTAATAAAAACCTTCCAACTACTTCAAAGTTAATCATGTTTATTAAAATGGATGCAGCCACACGTCATAGAGTTAACTATTTTGCCATCAATGCTAGATTTGTTGATGAAAACAATAAAATGGTAACTCGGACATTGGGAGTAAAGGACACCGAGGCGCATCATGACAGCGACTATCTTCAGAAGTTAGTGGAGGAAGTTTTACAAGACTTTGTAATTAAGAAAGAGCAGATTCTATGTATTGTCACAGATAATGCTTCAAACATGCTAAGCACGATAGAAAAGCTGAATAAAGTTGATGATGAAAAAGTGGCTAATGAAGATGACATTCCTGAAACTGATTCTCAAACAGCACAAACAGAACAGAGCGATGAAATTTTAGATATTGTTGATTTTAGATTTTCACCCTTGGCCTTAGTTTAATAAATTTTGCAGGAATACTTTTATATTTTTGATTGCATTTAATGAAATTTTTATTTTGTCATAGTCTTAAATTTAATTTTTGTTTTGTTTTATGCTCAATGAATTTTGTTTTTTCATAAATAAAAAATAAAAAATAAAAAAGCCATAATGGCATTGCCACAACCATTAAACTCAAACTTTGCAGGTTATGGGTTTAAAAAGTAGCCTGATGATTCACGAGGTGGTGATGAAATGCCTCTTGTGTAATTATCATCATAGCAGATTTAGAATTAATATACCTTCGAAGTCGGAGTCAGATAGACAAGAAATTGAGGAGTCGGAGTTGGATTTTTGTGTGCCGACTCCACAGCCCTGTTTGGCAATAACCAGTTTTTACAAAACTAATTAATTATCAATTTAAAACTAAAGATACAATCTCTGGATCCAGAGGATCAAAGTCATAATAGGCTATATCCACAAATATGTTACACTCTATATCTATTTACAACCATATACATTACAATATATAACTTAGGAGGAAAAGTGTAGGTGTGGCTGTAAAGACTGTACAGTAATGTAGAAATGTGTGTGCACCCATTTAAAGGTGTTTGTAGGGCAAGTGAAGGTCATGAGTTTTTCAATACCTCACAGTACTATAGGGGGCACCACTTGGCAGAGGAATCTCTTTAAATGGGGTGTGTAAGGACAGAGAGTATCCCCTAACCCAAGATGCTGCCTCCCTATATCCCACAACACTTGTGTTGATCTGTGGGATCTATCACCCAAATGCACATAATATATATGAAATAAACTAGCACCATTCATGCAATAAAAATGGGCTTAAACATTATCACCAAATGTCCCTTCCAGATATCAAACTATCCAACCTTCTTTTGAAAGAATCAAAAGAAAGAATCAAGTGTATCTGAAGTCATCACTTCTTCTGTCAGACTGTTTCAAAACTTAATTACTCTGTTTGTAAAACTATGTTTTCTTAAATTTGTTCTACATCTTGGCTTAAATAATTTCATACTATGACCTCTAGTCTGGTTATTGTGATCTTAAATGAAAAGAGAATCAAAATCTATCTTATCCAACCCTTTTATCATTTTATACACCTCTATCATATGACCCTTTAACCTCCTCCTTTTTAATGAGAACATGCTTAGATACACCAGTCTTTCCTTATATGTCAATTGTCTTAGAGATGGGATCATTCTTGTTGCTCATTTCTGTACTTTTTCCAGTTTTTCAATATCTTGTATCAAATAGGGACTATTAAATTGAACACAGTATTCGAGGAGGGGTCTCACATATGAAATGTATAGTTGCTTTATAATATTGGGTGATTTGTATTCAATGTGTGTCTGCATAAGATTGAGTCTAGCATTTGCTTTATTTCTGATTACCATACAGTGATTTGAGGGTTTAAGTTCATTAGTCACAGTGACACCCAAGTCTTTCTCTTTATCATCATTTTTAATCCAAATTCTGGATTTTTTGGCCCAATATGCATAACCTTGCACTTATCAACATTAAATTTCATCTCCCACTTATCTGCCCAGGCTGTTACTCTGTCTGTCTAAGTCTTTTTGTATTGTCATTGCTCCTGCTACTGACTTAACATTATGGCCTAATTTTGTATCATCAGCAAATTTTGAGGTTTTACATGATAGGCCCTTCTCTAAATCATTTATATAGACAACAAAAAGCAGAGGTCCCAGCACAGACCCCTGTGGGACCACTCAATACGGGTCTCCAAGTAGACTTATTTCCATTTAGATGAACTCTGTTTTCTGTTTCTCAGACATTCTTCTATCCAGTCAGCTATATGACCTCTTATACCATGGGCTCTAACTTTTACCAACAATCTTGCATGAGGAACAGTATCAAATGCCTTTGCAAAATCTAAGTATATTATATCTACTGGCTCTTTATTGTCCAAATGCAATAGGACTCCATCATAAAATTCAATCAAGTTGGTTAGACAGGACCTTCCATTTCGAAAGCCATGCTGGCTATCATTTATAAGGTTGCACTCTTCAAGGAACTCAGTAACTTTACCTCTAATGATATTTTCGAGTAATTTGCTAATAATGGAGGTGAGGCTGATGGGTCTGTAATTTTTTGCCAAGTTTCTATTTCCTTTTTTAAAGATTGGAGCCACATTTGCTTTCTTCCAGTCCTCTGGAATTTCAGTACATATCAATGATTTATTAAAAATAATTTCTAATGCCTGTGCTATATTCTTTTTGGCAGCTTTTATGACTATTGGATGCATTTCATCTGGCCCTGGAGATTTTTCTATTTTTAATTTATCTATTGCTTTTAGGATATCTAGTTTTGTTACCCTTAATTCATTTATTTCTCTATCTTGTCCTGGTAGTATAAGATCAGGAATATTATTTAAATTTTCACTTGTGAATACTGATCAGGGTTGTGGAGTCAGTAGACCAAGCCTCCGACTCCGACTCCTAGAATTTTAGAAGGGCCGACTCCGACTCCTAGAATTTTAGAAGGGCTGACTCCGACTCCGACTCCTGCCTCTAAATAATAATATAAAATATACTTTGATTATATTAACCCAGAATGGCATTTCATCACTACCAAGTGAATTATCAGGCTACTTTTTAAGCTCAATTTCTCTAAATTTAAGTCTTAATGGTTGTAGCTATGCCATTATGGCATTTTTATTTAAGGAAAAAAAATTATTAAACCAAAAACATTACTTACAGTCTACATTAACGAAAGTAAAAATCTACTATTGTATAACTTGATATGCATATATAAATTATATATATATATATATATATATATATATATATATATATATATATATATGTAATTTATTGCTAAGATCAAAGTGAAAACTTAAATAGCTGCATGACAAGATAGGAGGTTAAAGCTCCTATTAGGAGCTTTAACCTGAACCAATATAAGGAGGGTTCCAGCACAGGTGAAGCAAAAAATTTTCATTTTGACAGCCGACCATCTCAGATCTTGCTTATGTTTGGTGTATAAGGTAAGTTTGTGCAGGAAAGCCAGCTGTGAAAGTTTCAGCTTTCTACGACCATTACTTCACGAGTTATGAAGGTCAGAAAAATCAAGGTTAAGGTCAAAATAGCTCAAGGTCGGCATCTTTGGATGCACCTCACACATTCACTAATTATCGTAACCATATGAAACTATATGTTTTTGGACTCAGAATGAGCTGTAGAATCCAAAATACAACAAAATCAGCAATAGGAGAACAAATAAAAATGTTCACCCTTTTTCAAGGAACGAATTGACCTTTTGACCTTGAAGTTCACACATTTTGGGGAAACATTTCTTTACACGAAATGAAGTTCCATCATTGCACTTTTAATATAAACAATAAAATGTATCTTATTCACCAACTATACTGTCTTAAAGAATTTTTCAAATTGGCTATTTTTCAAATTTCTGGCAAAATCGCCATATGTACCGTATATGCATATATGTACTGTTAAAATCTAGAGATATTCATTATTTAAACTACTTAAGCAAAAATAAATATTATTAGAAACGTGATACAAAATCACTTAGATATAAGCTAGGTACCATAGGTATAACTATGATATAGATCTCTATTTTATTGTGGTCTCCTCCACCCCTACAACCACACCTTTCCACCCTTAGAAATATTTTACTTTTTTTTATAATTACTTTTATTAATAATACATTAATACAAACATATATATATATAGGAGTATCATATAAAATAGGAGTAAAAAAGGAGTATCATATTATGTAGACCTGTATTCTATAGATACATATTAAACTAGAGCTCTGTACACTTTCGACTCAAGAACAGGAAACTGTGGCAAACAGGTCTGCATGATTACCCTCAGCTGTTAGCATCTCATGATCATCAAAGGCATACTGAATTATTCTTGAACCTGCTGTCAATGATGGAGCAGTCATTGTCTGGATAATATCAGATGATAACATCTAACATGAGTCAGGACGAGAAGGGAAACTATGTTTAGAACATCTTCCATGTGGAGACATAAAATTGACCTTATAATCACTAAATTCTTCTGATACTTCAACCACTAATCCAAACCAAATTTTATTATCATAGTTACAAGCTACATATACCCCAACTTGTATATCTTCAGTTGAAATGTGCTTTTGCTCATGTAAATTATCTTTAAACGATGGATGCACAACTGTCATTTTTGTAGGACCTGAGGAAATCTCACCAACCTCCAACTGGGTATGACTAATAGGCACAAATCTATGAAATCTACGAGTACCTGGGATGGTTACAGAATTTTTATATCTATTTTCCAGGAATTCAGTTGTCTGCTGGACATTTTGTTTTGATAAGAATACAAATTTTGTGCTGGTATCTTTCTCATCCAGAAATTTCATCATGTCAAGTGGTGTCAGAATTTGGTCTTTAAATGTACGTTGAAGACTGGCACGAGCCGTCATTCTTTTTGCTGTGCCTCCGACTCCATCACAAGCACTTTTGCCATGTGAAGTTGCAAAAAAGTGCCATTCAGCATCCAGTCCAAAGTCCTCTTTGTGGTGACACAAATTGGTGAAGTTATATTTATTCTTATACTGCCCTCCGCAACCATCAGTAAAGTAATGAATCTTCCGCAGGCCTGAGCTCTCTTCTTTTATCATGGGGATCAGTTGCTTTAAGAACGCAAAGACAAGGTTTGTACTATGTTTCATGTCATCAGAAATGAAACAATAACTTTTAACTTTAATTTCAACATCATTTTCATTTACTTTATAGTAGAACACAAATGGATGAACTGTTGCCTGACTATTTTCCCAATGGTAACCTTGTGCAGCATCTTGTACAATAAATTAGTTGTTTTCAGAGAAGTCTCCTAGGAGAATACCTTCAGTGACCATCAGATTAGCTTTCAGTTTTTTTAGGAAACTTGCTTGTGCATCAGCCACATAAGTGTGTCTTGTTAGTGCACAAATTCTAGTTGCCAAAGACTTGATGAAGTTTTCAAGGGATTCACCGATGTTAATAAGGGTTGTCCGATCCGTGGAAGTCCACTGCTTGTATGTAATTATGGTGCCAACTGCATCCTGAACAGATTCCAATCCTTCAAGGAATGCAATAACACCTTCTCCTGGACACAATGCACATTTTTGTAGCATACACTCTTCCTTTTCACTGTCACAAACTGCATAGAGAATGAGGTCTTTATATGATAGTTGTTTTTCCCCCAAAGCTGATAGCTGAAGTTTGGGATTTTGGTGGTAGGTACAGACACACACAGTGTGTGTTCCTCCAGCTCCTGCCAAGACACACCACTTGGGTCTCAATGCAGCAAATGATGAGAAACCTATTTTGGATTAGTGTCATTTGCCTTGAAAACAGCGAAAATCTCACGTAAATTACCAAGCACCAATCATTTCTGCTGTAGTTGCTTCTCTCCTTCATGATTCCTAATTGATAGACAATCCTTCTTGCCTGGACATATTCTGCTTATTCATCTGATTCATAGAAAGTGCACACTGCTTCCTTCTCTTTCTTTGTTATAACCCGACCTTTGCTAATATGTGGAACTTCTGGTAATATGCCATGTTCTTTCTTTATTTTGCGGCTGGTTGAAACCATTCTTGTAGATGCATTGAAGAAAGATGCTGTTCTGTGAATGGTGTATGGTGAGTGTTAGTATTTGAATCTTCCTCTTGTAGTCAGTCTCACTGAAGGCATTCTTGAGTGCTTGCATCACTCCTGCATGCCTGCAAAAATGATATACATGTTTGAGTAAATTTATATGCAAACATATGATCTATATATAGGCTTAGTATACTTTAATGAAGGTACTACAGATATATATACAGTACTCACAAATTATTGTCATCCATTTTAGATTGCTTTTCTTCACTTTCTTGTGTAAAACTTGTGTCATATGAAGTTTCTAGCTTTCTCTTCAGGGATGTTGATGCCATTTCAAATTTTGTTTCAGCCTTTGAAGATCTCCCTTTTCGTGACAGACCCTCTGAAAAACAAATAAAATAAATTGTTATAACTTTTTTTAATCAACTGTAGGCCTATAGATGTACATGTACATTACATATGAATTTGGTAAATACCGTATATATAATCATAACTGTGATGAATAAAACCACGAAGGAAAGGAAACACAAAATGGTGCTCAAGCGCTTTCGTCTAATGACATCCTCAGGATGTCATTAGACGAAAGCGCTTGAGCACCATTTTGTGTTTCCTTTCCTTCGTGGTTTTATTCATCATAAATATTTTTCACGTGTTACCTTCGTGAAATAATTTTCATAACTGTATTGATCTTCATTATATAAATTGATATGCATACATCTGAATTTGTCAAATATATAAAGGTTGTAATGTTCATACATGTAGTTATATATATTGATGTTTTGTGAAGTAATGGTCGTAGAAAGCTGAAACTTTCACAGCTGGCTTTCTTGCACAAACTTACCTTATACACCAAAAATAAGCAAGATCTGAGATGGTCGGGTGTTAAGCACTGATTCACCTGTGCTGGAACCCCTCATAAAGTACATCATAAAAAAAAAGGAGTCTGAGTCGGTCCATTTTTACCAACTCCAACTCCTCTAGCAATGAATTTACTTCCGACTCTGACTCCGACTCCACAGCCCTGATACTGATGAGAAGCATTTGTTTAGTTCTTCAGTTATTTCAAGATCATCATCTATAGTTTTATCATCTATATGGAGGGGGCCAATTTTCTTTTTCACTCTACTTTTCAAATTGAAGTGACTGAAAAACTTCTTAGGATTGTTTTTTGAATTCTTGGCTAGCCTTTTTTCCAGGTCTCATTTGCTATCTCTGATTGCTTTCTTGCAAATGCTTCTTTTACTTTTATATATTTCGGAGTCTGTGCCATTTTTAGTTCTTTGAATTTATGAAATGCTTTTGTTTTTTCTCTGATTGCTCTTTTTACATTGCAGTTTATCCAAGGTTGTTTTTTATTTTTTCCAGTTCTGATTTTACACTGTGGGATATGCTTCCTTTGTATGTTCATTATTATACTTTTAAATTTTTCCCACATACTAGTTATTGTCTGTTCAGCTGTAGAATATCTGTCCAATTTATTAGACACAGATCATTTACTAGTCCATTTATATTTCCTCTTTTAAAATCTGGGACTTCTACCTACTTTATTTTCCCTAGGTCTTGAATTACAAACAATATTAAACCGAAGGATACAATGATCACCTGAACCTAGACAAATCTGAATCCAGTTGAAGTTACCTCCATTAAAGAGGAAATATTTAGTTGAATCTGTATGGATAGATATTGGGCATAAAAATGCCAGGAAAATCAGGATAGGGGTATTTATAGACCACCTGAGGGATGTTCAGTTGGAGGAATCCCAAAAGTAGAGAAGAAAATAAGTATGTAGAAAATAAACTTATTGATGAAATAAATAAAGCAATGACAAGCAATATTATTATTGTTGGAGATTTCAATTATAGGCTATAGACTGGGAATTATTACAAACACCAGAAAGTAATGAGATTCTTAGACTGTATAATTGAGAATGGTTTAACCAGTTAGTAAAGGAGCCAAGCAGGGCCAATGCCATTCTAGATTTAATTCTAACAAATAATCCAGATACCTTCCGGGATATCTTGGTTTCAGAAACACTAGGTTCAGGTGATCATTGTATCCTTCGGTTTAATATTGTTTGTAATTCAAGACCTAGGGAAAATAAAGTAGAAGTTCCAGATTTTAAGAGAGGAAATATAAATGGACTAGTAAAATCTGTGTCTAATAAATTGGACAGATATTCTACAGCCTGAACAGACAATAACTAGTATGTGGGAAAAATTTAAAAGTATAATAATGAACATACAAAGGAAGCATATTCACAGTGTAAAATCAGAACTGGAAAAAATAAAAACAACCTTGGATAAACTGCAATGTAAAAAGAGCAATCAGAGAAAAAACAAAAGCATTTCATAAATTCAAAAGAACTAAAAATGGCACAGACTCCGAAATATATAAAAGTAAAAGAAGCATTTGCAAGAAAGCAATCAGAGATAGCAAACGAGACCTGGAAAAAAGCCTAGCCAAGAAATCAAAAAACAATCCTAAGAAGTTTTTCAGTCACTTCAATTTGAAAAGTAGAGTGAAAAAGAAAATTGGCCCCCTCCATACAGATGATAAAACTATAGATGATGATCTTGAAATAACTGAAGAACTAAACAAATACTTCTCATCAGTATTCACAAGTGAAAATTTAAATAATATTCCTGATCTTATACTACCAGGATAAGATAGAGAAATAAATGAATTAAGGGTAACAAAACTAGATATCCTAAAAGCAATAGATAAATTAAAAATGGAAAAATCTCCAGGGCCAGATGAAATGCATCCAATAGTCATAAAAGCTGCCAAAAAGAATATAGCACAGGCACTAGAAATTATTTTTAATAAATCATTGATATGTACTAAAATTCCAGAGGATTGGAAGAAAGCAAATGTGGCTCCAATCTTTAAAAAAGGAAATAGAAACTTGGCAAAAAACTACAGACCCCTCGCCTCCATTATTAGCAAATTACTCAAAAATATCATTAGAGGTAAAGTTACCGAGTTCCTTGAAGAGCGCAACCTTATAAATGATAGCCAGCATGGCTTTCGAAATGGGAGGTCCTGTCTAACCAACTTGATTGAATTTTATGATGGAGTCCTATTGCATTTGGACAATAAAGAGCCAGTAGATAGTATACTTAGATTTTGCAAAGGCATTTGATACTGTTCCTCATGCAAGATTGTCAGTAAAAGTTAGAGCCCATGGTATAAGAGGTCATATAGCTGACTGGATAGAAGAATGGCTGAGAAACAAAAAACAGAGTTCATCTAAATGGAAATAAGTCTACTTGGAGACCCGTATTGAGCTGAGTCTCACAGGGGTATGTGCTGGGACCTCTGCTTTTTGTTGTCTATATAAATGATCTAGAGAAGGGCCTAATGTAAAACCTCAAAATTTGCTGATGATACAAAATTAGGCCATAATGTTAAGTCAGCAGCAGGAGCAATAATAATACAAAAAGACTTAGACAGAGTAACAGCCTGGGCAGATAAGTGGGAGATGAAATTTAATGTTGATAAGTGCAAGGTTATATATATTGGGCCAAAAAATCCAGAATTTGAATACAATATGAATGGAATTTGGATTAAAAATAATGATAAAGAGAAAGACTTGGGTGTCACTGTGACTAATGAACTTAAATCCTCAAATCACTGTACAGTAATCAGAAATAAAGCAAATGCTAGACTCAATCTCATGCAGACACACATTGAATACAAATCACCCAATATTATAAAGCAACTATACATTTCATATGAGACCCCTCCTCGAATACTGTATTCAATTTAATAGTCCCTATTTGATACAAGATATTGAAAAACTAGAAAAAGTACAGAAATGAGCAACAAGAATGATCCCATCTCTAAGACAATTGACATATAAGGAAAGACTGGCGTATCTAAGCATGTTCTCATTAAAAAGGAGGAGGTTAAAGGGTGATATGATAGAGGTGTATAAAATGATAAAAGGGTTGGATAAGATAGATTTTCAGTCTCTTTTCATTAAAGATCACATTAACCAGACTAGAGGTCATAGTATGAAATTATTTAAGCCAAGATGTAGAACAAATTTAAGAAAACATAGTTTTACAAACAGAGTAATTAAGTTTTGGAACAGTCTGACAGAAGAAGTGCTGACTTCAGATACGCTTGATTCTTTCAAAAGAAGGTTGGATAGTTTGATGTCTGCAAGGGACATCTGGTGATGGTGTTTAAGGCCATTTTTATTGCATGAATGGTACTAGTTTATTTCATATATATTATGTGCATTTGGGTGATAGATCCCACAGATCAACACAAGTGTTGTGGGATATAGGGAGGCAACATCTTGGGTTAGGGGATACTCTCTGTCCTTACACACCCCATTTAAAGAGATTCCTCTGCTGAGCAGTGCCCCCATAGTACTGTGAGGTATTGAAAAACTCATGATCTTCACTTGCCCCACAAACACCTTTAAATGGGAGACCCAAAATGGGTACACACACATTTCTACATTACTGTACAGTCTTTACAGCCACACCTACACTTTTCCTCCTAAGTATATACTATATTGTAATGTATATGGTTGTAAATTGTGACTTGGTCTGCAATTGATATGGACCATGACTTATTTTTGGTTGGCAAGGTACTGGTATTGATGGGTACCATAATGAAATTGACTGGATTCTTTGGATCTGATATATTTGCATGTCAGTTATAAATAGATATAGAGTGTAACATATTTGTGGAAGTAGCCTATTATGACTTTGATCCTCTGGATCCAGAGATTCTATCTTTAGTTTTAAATTGATAATTAATTAGTTTTAAATTGATAATTAATTAGTTTTGTAAAAATTGTTTATTGCCAATGTGCAGGCAGTTTTTACATAGTGGAGCCACCTCAATGGGCCAAAGTGGCCCCTAGTGTGCCCACTATAAAAATTTCTTATGTTCTTATCTAGATTATTTGTTAGAATTAAATCTAGAATGGCATTGGCCCTGGTTGGCTCCTTTACTAACTGGGTTAAACCATTCTCAATTATACAGTCTAAGAATCTCTCATTACTTTCTGGTGTTTGTAATATTGGATAATATGAGTTTCATCATACTCAGAATATCAAAAGCAAATACAATTATAAAATATTAAAGCAAAATTTTCTCATCATTTTCATATAAGTCACTATGCTCACAGATGCGTCCTTACCAAATTATGTAGATTTGAATATTATGACATTTTTGCGACATTTTTTTCCTATCCTTCCAATATTTGACTGGTGACATCATGAGAACATGATATATGAGCTAGGCTTTTTAAGTTACTAGTTCCACTTCTGTTAGTTTTTCATAGATGTTGGTCGCGATGACATGTGAAGAGTGCGAATATTATTTTGAGGATTTAATATACGAAGTGCATTCTAATGACTCCCAAGCAATAGAAATATTTACAAAACACAATATTTTACCATCGACCCATAAGTGCGAATTGTGCGGAAATGAGTGCTCGTTAGTAGAATCTCGCCATAGATTTAAGTGCAACGCGTATTTGAAAATTGATACTCTAGGTCAGGTTAGGTAGGGTTAGGTTAGGTTAATACCAAAATACATTTTCCTAGTAATATTTGATATGTTTTGCTTAGATTTTGACCTCCATTTCCCTTGAAAATGAGCCAAACTTCAAAATACTATAACTTTGTTGGATCTCATTTCTGAGGGAAATGGAGGTCAGATTTGAATAAATCACATCAAATACTACTAGAAAAATGTATTTTGGTGTGTAAAATGACTGAGTTACTCTTTATACATAATTACCATAATATTTCCCAGTCTATATGCCTATAATTGAAATCTCGGTTAATATGAGTTTTATCGTACTCAGAATATCAAAAGCAAATATAATTATAAAATATTAAAGCATAATTTTCTCATCATTTTCATATAAGTCACTATGCTCGCAGATGCGTCTTTACCAAATTATGTAGATTTAAATATTATGACACTTTTGTGACATTTTTTTCCTACCCTCCCAATATTTGCCTGGTGACATCATGAAAATATGATATATGAGCTAGGCTTGGGCTATTTTTTTGCTACTCTGCGACTTAATTAGTTGGATATTTTCTGTTCTGGCTATTTCTGTTTTTGTAATTAGATTCAGTTTGGTCATGTTTGTGATAGAATTATGATGTGCTGTTCGTGTGGTTTCTGACTTTGAGAACTTGATTCGTCATGTGTCCTAGATGAAGAGAAAGCATTGGATGTTTTTATCAATTACGGCATTATTCTCTCATCCTTAACTTGCCCGAAATGTGACAGTGAGTGCCTAATACGAAAAGATCGGAAGATATTTAGGTGAAATAACCAATATTAACCAGTTAGGCTAACTGAATGCCCTTGATGATTGGTTAGGTTAAGTAATGATATTTTCGTTAGTTTTAGGTTACTATTTCCACTTATGTTAGTTTTAGGGTTAGGTTAGGTAAGGTTAGGTTAATACCAAAATACATTTTTCTAGTAATATTTTATGTTTTACTTAGATTTTGACCTCCATTTCCCTTGAAAATGAGCCAAACTTCAAAGTACTATAACTTTGTTGGATCTTATTTCCGAGGGAAATGGAGGTCAGATTTGAACAAATCACATCAAATACTATTAGAAAAATGTATTTTGGTGTGTAAAATGACTTGAGTTACTCGATATACATAATTACCAAAATCTCCAACAATAATAATATTGCTTGTCATTACTTTATTTATTTTATCAATAAGTTTATTTTCTACATACTTATTTCCTTCTCTACTTTTGGGGATTTCTCCAACTGAACATCCCTCAGGTGGTCTATAGATACCCCCCTATCCTGATTTTCCTGGCATTTTTATGCCCAATATCTATCCATACAGATTCAACTATCTCCTCTTTAACGGAGGTAACTTCAACTGGATTCAGATTTGTCTTGGCATAAATAAATACTCAGCCACCCTCTGAATATTTACCTTCATAATAAAAAAGGGTAAATTTATAGTATTACACCCGTCTCCCTTTGGAGGTGAAATTTATGTTTTTCCTATGGTTTTTGATGTGTTTTGAACGAATCTGACCTTCAAAGCCATCAGAAATGACTCATTTTTGAGATAACCCCCTCCTCCTCCCCCCAGCCGCAATCGAAAACGAGTCATTTCCGATGGTTTTGAAGATCAGATTCGTTCAAAACACATCAAAAACCATAGGAAAAACAAATTTCACCTACAAAATTGACCTGACCTGACCTGACCTAACCTAAAAGAAAGAAAAACAGGAATGTTCATTTAAAACATCAAAAATCATAGGAAAAACATAAATTTCACCTTCAAAATTGACCTAACCTATCCTAACCTAAATCACTTATAGTCTTGTAGGCAGCCCAGGAATCACTATAAATCACAGAGCCAGGCCTAATGTACTTCTGAATGAGTAGAATGAGTATTCCATTCCGGTACGAAAGTAATTCAAATTCGAAATGGATGGAGCGCAGTGATTGGGCAGACATGTAACGAACACACAAACGAATGTACGAACACACACTAGATACACACCAAAAAAATATTTATATCTCGAAAACGAAGCATTTGCGACGGAAATACTATAGAAGAAAAGTGTCTTAGAATTTAAAAATCTACCTAATGAATATATAATAATTGCTGGATGTTAGACAGGTATAATACTATAATAATACCTAAAAAAGTTCATAATTCTATCACAAACACGACCAAACTGAGGTATTACCCAAACTGAATCCAATTAAAAAAAAATAAAAAATAGCCAGAACAGAAACCAACCAACTAATTAAGTCGCAGAGTAGCGAAAAAATAGCCCAATCAGAAAAACGTCACGTCAAATGGATATCGTTAATTAAATATTATCTCCATAAATATGATCGACCGAAAAAAATTTTACGGTTAATATTCGTTTTAATGCTTTGTTCGTTTTTGATAGGAGACGACATTCTATGACAATTTAACATATAAATTCGTATTCAGGATACCTTGAAGCCTCAGGGAAACTGATAAAAATCAAGGAAATATAATAATTATTTTTTATGGAAAAAAAAAAATTTAGACGTAAAAAGCAGCCATTATAGGCTATTGACCAAGTATTTAGCTCTTAACACTGTTAAAATTTTAACGAACCTCACCCTCTCCAGTTTTATGGGGAGACATCTCGTGGCAAAATTAGGAAACATAGGTCAAATCAGCCAATTAAATCTGGTTTTTGTTTCACGTGACCTTATCCGACCAATCAGAGACGTACATTTTGAATCTCTCATAATGCATACTCATTCAAGAATACTTTTTCAGTCTGGTTTTCATTATGGTTTGCGGAGGTTGTGATTTGGATTACTATCAATTAATACAAGATATTTATAAGAAAGAAGCCGGTGCTGAAGCTTTCTTTATGAGTCACTGTGTTTTACCTAGTCGTGTTATTTGTCCGCAGTGTGGTCGTGAGTGTAATTATAGAGAAGTTGCTGATCAATATTATTGCACAAGATTGACTAGGGATGAGCGCGGCAGAAAAAAAAAGTGTTCCTTCTCTGTTTCCCGTCGAAAAGGCACGTGGGTTGAAAAATCCCACCTCAAACTGTGGCAAAACTTATTGTACGTTGGGTTATTCTTGACAAAGCATTCGACACAGCTGTATTTAGCGTTAGCTTCCAAGAGTGCAATTAATTGGAGGAGATTTGCTTCGAAGTCTGTGAACATTGGCTAGACCAACAAGGTCAAATTGGTGGGCCTGGCGAAATCGTCGAGATCAACGAGTCAAAATTCGGCAGGTCTAAATACAGACGGGGAAGAAATATTGGCAGTACCTAGGTTTTTGGTACCTTGGAACGCAGTTCCAAAAAACTACTATTGTTTGCGGTTCCTCAGAGAGACGCAACAACTCTTGTTCGCCTGATCCAGCAACATATTAGGCCTGGGACTACAATCTATTCCGACGAGTGCCGTGCGTATTCTCAACTTGGAAATCTAGGCTACATTCACCGGACAGTCAACCATTGGTTATTATGTATTTTATCACACTCAGTCATTTTACACACCAAAATACATTTTTCTAGTAGTATTTGATGTGATTTGTTCAAATATGACCTCCATTTCCGTCGGAAATGAGATCCAACAAAGTTATAGTACTTTGAAGTTTGGCTCATTTTCAAGGGAAATGGAAGTCAAAATCTAAGCAAAACACATCAAATATTACTAGAAAAATGTATTTGGTATTAATTAACCTAACCTAACCTAACCTAACCTTACCTAACCTAACCTACCGTGGCTAAACGAGCCTAACCCTGGCTAAACGAGCCTAACCCTGGCTAAACAAGCTCTCGTCTGTATCCACCACCTAATCCATAATAAGGTAATACTCTAGGCTCGTTAGCCAGGGTTAGGCTCGTTTAGCCACGTTTAGGTTAGGTAAGGTTAGGTTAATTAATACCAAAATACATTTTCTAGTAATATTTGATGTGTTTTGCTTAGATTTTTACTTCCATTTCCCTTGAAAATGAGCCAAACTTCAAAGTACTATAACTTTGTTGGATCTCATTTCCGACGGAAATGGAGGTCATATTTGAACAAATCACATCAAATACTACTAGAAAAATGTATTTTGGTGTGTAAAATGACTGAGTGTGATAAAATACATAATAACCCAACCATTCACAGCGGTTCATGGAAGACACCATTCACATTCAAAATATTGAGCGTTGTTGGAAAGACGTGAAGAGCTGGATATTACGGTCTGGCAACAAACCCAATCCTATTCAAAGTATCTTGCATGGTACTTGTTTAACCGTGAATATCCCTCTCAACAACATCTCCACAAATTCATGTTGGTCACCGCGGATTTGTATAAACACCCCAACAGTGCTATTTAAGGTAAGAAATTGCGAAAAAACGCGGGTTAGGTTAGGTCTGAACCAAAACATATTTTTCTGGTGTTTTTTGGTGTGATTTACTCAAATCTGAACTTCGTTTCTTGGGAAATAAGCCGTTTTTGAGAAATTTTCAATTTTAAAATTTCTCAAAAACGGCTCATTTCCCAAAGAAACGAAGTTCCGATTTGAACAAATCACACCAAAAAACACCAGAAAAATGTGTTTTGGTTCAGAAAGGAGGAAAAGCACTAAAACGAATAATTACCAATTTTACTTAAAGGAAAGGTTTTATTTATTAGAAACAGGTGAGGGGAATATTGTATACAATTACCCCTTAGAGATATAAGTGCAGTCCTGGTAGATACTTTTAAAAAACACTTGAACATGTTTTTAGCCAACATACCCGACCAACCCACAGTGCCAGGGTATTCCCCTGCCAGCCCAGCCCCCACAAATTCAATAGACCAAATCGTACAGCAGGAAGAGAGAAGGGTGGCGAACCCGTCGTGGCCCCGCCTCGGGAGGCGCTGAGCTTCGTGGGAGCAGTGCACCCTTAAGGCAGAAGCGCTTCAAGGTAAATTCAAGGGAAATCTCAAGTCAGCTAATTAACACAGCTTGGAACCATCTTTGGCACATATCACATTTCAGCCCATTATCCCCCTTCGCAACCACTCTATTTACGCCTTTAGAAAATGTAGAATGCATAATATGCATTCTCCATTTTCACTGTTTCATCCACATTTCTCTATTTCATCATTCATTTTGTCCACAAATTTTACTTCATGTCAATCCAAGTTTTGAACCAAAAATATGTTTAATGTAAGTTATGTAACTTAGATGTCTAAATTTTTGTCCGACGGATTCGTACGCATACGGTAATTATGTACGACCCAACAGATCCGCACACATTTAGATTCTATTACTTGGATAACCTCAATAGGCCCCAGTGGCTTCATGTTTTCCAAATGAAATGAAATGTAATGTAACAACGGGAAAATATCGAAACTACAAAGTAAAATAAATAAGCTTATCTGACGATCTAACAGAAGTATCTGAAATATTTTAAGAGCTCAGGACGAATCATCTTTCAGTATCCCAAAAACTGACAAACTGATATGCGATAGAAACGCGTTCTTTGAAGAAGAACTACAAGGGGAAAGTATAACGGACTTCGACTTTATGACAGATAATATTACACAAGCAGAGATGGGTAGTATTTAAATACATATGCACTTAAATACATTTGTATTGTAATACTTGTATTTATAAATACTTTTTTCGGTGTGTATTTAAATATGTATTTAATACATTTGTATTGTAATACTTGTATTTATAAATACTTTTTCGGTGTGTATTTAAATATGTATTTAATACATTTGTATTGTAATACTTGTATTTATAAATACTTTTTTCGGTGTGTATTTAAATACTTTGAAAGAGTATTTGTTATTTGAAAATCATATTTTTAAATACATTTCTTAGCCTCAACTGTCAGATAACAATTTGCGCCCTGAAACAAAATACAAAATCTTTCTAATCATCTAAGCCACCTGATCCAATCGTCACTAGATGGGCCAGTTGGTTGAATGCAGCGTTTTATTAAGCAAGGCATCTTCCAAAGTAAGACAGATTGTGGAAGGATTTGAGGCCAACGGGATCCTCGTTAAAAGAGCGAAAGCTGGCATCAAATCAGATGGGCTAGGTGTTCAGCTCTTCCAGTTGGAAGAACAGTACTCTTCATTATGTTCTCTTTTAGAAAAATTGGAGAGCACAGATTTTACTATCAAAGAAGCATACGAAGCGGTGAATACCATATATTTTGGAGAAGATTATGTTAATATAAAAAATTATATCAAAAAGCGTTTACAAACAAATGATATCAAGGATATAATTTTGATGACCAGGAATGCTATATCTCCATCATTATACGTTCTACTAAAAAACTGTTAACCTACCAGCATCAGTCGAAAGAAGTTTTTCGATTCTTCGAAAACTCCAAGCCAAGACAAAAACTTCAAATCTGAAAATGTTAAAAACTATATTACGGTGTTGTATAATGCAGATGGGATAATTGCATTTAAAGATGTTAACTGACTGCATGTGGAGTGTTGTATAATATATTAGTTTTATGTATCAATCTATAATAGGTTATACAATTCATCACTAAAATTACACAACTAATAGTCTGTAATCACGAAAATTGCTTTACAATAAGTCAAATCAGACAATTTAATGCTACATATTTATTAGATCATTAAAATCAATTTTGGAGGAAAATAAAGTCAATTTTGTTTTTGTTTTTAGATCAATAAAAAATTGCCCTACTTATGAGTTATGCATATATGTTTATAAAGTCTAATAGATGATAATATCAATAAACTAATGTTGCCAAGAGATAGGTTTTAGAAAAAATTCTGGCATGATATAGTTGGATAAGTATTTAAAAATGTATTTGAAATGTATTTAAATACATTTTTTATGTAATGTATTTAGTATTTAAATACATTTTTTATGTAATGTATTTGTATTTAAATACATTTTGAAAATATGTATAATGTATTTGGTATTTAAATACATTTTTAAAATATGTAATGTATTTGGTATTTAAATACTTTTTTAAGGAAGTAATGTATTTAGTATTTAATTACATTTAAAGTATTTTGTGCCCATCTCTGTCACAAGCTATAGGGAAACTAAAGGCACATAAGCACACTCAGCGGCAAGACCGGACAAATGAAATGCCACACTGATCAAAACCTGCAAGAATGCAATCGCTGACCCCTATATTGAATATGGAGACGGTCACGAGACACGGGAGAAATACCGGGCATCCTGAAGAGCGCGAACATAGTCCCAATATATAAAGGAGATCGATCCGAGGCCAAAAACTATAGGCCAGTGTCGCTTACATCTCATCTCACTAAAATATTTGAAAGAATAGTTAGACAGAAAATCTAGGACTTTTTGGAAACTCAGAAAATGATAACCAACATGGGTTTCGGTCAGGCAGAGATCATGCCTATCACAACTAATGGAACACTACAACAACATTACTGTAAAAAAAAAAGAAGTTGGGTAGAAATAACCACATATATTTCCAAATAAATATAAACAAAACAAATATTTACCACAAAATAAATATAGAATAAAATAATAACCCTCGTTTCTAACCAACCAACTAGTGAAGTTGGGTTTCCCTAATTAACAAAAGAAGAAAGAAAAATGAGACAAAGTAAAACGAGCTCTTTGTTAAACATCGAAAAATTTTGACTGCTGAATCAAGTGGGCTAGTTTTTTTCATAAAAAATTCTTGTAGTTCCCCAACTAACCGGGCAACTTAAAGTCAACCTTTAAACCTCAATATTAACCACTGCAATTAAACTAAAAACTAAAACCCTGTTTAACTAAATAGTGGCCTACCAGAACTAGGTGTAAGTAGCTTAATCAAAATACTTAACTAAGGTAAGAGATTAAAACTAAGTACCTAGAAGAAACTCGAACCGGACTACAACAGCCCTAACTAAATAATTAAATGCTGCAATAGCCCATATTAAAACTTAAGGGCAATATAGCCCTAACTTAACTTAAATAAAAACCTTTAAAAACAAAAACTTAAGGGCAATACAGCCCTAGCCTAACTTAAACTGCAAAACTTAGGTCTGAGAAATAGCCCCTATAAATAAATAACTTAGCAGTGTGCCAAACAGTGACTTAACAAATAAAATTCAAAATCTGGAAACTAAATGAAACTCATGGACTAGTTAGAAACAGAAAGGGTAACGTTCAACTGGCAACTTCATTTTTGGTAAGTCTAATTAATTTTAATGAATTTAGCTTGACCATAGTTAGTAATCTGGCTGCCGACCAAATTTTAACCTTAAAACCACTGTAGCCTACAGTGAAAAAGTCTGTAGCTATGTTGACAGTATCTACATGGACCATTATTATTTCTATAATTACTGTGTCTATTTAAAGTAAACTTAGCCTTAATATTGCACCTAAATAAAAATAATCTCTCTCAAAAAAAAAAAATTTCAATAAATTTTTCAATAATTACCGATGCACTTGAAAGTAGTGAAAACTATGATGTAATATACACAGACAGGGCCGTTTCCTGGCATAGCAGACTAAGCGGCCACTTAGGGCCCCGCTGATACTAGGGGGACCCCTAGACAGGCTCCCAGGTCATAGCTCTGTCGGGAAGAATAGGAATATAGCTGAAGTTATTATTATATTATTATTATTAATATTATTATTTAATATTATTATTATTATTATTATTATTATTATTATTATTGTCGTATTAATTAAAGTTTTTGTATGAGACAAATGTGATAAAACGGAGACAAACTAAACGTTTTCGTTGTAATGTGTAAATAACTATTGTGAGATCTTATTTCTATATTATTTAACTTTGTTCTTACTATATGCTTATACTTTCCTAAATGCTTAATTTTTCTAATATTGTAAAGCATTATTATTATTATTATTATTATTTAGCAGATTAGTTGTGGTTAACTAGATGTGACTTCGTGCATCTTGGAAAATGAAACGACATTATCCATCAGGACAGGGCCGGATTAAGACCTTTAGAGGCCCTAAGCACTTAAAAGATTTTGGTGCCCCATATATGTGTAATTCAAATATAAACAAAAATAAACCATAAAATAAAATTTATTTTTTGAAGAAACAAAACTTACAGTAAGATGGAAAATAATGTTTATTTTTGTATACTTCCACTTCATTTATATTTGAAAAGTTTTCTCCTACTTTTTTTAATTGCAAAGTCTTTGATCAGATCCTCAAAACTAATCTTACGTAACACATCTGCTTCTATACTTAGTAGAGATAAGGCATCCATCCTGCCTTGTTGCATAGTTGTTCTGTTGGTATTTTTAATATACTTCAACTGAGAAAATGAACGCTCAGCTGAGCAATTTGTGACCATTAATGTTAAAATATACGAAAGGCAATTTCTACATTTGGGAAGGCACACTCAATATTGTCTTTCTACAATTATTTTTAAAGTTCAGCATGACTGAATCTTGTTTTTACATTTACTATAGCACACGAAAATATTTAATCTATATGTATTTTTAATATGGCGCTCAAAGATTTGATATAAACAAAATAATACGCAAAGCGTAAAGTGTGTGATTACAACGAAATATATTTATTCTCTCAAAAGGGTTGTTGTTCACTACAAATTCAAACAATGAAAAAAAATAAATACTATATATGAATATATATAATTCAGTTTCAACAGCTTATAGGCTATAAGCAGCGATTATAATAGTATAATAAATCCATGGTAAATCCGACAATGGAAAATTTCTGTGGTGCCCCCCTTCCCTTGATGCCCTAAGCACGGCTTATTTTGCTTAATGGTTAATCCGGCCCTGCATCAGGAGCTGAAACACGGAAAAAGAAGAAAATTGAGGAGGAGAAGCTTCCAGTAGCACAGGTGAGATGTGCCCTTGTATATTCTTATGATTTACAGTTCAGGCAACTAGGTTAGGTAGACCATCAAGCTAGGCAAGTGCTCGGAATCGTGGAGAGTAAGCTAGTCTCTGTAATATTTATAATATTTCGAAATGTGAAATTTAATGGATCACATCACCCTCAAATTCTGTTCACACAGATCAATTATCAAACAAGATAAGAAAGAGTATTCTAGCAAAATCTAACAGAATATGTAATGTTATCTTCTTCTCAGGAGCACTACTGAAATATTTGGAAAAGCCATCCTCAGCAAAGCCTGACAAGCATCATGCGCCAACAGCAGGACCATCCTCTATGCAACCTCAAACACCAGTAGAAGTAGAGCCTGATGAACCAACAAGTGACCCATCTTCTGTTCAACTTCAAACGACACACAGGCATTTCTACTGAGCAACAAGAACTAAGATCTGCTCCACCGCTTGATCCGTATGACTGGCCAGTTTGTCCTGTCAGATGCCTTGAAGACAAATCTGGTGTCTCGAGGACCATTTCAATCAGTCCAGATTTCCATTCCCTAAAGAAGGACGGTAGAAGCTTTCATCACCATTACATGTACAGAACATTAATTAATGGGGAAAAAATAAAGCGAAGCTGGCTGATGTACTCTAGAAGGAATGATGCTCTTTATTGCTTCTGCTGCAAGGTGTTTTCAAGGAAGTCGTACAAACTAATTACGGATGGACTTTCAGACTGGATAAACGTTGGTTCGCTTCTGAAAGGCCATGAAATAGTTCAGAAGATGCAGATAACATGGCAACATGGAAGGATCTGGACTGCGGCTAAAAACTGGGAGGACCATTGACCAAACTGAAATGTCATTAATGGAGGTAGAGCGAAGACGCTGGCGAGATGTCTCACACGTCTTGTAAGTATAGTCCAATCACTGACAGAGAGAAATCTTGCTTTCAGGGGGTCTTCCTCTACATTGTACAATCGAGACAATGGCAATTTCTTGAAGGAGGTTGAGCTGTGAGGTGACGTGTGTATATATATGGATATAGTCTAAAAGTCACTAAAGGGGAAATATCACTAAATCTAAGCTGAATGGCAAGAGAAGTCATGAACGAACCAACGCGGCTGTTCGTATTTTTTGGGCTAGCCTAGAGATGTTTTTTCCTATCTGACCTAATCGTTGGTGCTGAGTGTAATTAGGTGGTGTTTCTAAGGTGACAAATGGGGTAGAAAGTTGTCCGTACTTAAGTGTAGTTAGGGGTAATGTCTATAGCTTCTAAATTGGTAAGGTAAGAGAGTTAGGTAGGCCGTTTGTGGGACACAGGAATCAAATGGTAGGCTCTCAAAGGAATATCTAATTCAACGCACCGGTAAGTGCTTTTGATTGTTTGCTAGAACCTAAGTAACCTAACTGGAGTGTCTACCCCACGCTATCACATTTGGCGACGAGGATGGGATTCAATTAAGCTCATGGGATTCGATTAAGCTCATTGGATTTAATTTAGCTCATTGGATTGAATTTGGCTCATTTGATTAAATTTTGTTCATTGGGTTAAATTTGGCTCATTGGTTTAATTTGGCTTATTGGGTTCAAGTGGTTGTTTGGAAAATTGGATGTAGCCTAGTGGGTCGTCCGATTTCGTTTGTTTGTATGGGTAAGCTACCGTACTATAGCGTAGGTTCCGCCGGCCTAACTCTAAAACTAATTCCTACTCAGCCCTAACTCTAATACAATTCACTCCTTCAGTCCTAACTGGGGAGTAACTAGATCAAATTTAAACCTAATCTAACCTACTTCACGTGATTTGGCCTAATTCGGTTTTGCTCTAGCATGTCGGTGATTGGCAATATAAGCCCCTACGAAGACTCTGGGGAGGACTTCGAAGCTTATGCCACTAGGGTGAGGTTGTTTTTCGAGGCCATTCCATTCCTGAGGCTAAGAAAGTACCTACCTTTTTAACTATAATAGGCCCTAAAACGTTTGGTTTAGTTATGGACCTAGTTTCTCCTAAAGCACCGGAAACCTGCACCTATAATGAATTGGTACAGGCCCTAACCGATCACTACAAACCCCGAGTAGTTCTCACCTATGAACGTTTCAAATTTTATTCAAGGCATCAGACGGGAAATGAAAGCATTGCAGAGTTTGTTGCAGGAATAAAAACCATAGCCGTACGTGTAAATTTGGGGACAAATTAGATGAATGCTAAGAGATAGGTTTGTAATGGGTCTCAAAGAGGAGTCTACCCAGAGAGCCCTATTAGCCATACAGGACCTAACTTTTAGTCAGGCTGTAGAAATAGCTACGGCTAGAGAAGCAGCTGCTAAAGATGTTAGAGCTTTTGGAAATCACAGTAGTAAAGCCCAACACGTAAATAGCTTTAAATCTTCTAGGCCTGGCAGACCTAATGAGCCTACTACAGGTAAATAAAAGGTATGAGGCGAATATGACTAAGCCTACTAATTCTACTAAGCCTTCCAAGCCATGTACAGGGTGTGGAAAACACCATTGGAAGAAGGATTGCCTTTTTAAAGAAGCAGTTTGCCGAAACTGTAGTAAATAGGCCACATAGCTAAAGTGTGTTTTTCAAAGAAAACGAAGGGTGAAATTCTAATTTTAACATTTCTAGTGTAAATCCTCAAAGGGAAATACTTCGAACATTGGAGTGGAGTACCTATTTTATGAGCAGCAAAGTGGGAAAAATACAGGCCCATATATTGTAGAGGTAGGCCTAAATGGAATTACAGTTCCTCTAGAATTAGATACAGGTGCTGCCCGGACGGTCATGTCCAAGGCAGGTTTTGATAAAATTTTCAAAAACACACCTAAACTACATGCATCTAAAACTATTTTGAAGAAGTATGGGGACATACAAATACCTATTTGTGGAGAAGCATACGTCACAGTTACACTCAACCAGAAAACTTTGTCTCATCCCTTAACCCTTTTATGGTGGATGAGCAAGGGCCTACTCTACTAGGCCGTGATTGGATTGATGCTTTGAAAATGCCGATTGACAAAATCTTGCCAAGGGGTCAGGCAGATGTGCATACACTCTCATATCCATCTGACATAGACTCATTGTTAAGGAGTTTTCTTCTGTTTTTGGGCCTGAAGTAGGCAACCTAAAAGCCATCAGGTCTGCATAGAAGTAGATCCTAATGTAACTCCGAAATTTTGTAAGGCTCGTTCAATTGCGCATGCACTGCGGGAGAAGATAGATTTAGAAATTGACAGGCTGCTAAAAGATAAAATTATCGAACCAGTCACACACGCTAAGTGGGCTGCCCCAGTAGTTCCTGTACTAAAACCGGACAAGTCCGTGCGGTTATGTGGGGATTACCGTTTAAACACAGCAAATAGAGCCGTCCTTCTAGATTGCTATCCTATACCCAAGCCTGATGAATTATTTAGCTCTCTTGCTGGGGGTAAATATTTCAAAACTCGATATGTCCCAAGCCTATGCTCAACTAAGTTTAGATGAAAACTCGAAAGAATTAACTATCATAAATACGCACCGAGGCCTATATAAGTACAATAGGCTATGCTATGGAATAGCATCGGCTCCGGGTATTTTTCAGAGGACAATGGACCAAGTTCTAGGTCACATTCCAGGGGTACTTTGCTTTCTAGATGATGTCCTCATTTCAGGTTCGTCTAAAAAAGAACACCTAACTAGATTAACCACGGTTCTAAAAAGACTCCGGGATGCCGGACTTAAGCTAAAGAGAGAAAAGTGTTCATGGGTCACTAATGAGGTTTCATATTTAGGGTTCCGAATAGATGCCTCAGGCATTCATCCAACGATGGAAAACTAGAAGCAATAAAAAATGCACCACCTCCACAAAACATCACACAGTTACAAGCTTATTTAGGTCTCCTAAACTTTTATAGGAAATTTTTGCCTAATGCATCGACTTTCCTTGAACCCCTAAATAAGCTATTACGATCTGGGGAACAGTGGAGATGGGAGAAAACTCAAAGGAAGCATTTGAGGCTTCCAAGGACGTACTACTAAAGTCCACACTCCTAGTGCATTATGATCCTAAACTTCCTCTCGTAGTTTTCAGCAGACAGCAGTTCTTATGGAATTGGGGCAATGTTATCTCACCACATTGATGGTGTAGATAGGCCTATCTGTTTTGCTTCTAGAACACTAACTGAGACTGAAAGACGATATGCACAAGTGGAACGTGAAGCATTAGCCTTAGAATTTGCAATAAAAAAATTTCATTTCTATCTATGGGGGTCATGAATTTAAACTAATTACTGACCATAAGCCTCTTTTAGTTTATTTTCACCTAATAAAAATATTCCAGTTATGGCCTCAGGTAGGATTCAACGAGGGCATGGGCACTGATTCTACAAGCCTATAAATTTGACTTAGTACATCGGTCAGGTAAACTTCTAGGTACGGCTGATGCGCTAAGTACAGTGCCCGCGAAAGTATCCGATCACCCTTGAAATTTGTATTTTTTACATAAAAAACAATGTTTAAATGTATACTAACCTTATATTAGTATTTGTCATCTGTCCTTTGGTTTGGATGACTTGTTCTAGATGTTTTGGCATGGATTTAATCAAGTTTTGACAAACTTCCACTGATATTTCCTTGCACCATACCTTTTTGATGGCCTCTTGTAATTTTTCGACTGAGCCAGTGTCGTGGCATTCAACCTTATTTTTTATTATTAGCCACAGATTTTCTATCGGATTGAGATCTGGACTATTACCAGGCCAATCCAAAATATCAAATTTATTGTCAGTAATCCATTTTGTCACTATTTTGGCCCTGTGACATGGTGCACCATCATGCATGTATGTTTTTGTCCTTTGGATTGCCATTGCCATTGGAAGTTTATCCTGTAGCATTGCTAAATACCGTGCACCATTCATAGTTTGTTCTTCGGAAGAAAATATAAGTTTCCACGCCCATAGTAACCGAAACAACCCCAAACCATCACACTTGGAGGGTGTTTCATTGTCTTTAGGGTGTATTTAGGGTCCATCCTATTTGAGCCAATAGGCCGGCGAACCTTTTTTGGACAACTTCTGAATGTCAAAAATGTCGACTCATCGCTAAATAAAACCTTCTTCCAGTCATCAACAGTCCAATGAATGTATTTTTTACAAAATGCGACACGTTTTTACGCATTTTTTCATTAATGAACGGTTTCTTAGCAGCATGGCGAGATGGTAATCCGAGTTCTTTTTGGAGCCGCTCCTGGATAGTTCATTCAGAAACACCAGATAACAAATTATTCATATTAAATTTTATTTCTTTCGCAGTTATTGTTGGGTTTTTCAATACTAAACGTTTCATAAGTTTGTCTGTTCGCGAATTTGTTTTTCTCGGTCTGCCAGATCGTTTTTTAGGGACTGGCGTGGTTAGGCCACCATTGTTCTTAGCCCGTGAAACCCATAAATTAACGGTACTTTGGGATATGTTTAATTCCTTAGCTATCTGTCTCTGTGATTTCCCACATGCATGCAAAGCAACAATAGCACCTCGACAATCACTCTTAAGTTGTTTTTTAGCATACATTATATAAATTTTATTTACACCACTTTCTGTAAAAAAAAAAAAAAATATCAAGAAATTTACACAAACAGTGAAATCTGACAAATTTGAGACACAGCCACCCGCAACGAAGGCTACCAGAACACTAATTTGAGAATGCGTTGGATAGCTCTCATATCAGCGAGCAACCTCAAAGTTACCAGATGTCGCTAGAACAAATAGAAAGTGAATTACGTGTCTCTGAATATCAAGGGAAAATATTGTATTTTCTTGAGTGATCGGATACTTCTCGCGGGCACTGTAGGTTGCCCTTAGAAAATCCAAATGATTGTGTACCTATACCTACAGAATGGGTTAACTTGGTGGAGTTTTTGGAATCCACTCCAGTATCTGCGGTACAAATAGAGCAGTGGACAAAATCAGGCCCTATTCTGTCTAGGGTCATCCATTTCTGCTCAGTTGGTTGGCCTACTAAGGTTGAGAGTGAATTACAGCCTTTTTATCAGCGTCAGTCTGGCCTCTCCATTCAAAATGGCTGTCTCTTATGGGGCCACAGAGTGATAATTCCAAATGAAGGCAGGGCGAATTTAGTGAAGGAACTTCACGCTGAACATGGGCAACAAAAATGAAAGAGCTGGCGAGAGCTTATTTCTGGTGGCCTGGTTTAGATGGAGAACTCGAATCATTGTTCGTTCCTGTCAAAGCTGCCTAGAGAACAGAGATCTCCCAAGGAAAAGCCCACTGCATCCTTGGGAATGGCCTACTATACCGTGGCATAGGATCCATGTTGACTATGCAGGTCCTATAAATAATACTTATTTCCTAGTCATTGTGGACGCCTACTCTAAGTGGGTGGAAATTTTTCCAACCACTTCCACGACTTCGGGTGATACTATTCGCTTACTCCGTTCGGTTTTCGCTCGATGGGGTTTACCCGTAGTCCTGGTTTCCGACAATGGTACTTGTTTTACCAGTGAGGAATTTCGTTCCTTCGTCCACCTAAATGGCATTAGACATGTCCGGTCTAGTGTTTTCCACCCGTCTACTAACGGTCTCGCGGAAAACATGGTCCGTACTTTCAAGTCAGCCTTGCGTCATTCTCGTGGGGAGGAAATGCAAGTGGTGTTGGATAAATTTTTGTTTAAATATCGAATAACACCTGCAACTGTCCAGGAGAGAACGGGCCCTGTTTCCTTCAAGTGCCAACTAGAAGATAGTCGTTCTATTAAACGCCATCAGGACCAGATATGGGAACGTGAATTGCAGAAGGACCAGAGTCTTCCGAAAGAGAGAACTGATCCTCCGGAAAATGGTTCAACTCGCCCGCCTATACAGGTTGCACCAAATCCTACTACATCAATCCCGCTCCGCAGGTCGTCTAGGGTCCCTCATCCCCCTGACAGACTAAACTTGTAGGGGAGGAGTGAGGTGACGTGTGTGTATATATGTATATAGTCTAAAAGTCACTAAAGGGGAAATATCACTAAATCTAAGCTGAATGGCAAGAGGAAGTCATAAACGAACAAACGCGGCTGTTCGTATTGTTTTGGGCTAGCCTAGAGATGTTTTTTCCTATCTGACCTAATCGTTGGTGCTGAGTGTAATTAGGTGGTGTTTCTAAGGTGACAAATGGGGTAGAAAGTTGTCCGGACTTAAGTGTAGTTAGGGGTAATGTCTATAGCTTCTAAATTGGTAAGGTAAGAGAGAGTTAGGTAGGCCGTTTGTGGGACACAGGAATCAAATGGTAGGCTCTCAAAGGAATATCTAATTCAACGCACCGGTAAGTGCTTTTGATTGTTTGCTAGAACCTAAGTAACCTAACTGGGGTGTCTACCCCACGCTATCACAAGCTGCTTGCCAAATTTGATCCAGTGATGAAACACCACATCAGCAGAGTCGAAAGTGGTCAATATAGTCATTCAAGTTACGTAGGAAACATCATCCAAAATGAGTTCATTGGGTCCATTAATGGGAAAATCTTGGATGCCATTGTTGCAGAAATAAAAGAAGCTAAATATTACTCACTCATTTCACACTGCACTCCAGACATAAGCCACCAAGAACAGATGTCGATTATTATAAGAACTGTTAAAATGGGTGAAGTACCAGAAATAAATACTTTTGGGGCTTTCTTGAGGCTTCAGAAAGTACAGACCTGGATTTATCAGTTCTGATTCTGAAAAGACGATGAACTGAATATTCACTTTGATGACTGCAGAGGACAGTCATATGGCAACGGAGCGAACATGAAGGGTAAGAACAAAGGTGTTCAGGCAAGGTTATTAGAGAAGAACTGTCGTGCACTCTATGTTCCATGTGGGGCTCACACTCTGAATCTTGTAGTGGCTGATGCAGCTGAAGCTTCCACAGATGCCATCAGCTTCTTTAGCAACGTAGAAAAATTGTACAGCCTTTTTGCAGCAGCTACACAGAGATGGACAATCCTAAAGAAGCACGTGAACATAACTCTTAAGTCTTGAAGTGAAACCATTGACAGAGCTGGGCACTTGCGGTTTTTTTTGCGGTACTGCGGTACTGCGGTACTACCGTGTTGGTCGGTACCGCGGAAAGTACCGCGGGAAATTTGAATGCGGTAGCGGTACTGCTGTACTTTCAGCGATCCTTTGCGGTACTGCGTTATGCGGTACCGGTTTGGTAGTGCGGTAGTAGTACCGCAGTACCGCAGTACCGCAAAAAAACGCGCAAAAAAACGCAAGTGCCCAGCTTTCAAACCAGGTGGGAGAGCCGGCTTAAGAGCATTGAGGCTGTGCGATACCAGAGCCACAACATCAGAGAGGCCCTGTTGGAAGTCAGAAACAATGCCACAGATGCTATAGCCAGAACTGAAGCACAAGCACTTGCAGAGGAGGTAGGATCTTATCGCTTTCAGATTTGCACAGTAGTATGGTATGACATTCTTCATGCAGTTAACCATGTAAGCAAACTTCTGCAGTCTCCTACAATGCAGTTTGATGTGGCAGTCAACCTCCTCACAAAAACAAAAGACTCACTCACCAGCTACAGAAACACAGGTTTTGTTGCGGCACAAGTCGTAGCTAGGGACATATGTGAGGAAATGAATATGGAGGCTGTGCTGAAGGAGAAGAGGCTCAGATCCACAAAAAAGCACTTTGCTTACGAGGCTCCTGACGAACCATTTACAGAAGCCTTAAAGAGGCTGGAAGTCAAATTTTTCAATGTGGTGGTGGATTGTGCTATCGGGTCAATAAATGAGAGATTCAAAACATTAGATGATTTGAGGAACATATTTGGGGTTCTCCTAAACTTCACCACAATGAACAAGGAATACTTGTCCTGCAAATTTGAAAAGGTTTCTAAGATACTGAGCTCTGGAGCTGACTCTGACATTGATGGAAGAGAACTGGCCCTCGAAATTAAGAACTTGCCGACTTTACCTTCACACAACATGACTGCATTGGAGCTTCCCTCCTTCATTCATCAGAAGCAACTGGAGGAACTATACCCCAATCTCTGGGTTGCACTAAGAATTGCCTGCACTCTACCTGTGACAGTAGTGTCAGCCGAGAGAAGCTTCTCTAAGATGAAGCTAATCAAGAACTACCTCAGCTCATCAATGGGGCAGGATCGCCTCAGTGGCCTTGGCATCATAAGCATCAACCAGGACGTTGGCAGGGAGATTTCATATGATGATGTTATTGATGATTTCGCCCAGAAAAAATCTAGGAGGCAAAAATTTTGAAGATACAAACTGTTCTGTATAACTGTTAGCTATTACACGATTGTATCGTAGAGTTAGTAATTGTTTGGTAGTTGATAATTGCATTATTTTTTTATACATAGTTCTGTGTCATTTATTCTAAATAATGTATAAGCTAATTTTCAGGAATTTCATGAAGAGTATTTTTTCTGTTTGTCTTCTGAAAGTACATATTTGTTGTTTTGGACATAAATGTTTCATTAAAATTGTTTCATAATTGTTTTTATTAACAGAGCCATTTCTTGTATGTGTGTGCTGAGGTGATGTAGTAAGGCGTGAGTTGGTGGATGGAGGGGTGGGGGCCCATGGGCGCCCGCAGGATTTTTTCCAAGGGGGGGCAAAATTTAATGTATTAATAGGTAGGGACCGGAGCAAGCAAAAAACTTTTGACCCCTTAGGAACCAGCAGGTTAATTCTAAGCAAGTTTAGTGTTGCATTTTCTGTAATGGAAAATGCAAATATATATTGTATATACTGTACATACAATGCACATGATAACAATAATTTATATTATTTATAACAGAAACATGATAGAATGAAGAAAAAAGCACACTGAAGTAAATGTTGTACCTAATTTGAAAACGGTGTTTCGAGTCCCCAGGGGCATTTCCAAGGGGGGCAAGCGCCCCCCCTTGCCCCTACCTGCGGGCGCCCATGGGTGGGGCCTCAAATGGGTATACTGCTTAGGGCCCCCTAATGGCTAGAAACGGCCCTGTACACAGTGGCGGTTCCTCATATGGGCAATATGGGCAGCCGCACAGGGCGGCATTTGTGGAGGGGCGGCATGAGCGCCTGCAAAAAAAATAAAAATAAAAATAAGAATAAATAAATAAAGAAATAAATGTGGAGGCTGTGTTAAAACAAAAACAGCTGAGGTCCACAAAGCGGCACTTCTCCTATGAAGCATCTGATGAGCCCTTGATTGATGCTTTGAAGAAGCTGGAGGTGACATTTTTCAATGCAGTGGTTGATGCTGCAACATCAGCCATTCAGGAAAGATTTTCCACGTTGGAAATTGTGGGAGAGAAGTTTGGAGTGCTGACACATTTCCAAAATCTCACATTTGAGGAGCTGACAGAACAATGTGTGAACCTTAGTACTACACTACACTTTAAGGGACAATCTGACTTGGATGGCAGAGAGCTTGCACAGGAGCTGAAGAACTTGCCTGACTTGCCATCAAAGACCATATCCTTGCTTGAACTGCTGACATTTATCCATGAAAGGGAGCTCTCTGAAATATATCCAAATTTGTGGACTGCTCTCAGAATTGGTCTTACTCTTCCAGTCACTGTTGCTGAAGCAGAGAGGAGCTTTTCAAAGCTGAAGCTCATCAAATCCTACCTGAGGTCAACTATGTCACAGGAACGCCTTACCGGTCTGGCCATCATCAGTATAAATCATACAATTGCTGAGCAGATTTCATATGATGATTTATTCATGACTTTGCATCAAGGAAGGTAAGAAGAGTCAGGCTTTAGATGGCAGTTGTGCTGTGGTGCAATTTATTTTTTTCTTGTTCAAAGTGTAGCATAATAATTACTCTCTCTTAAGTGTCTTATTCTATTTATGTGATAGAGCATTTGTACAATTTAGAAATTTGATTCTCTAGTTTATTTATGGCAGTTGTGCAATTTAATTTGTATTTTTCCTGTTCATAGTATCATAATTACATTCTCTTAAGTGAGTTATTCTATTTACGTGATGAAGGATTTGTAAAATTCAGAAATTTGAGTCTTTGTTTTGGTTCTGAAGTTCCAACAATTAGTCCAATAAAAAGTTATTTTATGAAAGAGTTATGTCTGTCCTTTATTTTGGGGGATTCGAAGTGTGTGTGTTGGCGAACAGGGGGGGGGCGCTGAAGGTGAGGTTCGCCCAGGGCGTCATGTAAGCTAGGACCGCCACTGCCTGTACACACACTTTGCCAAAGCGTTCGACAACTGTGACCATGGAATCATAATACATAAAGTGAAATATATGGGAATAACAGGAAAAGTAGAGAAATGGATATATAATTTACTTAGTGACGGCGGCAAGTCGTTACAGTCCAAGGAATATCTTCATCAGAATCAGAGGTCCTCAGCTCAGGACCACAAGGAACAGTATTAGCTTCATTACTCTTCATAATCATGCTAACTGACATAGATGAGGATGTTACCAGAGACAGCACAGTACACACTTTTCCCGATGACACAAAGTTCAGAAAAATATAAACGCAAGAGATATAGGATCTTTGGCAAACAGACATGAACAGAATTTACAAGTGGACGGAAGACAACAATATGAAGTTTAACACCGAGAAATTTCAACTGTTACGGTATGGAAAAAGGGAAGACCTAAAATCCCTGGAATACTATAGGCCTACCAAAATGGACAGGAAATTCAGAGAAATTCTAGCGCAAAAGATTTAGGAGTTGTAATGACTGATGATGCGAATTTTAACACAAATAAGATACAGTGAACAGAGCAAGAGAATAACTGGACAGATACTGAGAACCTTTAACGAAGGATAGAAATATATGATTCCTATACTGAAAACACTGATCATACCCTACTTGGAATACTGCTCGGTCCTAACATCCCCATATAAAAAAGACATTAGACAGCTAGAAGGGATTCAGAGAAGTTTCACACCAAGATCAAGGGATCAAACAGAGATGGGCAGTAACGCGTTACGTGTAATGACGTTAGTAACGAACGTTACAAAAGTAACGAGTAACGGTAACGCCTGAAAGATTTTCAACTGTAATCAATGTAACGGTAACGCCTGAAGATTTTCAAATGTATCAATGTAACGGTAACTCTTTGCAAATTTTTTAATTAATGTAACTGATTTTTTCATTACTTGTTACATGTATAAAGCTTATAACCCAAGAAAAAAGTTGGTACACACGGAATTATGAAAAAACTTTCGATCAAAATTTAACTAACTCGCTTGAAACTGCTGTAAGGAAAATAGTAAGAATTTTTAAATCAAAACGTGTATCTTCGCCGCGTACGCTCAGTGCCAACTGTAAGACGTAATAATACTATAGTGTTATATGCTGACTTGTTGGGCTTCATAATCATAAATAATGTTTGAGCTTCATATTCTTTATTACCTATTGTGTTTGTGATCGATGTTCTGTTTATATGTACCATAAATTATAACAAATCGGTACCACATCATGACATAACCGACATTCATTTCCTGTTTAATAAATTTATTTTTAACAACTACTGAATTAGTTTCCATACGCGTGCTTGCACTGACAAGTGGCAACACCGATTACCGTGTTGCCAACCCGTAGGCCGTAAAATATCATTCAGTAGCAGCGTGAATGCCAGAATGCCCATTATAATTTTTTTGTTAATTCCAGTTATTTTTATTTGTTTAATCAAGTTTATTGTAGCTATACATTGTCATAAAGTTTATTGTAGATGCATTCAATATTTCATTACTGCTATAAATCTATAATTGTAATACATTACTTTAAAACGTTATAGATCTAGTTAGCCTCTAGATAGCAATTTAGGCATTATTAGTTTATGCCCATCATCAATGCCTATGTGTATGATTAGTCCACATGATGTGGATGTGGATCTGTGGATGGTGGTTGGTAGCAGTTGTATCATATGTAGCCAGGGGCGTACCTAAAGTATTTGGCACCCCCATAAATAATTTTAAAATTTAAACACAGAAAAATATATTAGTATGTTTGCAAGTAGATTTTTAAACAGTACAGTACTGTCATAAGTGAACAGGTAATACTGCATTTTATTTTATACAAAAAACACAGGAAATCCAGTCTCAACGCTCAGCCTATTCTTCAAAGGTAAACAGAGAGGATTAACAGTCTCTGCTTCGCGCCTTAATTTCTGCAAATTGATCAATGACCTCATCAAATTCATCTTCTTTGCATATTCATGTTCAATTTGAAAGTAAAAGCCAGATTTGTCAATCTTGTCTGACTCATGGTCAAGCGAAAGAAATTTTTTATCAATTTCAATTTGGAAAACTTCTTTCACATAAAGCAATAGACACACAGACAGTCAAAGAATCTCAAACACAGTGACAAACTTGACAAAGATTCACGAAAATCCCATTTCACAATGAACTCCAGAAACTGCAATACTGTCCATTTCTTTGCCTCTTCAATGCTGATTTTGGCAGCTTCCAAATGTCTCCGAAGTCGTCCAATTTCCACACTGATATCTTCATCAGAGAATTCATCGAAAATCTGAGTCAAATTTGGAATATACTTCCGAAGTTCTTCTTCTGTTGCAACAACCAAAGTGTTTGGCTGAATAACAGCGAAGATTGACAGAATTTGATCTATTGCCTTAGAACGAATCTCCAATTCTTGATGAAAGCGATCAAGACATTCAAACATAGCCCTTTTTACTTCCTCTGGCAATTTGAGACCAGCATCCTTTGCCATCTCTCCTGGCATCCTTTTTCAGAGCTTTACTCTCCCTCTTCTCTCCATAGAAATGTCCATTTCCTAAAATTTTGTAGTTGCATAATGAATGACCCTCTCCACAATTTCATTGCGTTGATCTTCAAGAAACAGTTTTAGAGCTTGGAGCTTCACAATGCACTTTTCAAGGCTGATTCCAACTGTTTGCAAATACTTTTGTGTGAGATTAATTTCTTCCAGAACTTCACACCAGAAAGAAAGATAACTCAAAAAAGAGAAATCACATACAGCTGTTAGAAAATCTAGAAGAGGAAGAGCCATTGTTGTCCCAAGGCGATATGATGACTAAGCTGATTGATGCAGCATTGCTTGTATATATATATTAAGCTTGTTGAATGCGGCATTTACAGGGAGTGGTCTTATAGAGAGCTCTCTTGCAATTCAGTTTGGTTGTTTAGATACAAGATTGTTGCATCGTGCGATGGTGCAGGTTGTGTGTTGTTGCAAGGTTTAGAAAGAAGACCATAAATAGTGCCCCTTTTGTTTTTATCTTAATTTTATGCAAATGAGGCCTAAGGTAGGCCCACAGCGAGTCAGCAACCCTGAGGTAGGACCTAACAGGACCTCCAAGTCCGTAAGTTTTTAGTCTAGCTTAACTTGGGCTGTAGGTTGAACTGGCCCTTCAGAGCTTGGCCGTTCACGGCTCAGCTGGGATTCTGAACCAAATAAGATAAAAAAAATAACATGGTCCTTCGAACCGGTTCTAGCCCAAGACTGAGTCAGTGACTATTTTCCGGCAAAGTTCTGACTGTGCAAATTGTAGCCCAAGTTAGGCCTAGACGGGTTGAGCATAATTGAGTTAAGGTCCCAGGGTAGAAAGTTTGGTCGCCCAATTGCGAAACTTGGCCCTCCTCTGTCGTTATTTTGGGCCTACATTTTTACCGGGTTGGTTAATTTTTGATTTATTTTCGAGTTAAGGTCCCAGGGTAGAAAGTTTGGTCGCCCAATTGCGAAACTTGGCCACTTGTCTGTCGTTGTTGGGCTACATTTTTACCGGTTTGGTTATATTTTGGTTTATTATTTGTAGGCGAAGGTTGCAGACTTCAGTGCGCCAGTTACTTGGGTGGAAAATTTGGTATTCCATACTGGTGGTTGGTCAGTACCCAAACCAAGCAATTCAGTTAATTTGAAAAAACAAAATTTGAGTTTGATCAGTTTGGTTAGGTATTTTTGCCAATTCAGCTTATTTGGCATTGAACCCAATTGTTTGCATTGAGGATGAGTGCAGCTAAATTGAACAAGTTTAAAAAAAAGGAGAAGCGCCTACAAAGGTCTAATTACAAAGGTCATTGCCACTATAGATTCTGCTATAGAGCAAGAGGATTTAAGTTTAGTGACTGCGCAGCTTTCCATATTAGAAACTAAAAAGGTTGCTCTAAGCGAAGTAAATGTTAAAATTGAGGCTCTTATAGAAGAGGATGAAATAGAAAATAACATAATTTACTTTGAAGAGATTATTGATGATATAATTAAAGTATGCCGCAGAGCAAAAGAGTTTAGCAGCTCAGTACAGTTAGAGACCAGGTCTAATGGTGTTTGTGAAGTTAAAGTTAATAGATCTGCAGTTCAATTACCGAGGCTTGTACTCAAAACATTTTCTGGGAGCAGGAATGGCAAGGATGGGCAGACAGTTTTTAATCAGCAGTTCATTCTAGTCAAGTGTTAAGCGTGGTGGAGAAGTTTAATTATTTGCAGTCCCCCTTGGAAGGGGAGGCAGCAAAGACAATAGCAGGATTAGCATTAACAGAGGCTAATTATAATGTGGCTTGGGATATATTAAAGAAACGGTTTGGTAAGCCAGAGATCTTAATTAAAAGCCACCTCCGCGAACATTTAGCTATACCTACTGTTAATAATCCCAATAGTGTCAAGGAGTTACGGCAGTTATATGATGAATTTGAAGTTAGAACTAGGTCCCTGGACAACTTGGGTGTAGGAATGGAAAGGTATGGTATAATGTTGGTCACTATACTGGAGTCTAAATTGCCTAGCTCAATTTTGCTTGAATTAAGTAGGGGACACTCTACAGAACATGTGTACATCCCCCTTCAGCAGATGTTAAGAAATATTCTGAAGTCTATCCTAACACTATTGAACACATAAGGAAAAATTTTTATGTTGATGATTTGCTGTGTTCCGTGGATAATACAGAAATGGCTAAACAGATATTCAGGGAGGCTAGAACTATAATGAGGAAGGCTGGCATGGAGCTTAGAAAATGGCAGACCAATCATTCTCAATTACAACAGTTTATGAGTCAGTCCTGTGTCGTACCTGATGCAGCAGAAAGTATTGAGGATTCTGCTATTAAGGAGTTGTGGGCAATAGACACAAAGGTGCTAGGCATTGTTTGGCAGCAAGGAGAGGATTTGTTTACCTTCAATGCGAAATCTTTAGTAGAGCTGGCTGAGAATGAGACAAGGTGGACAAAACGTACAGCGCTTAGTCTGGCTTCAAAGGTCTTTGATCCTCTTGGATTCCTGGCTCCATTTGTGATAAAGTAAAAAATTTGGTTTCAGAGCCTCTGAGAAATTGGACTTGGTTGGGACCAAGAGTTACCTGATCATATGGTGGTAAGGTGGAAATATTGGTTCAAAGAATTGGCACATCTTGGAGACATTGAAATCCCAAGATGGTACTTTGGAGAGTTGAACAATAGTCCAGACAATTTGGAGCTGCACATCTTTTGTGATGCAAGCGAGGAAGCCTGTGCAACTTGTATTTATATAAGAGGCACATTCAAAGAGGAAGTAAGTTGCAGGTTGGTTGCTGCAAAGAGCAGAGTACCACCTTTGAAAAGGCTTTCTGTTCCAAGGTTGGAAGTGATGGGTGCAGTTATTGCTAGTCGGCTTGCAGTTACAGTGCAAAAGTCTTTGGCCCTCTATGAAATTCCAAGCTATTATTGGACAGACTCCACTATAGTTTGGCACTGGTTAAGAAGCCAGGCAAGGAAATGGAAACCATTTGTTGCCAATAGGGTGGAGGAAATTCAAGCACACACAGATCCCAAGCAATGGAAGCATTGTCCAGCACCCAAAACTCAGCTGATTTACCAACACGAGGAATTTCAGTGAAAGATCTTACACAGTCAAGTTTGTGGTGGAATGGGCCAGAGTGGCTAAAACTTGGAAGTGAAAAATGGCCTTCTAATCAGCCTACTGTAGGAGAATGCCAGGCTCAAGAAGAATGGGTGAGTGAAATGAAAAAATGCACTGTGAACAGTTGTCAAGTTATGCAGCAGGACCCCATATTGAGGCTTGAGGACATTAGCAGTCTGAAAAGGTTGTTAAGAGTGACAGCATGGATATATAGATTTACAAACAACATTAAGGGAGAAACAAGAAGGAAAGGAATTCTGAACAGTAAGAAGATTTAGCAAGCCAGGCAATACTGGGTGGTACAGTATATGTGCAGAAGGAAAAATTTGGTGAAGAGAGGGAATTGCTCACCAGCCGTCCATTGAAGGTTCTACCAACACATTCTGCTCTCAAGGGTTTGGATGTGTTTTTGGATCAGGATTTATTGAGAGTAGGAGGTAGACTACAGTTTTCTGGGCTTCCAGAGGAGAAAAGACATCCAATTTTGCTACCTTCTGGGGGGCACTTTGTGGAACTTTTGATCCTGGATACTCACCATAAGTTGTTACATGCTGGAGTTAGAGAAGTTATAATAGAGATCAGACAACAGGTTTGGATTCCCAAAATTAGACTAGTAGTAAAAAAGGTCTTGCATAAATGTGTGGTTTGCAAGCGTTGGAGTGCAAAGCCTTATTATGAAAAGGTGGCTCCGCTTCTAAGAGAACGGTGTGTCTAGACTGCCCCATTTGATGTAGTGGGAGTAGACTTCGCAGGTCCAGTCTATGTGTATGAGCAAGAGGAGTCTAACAAAGGTTATATATGTCTTTTCACATGTGCTACCACCAGAGCAATCCATTTGGAGTTGGTAAATAACTTAAGTAGTGATGTATTTCTTTTGGCCTTTAAAAGGTTTGTGAACAGAAGGGGTTTCCCAAATAAAATCATATCGGATAATGCAAAAACCTTCAAAAGGGCTGCAAAGGAACTCCAAGAAGTTTGGTTCTTGCTAAAAGAGGAGGGATTCCAATCCTACTTTTCACACCATGGGGTACAGTGGGAGTTTATTGTTGAGAGAGCACCATGGTGGGGAAGATTTTGGGAAAGGCTAGTAAGAAGTGTAACTGTAAAGTGCCCATTAAAGAAACTTTTAGCTAATGCTCATGTCATAAGGCTCGATTGAGAGATTACAGTAATTCAGCCTTTATTACACAAAAAACTTCAACAACATAATTCTGAAACAGAAAAATATAACATTAGATACAGTAGCGGATAAAAATAATAATACACCTTTAAACAGATAACATCAGATACTCTATACTGAAATCACCACATTCTCCCACACATGGAAAAGTAACTTTATAGGATAGTAGTAAATACTAAATGTAATTATAAATTCAGGCGATTCAGTTGGCGCCTCACACGTTGAGACCTGCGCAGTGCAATCGGTTCTGGTACGGGAACGTGATCGGTCTGTTCACCGGCGCGCAAGCAGTCTTGGACGGCGTCTTCAATAACGATAGGTTCCTCAGGAGAGTTCGTAGGTTCGTTACTACTCTGTGGCTGCGGTTGGTCATGAGAGTCTGGATGAGGCGTGACAAAGTGTTCAGAGCGTGTAGATTCAGACGATGAAATGCCGCGTGGTGCTAGGTCTCTCACTGACACAGTACTCTCTTTACCGTTAGCCAGGCGTATATGGGCATAATGAGGATTTGCTTCAAGAACTTCCGCTTCCACGACCAGAGGATCGTATTTAGAACTACGCACATGTTGCTTAAGGAAAACCTTGCTGCCAGGAAAGGAGAGCCAGGAAGGTACAGTACAACCTGTAGAAGAACGCCTAGCATAGGTAAACAGACGCTCATGAGGTGTACAATTAGTAGACGTACACAACAATGATCGCACCGAGTGGAGAGCATCAGTAAGAACGAGTTCCCAGCTGTTAACAGGCAAATTGCGAGATTTTAGGGCTAATATTATCCTCTTCCATATTATTCCATTATATCTCTCACATTGTCCGTTACCTTGTGGGTTGTAGGGAGTTATTCTGCTAGTGGCAATGCCACGAGAGTGTAGAAAGTTCTTTAGCTCTTGAGACATAAATGCAGTACCCCTGTCCGAATGTACGTAAGCAGGCATACCGAACAATGCAAATATTTGATAGAGATAACGAATTACAGTTTGAGAGGAGACATCCTTGCAAGCAAAAGCGAACGGGTAACGGGAATATTCATCAATAACAGTAAGTAAATACTTGTTAGGAGCAACTGACGGTACAGGACCCTTAAAATCCATTGAAAGCCGCTCGAACGGTTGAGTAGCCTTTATTATAGACGTTAAGTTAGGCTTGTGAAATCTCGGTTTGCACTCGGAACAGACCGGGCAGGCTGCAGTGGTACGCCGCACTTCTTCAACAGAAAATGGAAGGTTACGCGATCGGACAAAATGATACATCCTAGTGACACCGGGATGACGCAGGTCGTTATGAAGTTTAGTTAGTACATTAGAGTCCACAGCAGAGCAAAACACGCGTGAGAGTGCATCATCCGCTACATTATCACGTCCAGGACGATACTGAATGTCAAAATCAAAGCATGCCAATTCCAATCTCCAACGTAGAATTTTATAATTTTTTATCTTACTGTTGTGTTTTTGATCCAGCATGAACGAAACAGATTTTTGGTCAGTGATTAGAGTAAAGTGTCTGCCAGTTAAATAATGTTTCCATTTACGGAGTGCCTCTATTATAGCCAAAGCCTCTTTTTCAACAGCAGGATAATTTCACTCACTGTTATTCAATGATTTCGAGAAAAAGGCAACCGGTTTTCCTTCTTGGCTCAAGGTGGCTGCCAGACCAGAATCAGATGCATCGGTTTCTATAACAAGAGGTATGTCATCTCTGATAGTTTGAACAACAGACTGCAATATATCATGCTTCAGGTTAGAAAAAGCTAGTTTAGCATCCTCACACAATGGAAAAGATTTGGCCTCAGCAAAAGTAGCACTTCTGATCAGCTTTAACGGTTGTGGCTATAACTGAAGTATCACTAGTATTAACTGATGAGCCATGGTCCTGCATATCAGAGTTACCCTTTGATTGAATAGAAGTCGAGGCTGCAAGTTGAGAAGGCAGTTGAAAATAACAATCAGCATTGCGCTGGGCTAATTCTAATGCTCGCGCTTGGTCGATAGCAGATAAGAAGTCCAGCTTCTTGTTTTCTAGAAGTCGTTGTCTGATTGAAGTTGACAAGAGATCGTTAATGAAAGCGTCGCGAGTATACTCTTCTTGGTGTTGCTTGGCAGTTACAGCTGTAAAGTTACAATCAACAGTCAGTTTGTCCAGAGTTCGAACATAGTCGTCGATAGTTTCGTCGGGTAGCTGGCGCCTGCTGGCGCCTGCTGGCAAGGAGGTGCCGAGCAAAAACCTCATTCTTTGGCTTAATATACATAGCGTGTAGAAGTTCAATGGCTTCATCATAGGTCTGACACTGAGAAATGTATTCAAATACATTATGTGAAATATAATTGATGAGTATGTCTAACTTGCTAGGAGTAGTGCCAGTAGCAGATGCAGCTTCAGCAGAGGCAGTGCCAGTTACTGCAGTAGTAGTAGTAGTGGTGATGGTCCCGATGAAGTTTGTGAAGGTTCGGAACCAGTGTTTCCACAGTTGGGCTCCATCCAGTGCGTTTGGACTGGCATCAAAACGTTCAGGGCGCAAAATCCGATCCATACTTCAGATAATTTTGTGTAATAAATTGCCATAAGGCTCGATTGAGAGATTACAGTAATTCAGCCTTTATTACACAAAAAACTTCAACAACATAATTCTGAAACAGAAAAATATAACATTAGATACGGTAGCGGATAAAAATAATAATACACCTTTAAACAGATAACATCAGATACTCTATACCGAAATCACCACAGCTCATTTGAGCAAAGAAGAATTCTGCACTTAACATCAAGCCCCAGTTTGCCAGAAGACTTACAGCCTATCCAGAGCACTCAAGGAGAGTTAACCAGAAGGGTCAGGTACCTTGAAGAGCTACAAGATCAGTTATGGAAGCGGTGGCAGATAAAATACTTTCCAGAACTCAATTATTACCCATCAGGCAATGTAAAGGGCTCCAATGCAAATTGTATCAAGGTGGGAGAAGTGGTAATGATTGGGGATGAAAGACCAAGGCAATGCTGGAAGCTTGGCATAATTGAAGAGTTGTTTGTTGGCAAAGACAATTTAGTTAGGTCTGCACGGGTAAAGACTTCAGAAGGAAAATTAAAGAGACCTATACAAAAACTCTATGCTTTAGAAATCAGCAAGAACATGGATAGTCAAGATGAAACATTTGAGTTACAGCCTCATGGAGAAGGCTTGGCTAAATTTGCAGAAGGTAATGACAACAATGCCTCTTCGGTGGGGAGTGTTAGAAAATCTAGAAGAGGAAGAGTCATTGTTGTCCCAAGGCGATATGATGACTAAGCTGATTGATGCAGCATTGCTTGTATATATTAAGTTAAGGTGTATATATATCCATCTCATAATTGTAAGGTTAGTGAAAAATTCACTTAATTTAGAGCTAACATTTTTGGGCTCTTGTGGCATCATTTTTTTGGGGCGCTGCGCGTCCTTCCTACTCGTTTGTTGAATGCGGCATTTACAGGGAGTGGTTTTATAGAGAGCTCTCTTGCAATTCAGTTTGGTTGTTTAGATACAAGGTTGTTGCATCGTGCAATGGTGCAGGTTGTGTTTTTGCAAGGTTTAGAAAGAAGACCATAAATAGTGCCCCTTTTGTTTTTATCTTAATTTTATGCAACTGAGACGTAAGGTAGGCCCACAGCGAGTCAGCAACCCTGAGGTAGGACCTAATAGGACCTCCAAGTCCGTAAGTTTTTAGTCTAGCTTAACTTGGGCTGTAGGTTGAACTGGCCGTTCACGGCTCAGCTGGGATTCTGAACCCAATAAAATAAAAAAAATAACAACAGCAGACAGCAAAATCTGAGCTGATCCTCTTGTGTCCACATTTTCTTTGGGATCGCACAGTACTTCAAGGGTTGAGGTCAGCTTTTCAAAATTTGCCTTCGCTGGTTTCACAGCGTCATAATGAGCACTCCATGTTGTCTGGGAAAGTCTTTTGACTGTCATGCCTACATTCTCCATCAGCACTTCCCATCGATGAGTTGAGACTGAAAAGAAGGAATAGACTCTCTCCAAGGTTTCAAAAAGTCACACATGAAGAAACGCTTCCAATAATTCCAATAATTTTTCGTTTGTAAATTTTGTATTGCCAATAAAAATAAAAATTTATTTTATAGTGGAAATTAACATTAAGCTGTTGTAATAGTTTGAACATTTAAAAAAAAAATTTCTTACTTTGGCGAATTTTTCATTCGGTTTGAAAACTTGTACTGGTATTTCAACTCTCCCGATGGCATTCCCCCTCCTGGTTGTCACCCGGGGCGGACCGCCTCCCTCGCACCTCTCTTAATACGCCACTGTATGTAGCTATTGAATCGTGTTTACAAACTAACAATAATAAATCGATACTTGAATTTGAATTTGATAACATTGCCATTCCATTCATGAGGACTATTAAATGCAATTCACTATTCCGTGTTAGTGGCAACAACTAAATTTATATTTTCTAGGTCTCTTCATCTTTCCCAAAAATCATTGGGGTGCAAATTATTGTGCAAAATATCGTTCTTAAGATAACAACATTTATATAGTCAATAATAGTAGAATTTATGTGGTATGGCTGCCATTTGCAAGTTTATCTGTAGTTTCAAAATACGTGTGAAGACACACAAACAAATATCAAATGTAACTAGTTACTTGTAACGGTAACGCTTTAAGGATTTTCAAAAGTAACGATGTAACGGTAACGGTATCCGATGGCTGCGGATAGATTAGGCTTCGCCTAATCTATCCGCAGCCATCTCAGGTCGATGTATAGTGAAGGTTACGATGGGAGACCGCGACTACGAAAAGCTCGAACTATCCGTCTTGTCGGATCTGTGCGTTGACATAATACTCGGCAGTGGTGGGCACCGTTAACCAAAAAGTTAACTTCGTTAACCGCTAATCCGTTAACCAACAAGTTAACTTCGTTAACCGTTAATCCGTTAATTCGTTAAACATGTAACGGAAGTTACCGATAAACCGTTAACGTTAACTTTTATTATAAAAAAAATGAAAAACAATATATATATAATTTAATTTTCCCTCTTCTTCTCGTTCTCCATTTTGTCCATGAGATGCATGTTGCCCTTCATGAAAATTAGCATATCAAAGTTTTCATCAGACAGGGATGATCTCTTGGCCCTCAGGATGTCCTTGCCCATAGAGAACAAACGCTCCACTGCAGCACTGGAGGGGATGGCTGTGTTGAACTTGATGAACAAGTCCACCAACACTTGCTCACCCAAGAAGGCAGCATCTGTCAGCAAGTCCTTGGAGTTGGTCTCCAGCCAGGTCTTGACCAAGTACTGGGCCTTGCCCTTGAGTGACCTGTGGCTTCTGCTGCTCTCTTTTGTCTGGATGACAGCACTGAAGAAGTCATCCTCCTCCTCCTCCTCGTTGTTGCTGCCCACTTCGTTGGACTGCTGCTTCATGGAACTCCTCGACTGTACCCTCCATGCTTTTCCTCACCCTGGCGACCTTGGTGTTGTCATACTTGTCCAACCAGATGAGGCGAAACCTGGGATGGAAGGCAGCAGCCAGCTAGCATTCGTCATCCTCCAGGAGGGGCCCAAACCTTTTGTCGATGCCTGCCAAAAGTGCTCAGCACTGAAAATAATATAAACTTTTAAGCGTTTATTTATGAATTTTTTGGGTTAACGGACTTGAGTTAACAGAAGTTAATTAGTCCGATAATGATTTTCAAAGTTAACTTAAAAGTTAAATCGTTAACGAAAAAGTTAACTTCGTTAATTAACGATTAACGGATTAACGGTTTGTGCCCAGCTTTGCAAGTACATTTTCGACGTGTAACGAGTAACAGTATCGCTGCCCAATTTAATGTAACGGTGCCCATCACTGGGTGCAAAGAACTAAATTACTGGGAAAGGTTACGCGAATTAAACCTATATTCACTGGAAAGGAGAAGAAAGAGATACATCATTATTTACACTTCGAAAATAATGGAGAAACTAATCCCTAATCTTACTCTAAACCCTGTAACTCCCCAAACAACAGTGGAAAGTAGAAAAGGAAGACTGTGTCATGTTCCCAAATTAAAGGCGAGACAGGGAACATCCTTAACCCTGAAAGAAAATAGTTTTGTCGTGAGAGGACCAAGACTGTTTAATCAGCTGTCCAAAGACTTAAGGAACACGAGTGTTGTTGCAGTGGATATCTTTAAAAGAAGATTAAACGCCTGGCTCAGAACAATCCCCGATGAGCCGGGCGTACCTGGCTATGTGAGGTGGAGAGTACAAGAAACCAATATAGAGTACAAGAAACCGTATATTACTGAAAAAACTGAATAATATTCGCACTGAAACCAACGATAGATTGATTGTCGAAACTGATCAATCTATCGTCGGTTTCAGTGCGTATATTACTGAAAAACTGAATAATATTCGCATTGAAACCAACGATAGATTGATCAGTTTCGACGTTTGTTCATTGTTTACAAAAGTGCCGATTGACGATATGCTTGACTTTCCCTCCCGAGAATTACATACGTATAACCTGCCACCGCCTCCATGCATCGTTTTGGAACTTATTAAACTTTGCAGCAAAGACTGTAAATTCACTTTCAATAGCGAATATTATCAACAGGTTTTTGGGATGGCCATGGGTAATCCATTGTCGCCCCTCCTCTCCAATATTTATATGGAGTTTTTCGAAGTCACTTACATTCCGAGAATTTTGGGGGTTGGCACATCATGGTTGCGGAACGTCGGCGATATTTTGTGTATCTGGCCCATGAATCATGACCTGGATGACTTCCTCCTTCAGTTAAATAATCAAGTTCCCTCCATTAAGTTTACTTTAGAAGTGGAACAAAACAACTCAATCCCGTTTTTGGACGTGCGTGTAAATAGGAAAAGCCTAGATTTTAAGTTTAGTATTAATCGGAAAAAAAAATTTGTCCTACGTAAACTTTTACTCAGGACATGACACCCCCATCAAGAAAGCCATATTTTCTTCAATGTTTCCCCGCGTTCTTAGGATCGCCAGTCCGGAATACATGGATGCCGAATAAAAAAAAATCAACAGTATTGGAAGTGATTTGTGTTACCCACCTACTGTTTTGAAATCTTGTCTTAACAAGGCAAAATGAACTTTCTATCGTGCGAATAATAACCATCGCACTTTGTCGAAAAATAATTTAGTACTTCCATTTTTCCCAGGCTTTTTAGGTATTGCTAATGTACTTAAACGTTCTAATATTAATGTAGTATTTTCATATGGCAATATTGTGAAAAATATCATAGTAAAATAGTCCTATTAATAATTCAGGTATTATCTATAAAATTGGTTGTAAACAATGTGATTCCTTTTACAATGGATAGACGGGAAAGGATTTGCACACGCGTGTAAAACAGCATCAATATTCCGTTAGAACGGGACAGTCGTCTAGTGCCCTTTTCATCCATTTGTCAGAGTTATCCCACTGTATTGATTGGAATAATGCTTCAATTTTGTTTCACTCAAGCAACATTGTTAATAGAAATATTCTTGAGTCTGCCATTACTCCAATGTATACAGCTCATTTGTGGTGGAACTACAGGATGTATAATTTGAGGAAATTATATGTTGCATATAATAATATTTTTAGTAGTTTATTAAGGACTCCAAGATTTGTAAATGGTGCTCCCTTCTAGTGTCAGTATGCTGTTTGTAGTCAATAAGGTGCCTAACTGTGCCAGTGTCGTTCGCAATTTTGTATTTAGATTTATGACTAGGCTTGGTGAGTCAGTCAATAAGATAATAGAAGCCATGGTTAGTGGACTGGTCTCCGATATATTTTATAAATCTCAAATCTGGAAGCATTGGCGTAGGTAATTGTATGATATGTTCATTATACACAGTGATTCACTGGCCTACTTAGTCAGTGCTCCAGACAACTATCTTTTAATATTCTATGGGCCTCTTGTATAATGTTTGTACCTGTTGAGTCTGAAATAAAGTGTGTTTGTTTGTTTGTTTGTATTCAACTTACAAATAATTTCAACATTAGCCAGGGCCTTTTTTCGCTTGATCCTGTTGTTTTGAATTCGTTCAGAACGGACTTAGACAAGAGGGGCAAAGTGCTAAAACTCTGGTAGCTTTTCCCCATAAATTTGTATGCTCCTCCTACAATTTTTATTTATTTATTTTTTGTGACCTATACAGGGTGAGGGTGGGTAGAAAAAAAGTGACCCCTTAGAGGTAAACTATCATAATAAAAAAAGTAAGGGACTAGAGCTCCCAAACTTCATAGATGCTTACCTTAGCATGTTGTTCGTCTTAATTGAGAAGTTGCTCGATGTGTCCCCTTCATGCTCAACGCAGGCCTCCAAACGTGGACGCCACTGATCAATACACCTGTTTGCATATGGTTGAGACACCTTCTCCAAGCCGAGCAGAATTCTTTCGCGTAGTTTCTATGTCTCTTATATTAGTACCAGGCAGTGAAGGGCATCGATACATGAAAATCGCTAAAGCGATACCGATACATCGATACATGAAGAACGTCTTAGGCGATACCGATACGCCGATACTTTCTAGATGTCTTAAGCGATACCGATACCGATACATGCATCGCCGATACATGTATCGCCGGTACATTTTTATAATTATTCATTTAATATGTAGGTATTAGATATTATTGTTTATACTAGTAATTTGCACGCACTGTAAGTAAAATCAATCGCATTTTAATGGGTTTTATAGATGTAAATAAAAACAATTGCTTTATTTAATGAAAGTATGTTTTAATTTTGTAGGATACATGAATGACTGAAAATATTACTCTAACAATTAAAAGTAATTACTATTACCCTTCAAAAATATCAGCTGTTTAAACGTTGCGCCGTACTGTGTGACGTGACCAGTAGAGTAGTACTGTCATTAAATAAATATTTAATATTATTATTTATGTATATTCATAAATATAACTCAGTAGTGTCATATTATAACATCTATTTAAATATTTAAAAATTCTTATTAATGTATCGATGTATCGAAGTATCGATTTTTTTCGATACATTTAAGAAAATTGACCTTAGCGATACCGATAAATCGATACTTTTGTCAAGTAGCGATACCGATACCGATACAAAAGTATCGATCGATACGTATCGGCGATACATGTATCTAGATACTGCCCATCACTGGTACCAGGGATGTAAACTTTGGACTTCAGTGCTTCCCACACACCATAATCTAGTGGTCAAAGATCGGGGTTACTAGCCGGCCACATAAAATCCGGTGTTTCGTTCTTATTATTTTTTTATTGGGTTCAAAATCCCAGCTGAGCCGTGAACGGCCAAGCTCTGAAGGGCCAGTTCAACCTACAGCCCAAGTTAAGCTAGATTAAAAACTTACGGACTTGGAGGTCCTTTAGGTCCTACCTCAGGGTTGCTGACTCGATGTGGGCCTACCTTAGGCCTCAGTTGCATGAATTTAAGATAAAAAAAAACAAAAGGGGCACTATTTTGGTCTTCTTTCTAAACCTTGCAACAATAACACAACCTGCACTATTGCACGATGCAACAATCTTGTATCTAAACAACCAAACTGAATTGCAAGAGAGCTTTCTATAAGACCACACCCTGTAAGTACCGCATTCGACAAACGAGTAGAAAAGACGCGCAGCGCCCCAAAAAATGGTGCCACAAGAGTGCCCAAACAATGATACCACAAGAGCCCAAAAATGGTAGCTCTAAATTAAGTTAATTTTTCACTAACCTTACAATGCTGCATCAATCAGCTTAGTCATCATATCGCCTTGGGACAACAATGGTTCTTCCTCTCCTAGATTTTCTAATATTCCCCGCCGAAGAGGCATTGTTGTCATTACTTTCTGCAAGTTTAGCCAAGCCTTCTCCATGAGGCTTTAACTCAAATTTTTCATCTTGACTATCCGTGTTTTTGCTGATTTCTAAAGCATAGAGTTTTTGTATAGGTCTCTTTAATTTTCCTCCTGAAGTCTTTACCAGTGCAGACCTAACTAAATTGTCTTTGCCAACAAACAACTCTTCAATTATGCCAAGCTTCCAGCATTGCCTTGGTCTTTCATCCCCAATCATTACCACTTCTTCCACCTTGATACAATTTGCATTGGAGCCCTTTACATTGCCTGATAGGCAGAGATGGGCAAGATCACCAACTTTGGTGATCTTGAAGATCAAGATCAGATCACCAGAAAAATGTGATCTTGAAGATCAAGATCAGATCACCAGAAAAATGTGATCTTGAAGATCCAGATCAAGATCGTGATCTTGAAGATCACTTTTCAAGATCACTTTTTAAGATCACTTTTATATGAATTGAAAAAAGTTGTACTCTTGTAGAGTAAACAAAAACAAATTATTTTGTTAATCACTCCTGAAAAGTATCACTCCTAATACTCCCCTCAGGGCTGAGGCAATACAAGCATCGCATCCTACCCATGTCACCTGATCTAAACCACGGGGATTGACGATTCCCCTTTCAGTTTTTCAGGTGGTAAACTTAAAACTTAGTATTATCATAACTTATCAGCAAAGAAAAAACTATTAAATGACCTACATATAGTTTTTAGTTCTATTTTTCTCATTCTCATTTCACCAGGTCCATAACCCATATCAATGAATGGTCAGCATATATAAGTAAACATTTTTTACATAGAATTTAATTTTACAGTTTTACTGCAGTACGCAATTACTGACAATATAAGGGTAAAAACCGCAAGTTAAGAGTGTTAATTTAATGTTCAACCGCTGTAAACATTTGCTTTCAGCAAAACCAATTGTTCAAAGTTACCATCCGAGAGACGACTTCGTTTGGGGCTATGAACCATGCCAGCAAACGAAAACAACCGTTCCACTGGTGCAGAGGAAGGTAGCGTGGTGTTATACCTCTTGAAGATCTTCTTTATAGCAGGATACCTATCTAAAGAGTCGAGTGCCTTACTGGTGTCCTGCAAATAATTGAGGACTTCCAAGTCTTCCTTGTTGTTAGGAGCAGAGAATGAGCCGTCCATAGTTCTGAAGAAATCGTCTTCAGATGATGAGTCTGAGTTCACCGAACTATTACCACTGCTGTCAGAATTACAATTTCTTACAGCCATTTGCAGCTTGTCTTTTACTTGAGACTTGATTGCTTCATGATCGCCGAAATTAGGCCCTTGCAACAATGATATCCATCTAAGTTTGAAATACGGATGAGATACTGAGGCCAAAACGGCATCAGTTACCTCGGGGCTCAACGACAAAAAATGACCAAATCTGGCATTGAAGCCAGAGACGACTGCTGCCAGTAATGGCATGCAGTGTCTCAAGCGCAGGTCGTTTGGTTGGATAGGCTCCAATCTTGCGAGGGCATCTTGAGTCACTAGGACTGTTGGAAGAAGACAACCGTAGTAGCATTCTTTCTCTGCCTGTAATTTGTTGAGGGCTGCTGCAATTGGTTTTAGAACAGACAAATATTCTGAAATAAATTCCAATTCATTGTCTTTGAGGATGGGTAGATTCAGTTCTTCAAGAGCTACATTCACGTCGTTCTTATGTTTATATATTTGGCTTAATGAGTCGTACATTGAGTTCCATCGGGTGACGCATGGGTACCTAAATTGGACGCCAGTTATTTCCTGTATTTTTTCTGCTGACTTGGGTTTACCAGCAGCATTCCACAGCGCCGAACATTTTCCCATTGCAGAATGCTTTATCTTCTTTAGTCCAGGTGAATTCAGTCCTTTATCTGCATCAGTTGTTGCTACCAAGTTCAATGTGTGGGAGGCACATCGAATATGGGATGATAGTTTCACTGACTCCTCTCCATGCTCTCCTGAATGTTCAGGAAAGTTGCTGATGATAACCTCTTCATCTGAATCTTTTTCATCATCATCTTCATCTGCATCATCTTCATCAATGTCGTCAGTACGATTCTGAACACGAACACCGAACTCTTTAAAGCATTTCACCATGTTCGATGCATTGTCGGTGACTGTAGATACAACTTTTCTATAAGATAAACCATGCTCCGAGTTGATCCTGTCCAATATTCCAGCAATTTTATCAAAGCTATGTGTTCCACGAAATCTTCGGCATGCCAGTGCAGCTGATCCTCGCGACAAGTCATTTGATCTGTAATGTAAGAATATAAAATCAATGTTTGTATGAACATTTTTTTAAGCTTAATTTAATAATATTGGTTAGACACGCACCAGCTAAACTGCGCCACCAAACATTGAAGAGAAGAACTATGTGATATAAAGGAGGCAATTCAGCGATGAGTCGCCTACCATACCACCACATCAGTGACCCATCCCATAAGAGCAAAATGTGGAAGAGTCCATATTCACAGCCTGTGAATATGGACTCTTCCACATTTTGCTGTGAATCAGACACAATGACAGATGACAGAATCAGTGAATTAGTGTGAAATTACTGTGAATCACAGCAAAATGAAGACTCACCAATTAATGAATGAGGAACACATGTCGAATAATTGAAAAGATTATACTATAAGTCTATCAGACTATCAGTCTATCACCAATGGTCAATTTATCAATTATATAAAAATAATACACTAAATCAATAGCATACCCCAATGCGCAGTGACTCCCATGAAACTGCGGTGATTAGTTGACCATATGTCGCATGTAACACACACATGGTCAACTGCTGCCAGTTTTGCTTGTATGTCTTCCTTCATTGTACTGGTTGTTGTTGCAAGAGATCTAGCCAGGGTGCGTCTAGATGGCACCTGAACAGCCGGGTTGACGTCTGAAAAAAATATTTAAAAATTAAAACAAATACAATAGATTAGCTATGGAAAAAATATCAAATATTTAGCTAGGCTAGCGATAGTCTAATGTTCATACAAATAATATGATTAATTATTTTAATCAGATATTAGCTATGGAAAAAATAGCAAAATATTTGAGTTATACTAACATGAAAGAAGATCCTTCAATTCATGTAGTTCAACTAGGCTCAATGGTAGGAGCCCATTAGCCACAAGCGAGAGAATCTTCTTTTCAAGGATATCCTTGCATATTGGTGGTCCTGGTTTTCGCTTGGAAATGTGGAACATGCTTAGTGTTGACTGCTTGGCAATTTTGGCAGGGCCAGCATTGCTGCCGCTGGCATCTTCTTCTTTAGCTGGACGCTTGCGAGATTTCTTCTCCGATTCATATTCACCCAAAAGATCCGAATGTAGTTTCTGCACAAGAAAATAAATTATTATCATGCGGAGAGACTTCTTGAACACCCTGTATAATATTTATCAGAGTATCAAACTTCTAGTTGAAATTAATACTTAACAAGATTCTAAAATTTTGTTATCTTTAACTAAAATTATTTTCACCATGATCAGTGCATTTTTATCCTATGTTAAATTGAAAGCCGAATTTCGTCCTTCAGTAACTAAATAGGAGAAATTACAGACATGGATCAGACAGAGGAAAGACAGATACACCTGGCGTTTTATTATAGTTTGGATATCGGCAGTTTTTAATGTAGTTACTAGTCCATAATCTATTAATATCTGAAGTACACAATATATTCAAATGGACGTCTATGTAAATGTAGCATTAGTCTTGTATGGCACCAGTCACTTAAAATATGACTTGAACCATTATGTTAATGTTGCTACTTACTACTTAGTTACTAAGTAGTACTAACCCTGAGGTGCCTCAGAAGATTGCTTGTTGAGTCGAGGCCAGCAGACAGAATTGTAGTTTTCTTTGTACACTGCCTACAAATAACTTTGATACTGTTTCCAGTTTTTTCGACAATTTGAAAATATTTTCCGTTCAATAGCACAGATTGATCCTTATTACCAACATTGTTATCTAAATATATTGAATACTGTTCTGGTGACAACCTAGAATATTTGGTTCCCTTGGGAGCCTGTTGAAGTTGTAAAATTGCACTCATTATTAAAAAATTCAATCTGTAAATAAAATATGTTTAGAATTAATTTATTATGAATACGGACCTATAGGCTATATTTTATGCCTATATATAATAATATATTAATAGAACACTTTTAACATAATTGCACAGTAAATTACACTTTTTACGAGCCTAAATTCCACAGCAACTACACCTTCCATGAGCCCACGCATGACGCAAGTCACCCAACTAACAGAAAACATAAACAGTCGGTGTTGAACAAAGTTGCCACCAGATGTCGCTTGGACAAAAAACAATGACATTCGCATAGCGGCATATTTAAGAATCTGAAATTAAAAGTGATCTTGAAGTCTAAAGTGATCTTCAAGATCAAGATCACAAGAAATAAAGTGATCTTAGATCAAGATCAAGATCACCATAATAAAAGTGATCTTCAAGATCAAGATCAGATCACGATCTTGATCTTCAAGATCACGATCTGATCTTGAAGATCAAGATCGTGCCCATCTCTGCTGATAGGTAATAATTGAGTTATGGCAAGTATTCTATCTGCCACATCTTCCATAACTGATCTTGTAGCTCTTCAAGGTACCTGAACCTTCTGGTTAACTGTCCTTGAGTGCTCTGGATAGGCTGTAAGTCTTATGGCACACTGGGGCTTGATGTTAATCGTTTACCACAAAGAAAATGATTTGGTGTCAATGGTTCTGCATACTGTTATAAACAAAAGTGATAGGCCTACTGTTCACCATTGCTTCTACTTCACAAAAAACAGTGCAGAATTCTTCTTTGCTCAAATGAGCATTAGCTAAAAGTTTCTTTAATGGACACTTTACACTTCTCACTAGCCTTTCCCAAAATCTTCCCCACCATGGTGCTCTCTCAACAATAAATTCCCACTGTACCCCTTGGTGTGAAAGTGAAAAGTAGGATTGGAATCCTTCCTCTTTTAGCAAGGACCAAACTTCTTGGAGTTCCTTTGCAGCCTTTTTGAAGGTTTTTGCATTATCCGATATGATTTTATTTGGGAAACCCCTTCTGTACACAAACCTTTTAAAGGCCAAAAGAAATACATCACTACTTAAATTACTTACCAACTCCAAATGGATTGCTCGGTGGTAGCACATGTGAAAAGTCATATATAACCTTTGTTAGACTCCTCTTGCTCATACACATAGACTAGACCTGCGAAGTCTACTCCCACTACATCAAATGGGGCAGTATAGACACACCGTTCTCTTGGAAGTGGAGCCACCTTTTCATAATAAGGCTTTGCACTCCAACGCTTGCAAACCACACATTTATGCAAGACCTTTTTTACTACTTGTCTAAATTTGGGAATCCAAAACTGTTGTCTGATCTCTATTAGCACTTCTCTAACTCCAGCATGTAACAACTTATGGTGAGTATCCAGGATCAAAAGTTCCACAAAGTGCCCCCCAGAAGGTAGCAAAATTGGATGTCTTTTCTCCTCTGGAAGCCCAGAAAACTGTAGTCTACCTCCTACTCTCAATAAATCCTGATCCAAAAACACATCCAAACCCTTGAGAGCAGAATGTGTTGGTAGAACCTTCAATGGACGGCTGGTGAGCAATTCCCTCTCTTCACCAAATTTTTCCTTCTGCACATATACTGTACCACCCAGTATTGCCTGGCTTGCTAAATCTTCTTACTGTTCAGAATTCCTTCCCTTCTTGTTTCTCCCTTAATATTGTTGGTAAATCTATATACCAATGCTGTCACTCTTAACAACCTTTTTAGACTGCTAATGTCCTCAAGCCTCAATATGGGGTCCTGCTGCATAACTTGACAACTGTTCACAGTGCATTTTCTCATTTCACTCACGCATTCTTCTTGAGCCTGGCATTCTCCTACAATAGGCTGATTAGAAGGCCAGTTTTCACTTCCAAGTTTTAGCCATTCTGGCCCATTCCACCACAAACTTGACTGTGCAAGATCTTTCACTGAAATTCTTCGTGTTGGTAAATCAGCTGAGTTTTGAGTGCTGGACAATGCTTCCATTGCTTGGGATCTGTGTGTCCTTGAATTTCTTCCATCCTCTTGGCAACAAATGGTTTCCATTTCCTTGCCTGGCTTCTTAACCAGTGCAAAACTATAGTGGAGTCTGTCCAATAATGGCTTGGAATTTCATAGAGGGCCAAAGACTTTTGCACTGTGCATTTTCTCATTTCACTCACCTATTCTTCTTGAGCCTGGCATTCTCCTACATTAGGCTGATTAGAAGGCCAATTTTCACTTCCAAGTTTTAACCATTCCACCACAAACTTGACTGTGCAAGATCTTTCACTGAAATTCTTCGTGTTGGTAAATCAGCTGAGTTTTTGGGTGCTGGACAATGCTTCCATTGCTTGGGATCTGTGTGTCCCTTGAATTTCTTCCATCCTCTTTGCAACAAATGGTTTCCATTTCCTTGCCTGGCTTCTTAACCAGTGCCAAACTATAGTGGAGTCTGTCCAATAATAGCTTGGAATTTCATAGAGGGCCAAAGACTTTTGCACTGTTACTGCAAGCCGACTAGCAATAACTGCACCCATCAATTCCAACCTTGGAATAGAAAGCCTTTACAAAGGTGGTACTCTGCTCTTTGCAGCAACCAACCTGCAACTTACTTCCTCTTTGAATGTGCCTCTTATATAAATACAAGTTGCACAGGCTTCCTCACTTGCATCACAAAAGATGTGCAGCTCCAAATTGTCTGGACTATTGTTCAACTCTCCAAAGTACCATCTTGGGATTTCAATGTCTCCAAGATGTGCCAATTCTTTGAACCAATATTTGCACCTTACCACCATATGGCCAGGTAACTCTTGGTCCCAACCAAGTCCAATTTCACAGAGGCTCTGAAACCAAATTTTTTACTTTATCACAAATGGAGCCAGGAATCCAAGAGGATCAAAGACCTTTGAAGCCAAACTAAGAGCTGTACGTTTTTGTCCACCTTGTCTCATTCTCAGCCAGCTCTACTAAAGATTTCCCATTGAAGGTAAACAAATCCTCTCCTTGCTGCCAAACAATGCCTAGCACTTTTGCGTCTATTGCCCACAACTCCTTAATACCAGAATCCTCAATACTTTCTGCTGCATCAGGTACTACACAGGACTGACTCATAAACTGTTGTAATTGAGAATGATTGGTCTGCCATTTTCTAAGCTCCATGCCAGCCTCCCTCATTATAGCTCTAGCCTCCACGAATATCTGTTTAGCCATTTCTGTATTATCCACGGAACACAGCAAATCATCAACATAAAAATTTTTCCTTATGTGTTCAATAGTGTTAGGATAGACTTCAGAATATTTCTTAAAATGGTACTGCATAGTAGCTGCCAAAAGAAATGGACTAGAGCTGAGGGCAAACAACACTGACTTCATTCTATATGCTTGAACCTTAGGTTCATTTTCCAACAAGTCTTTCGTATCCACCCACAGATACTTTACTGCATCTCTGTCCTCTGGTTTTAACTTTATCCGCAAAAAGGCTTGCTTCACATCTGCAGTCAATGCTACTCTACCAAACCTGAATCTCAGTAACAAGGAAAATAAATCTACATTTAAATTTGTCCCAGCATCCAAACAGTCATTCAAGGACACATCACCTTTGTCCTTGGCTGAGCCATCAAAAACTACCCTCAGTTTGGTGGTAGTTTTGTCTCGCCGTACCACTGCATGGTGTGGCAGATAATGTGCCTCCTGGCTCACCAGCTCACCTTGCACCCTTTCAGCATAGCCCTCCCTTACATAGTTTAGGATGGCCTCATTGTATTCACTTAACAACTCCTCATTTTTTCTTAGCCTGTACAATGAAGTCTCCAACCTCCGATTAGCTAGCTGAAGGTTTGAACCGGGTTTGCAAGAATCCTTCCAAGGGAGGCCAACTTCATAGCAACCATCTCTAAACGCAATCCCTTTTTCAAATTGCTCTAAATCCTTTATGCCAATGGATTCAAGTTCCCAAAACGCTTTCAAATGCCTTTCCAAACCATGGCTGTTCTCCTCAATCTTAACAAAAAGAGCTTTAACTTCCATTTCATTGCAATAGCTACCATGTAGCATCCAGCCTAGCTTACTTTCAATAGCTACTGAGCCTCGAGATGTGCGGACAATATTACCAGTGATGAAGTCCCAATAATAGTCAACTCCAATCAAAAGACTAATATCTTCTGTTCCTTCAAACTTATTATTGCCCAAATTAATTCCTTTAACTTGCAATTCTTGGACACATGCCATATCTAAACAAGTATTGACTGGAGCGCAAAGTTCCTCAATCTCTACAGCTTGGACCTTGATAGTGGGACTTTGTGGTAACAACCCCTTAACCAGAACTTCTACCTTTTTAACTTTGGTTCGGTTTTGAACGGAACCCCCAAACCCAGAAATTCTTAAATTTTCCTTCTTAAGTTCTTTAAACTTCAATTTTCTGGAAATTCTGGTCTTAATAAAGCTACACTGGCTACCACTATCAAACAACACTCTTACAGTAGCTTCTCCATCATTCCCAATTAGCAAGGCTGCAGCTGTTTGTAATAATGTAATAATCCCCCTTTACTTTTACTCCCTTTCATAGCAGTGGCATGTGCCACTGATGTCTCTACTTCTGGGGTAGGCCTACTATGAGTGTTTTCACACAATAATGACTAATGTCTGCCATGACATTTTTTGCACAAAATTTTAAACTTACAAAACCTTGCTCTGTGACCTTTCAAAAAACATTTAAAACATGCTGTGGACTTAGTTACCCTGTCCTTTCTCTCCTCAAAAGGTAAAGCCTGAACCACCTCACATTTATATGACTTGTGGTTGCCTTCGCAAAATATACATTCCTTGATTCCCTTTAATTTATTCTCAGAGGATGCATGTAGAGCTGACACTGTACCTGGGCTATTCCTTTTTGTAGAAACCTTGGTGCTGTGCCTGCCTTTGTCCCCTTGTTTAACATCCCACTGTGCAAACTCAGTTCCCTCTCTTCTTGCTAATTCTGTGCCGAAAAGACTTAACTTCTGCTGAAGGGGGATGTACACATGTTCTGTAGTGTCCCCTACTTAATTCAAGCAAAATTGAGCTAGGCAATTTAGACTCCAGTATAGTTCTAACTTCAAATTCATCATATAACTGCCGTAACTCTTTGACACTATTGGGATTATTAACAGGAGGTATAGCTAAAAGTTCACGGAGGTGGCTTTTAATTAAGATCTCTGGCTTACCAAACCGTTTCTTTAATATATCCCAAGCCACATTATAATTAGCCTCTGTTAATGCTAATCCTGCTGTTGTCTTTGCTGCCTGCCCTTACAAGAGGGACTGCAAATAATTAAACTTCTCCACCGCACTTAACACTTGACTAGAATGAACTGCTGATTGAAAACTGTCTTCCCATCCTTGCCATTCCTGAATACTCCCAGAAAATGTTTTGAGTACAAGCCTCGGTAATTGAACTGCAGATCTGTTAACCTTAACTTCACAAACACCATTTTTTGAGGGTTGTGTTTCATTATTAGACCTGGTCTCTAACTGTACTGAGCTGCTAAACTCTTTTGCTCGGTGGCATACTTTAATTATATCATCAATAATCTCTTCAAAGTAAATTGTTATTTTCGATTGCATCCTCTTCTATAAGAGCCTCAATTTTAACATTTCACTTAGAGCAACCTTTTTAGTTTCTAATATGGAAAGCTCTGCAGTCACTAAGCTTAAATCTTCTTGCTCTATGGCAGATCTATAGTGGCAATGACCTTTGTAATTAGACCTTTGTAGGCGCTTCTCCTTTATTTGAACTTGTTCAATTCAGCTGCACTCATCTTCAGTGCAAACAACAATTGGGCTCAATGCCAAATAATCTGAATTGGCAAAAATACTTAACCAAACTGATCAAACGCAAATTTTGCTCTTTTCAAATAAACTGAATTGCTTGGTTTGGGTACTGACCAACCACCAGTATGGAATACCAAATTTTCCACTCAAGTAACTGGCGCACCGAAGTCTGGAACCTTCGCCTACGAATAATAAACCAAAATTAACCAAACCGGTAAAAATGTAGGCCCAAAACAACGACAGACGAGTGGCCAAGTTTTGCAATTGGGCGACCAAACTTTCTATCCTGGGACCTTAACTCAATTATGCTCAACCCGTCTAGGCCTAACTTCGGCTACAATTTGCATAATCAGAACTTTGCCGAAAAATAGTCACTGACTCAGCCTTGGGCTAGATCCGGTTCTGAAGGACCATGTTATTATTTTTTTTATTGGGTTCAAAATCCCAGCTGAGCCGTGAACGGCCAAGCTCTGAAGGGCCAGTTCAACCTACAGCCCAAGTTAAGCTAGATTAAAAACTTACGGAATTGCAGGTCCTATTAGGTCCTACCTCAGGGTTGCTGACTTGATATGGGCCTACCTTAGGCCTCAGTTGCATGAATTTAAGATAAAAAAACAAAAGGGGCACTATTTATGGTCTTCTTTCTAAACCTTGCAACAATAACACAACCTGCACTATTGCACGATGCAACAATCTTGTAGCTAAACAACCAAACTGAATTGCAAGAGAGCTCTCTATAAGACCACACCCTGTAAGTACCGCATTCGACAAACGAGTAGAAAAGACGCGCAGCGCCCCAAAAAATGATGCCACAAGAGTGCCCAAACAATGATGCCACAAGAGCCCAAAAATGGTAGCTCTAATTAAGTTAATTTTTCACTAACCTTACAATTATGAGATGGATATATATACACCTTAACTTAATATATACAAGCAATGCTGCATCAATCACCTTCGTCATCATATCGCCTTGGTACAACAATGGTTCTTCCTCTTCTAGATTTTCTATCAGTTCTCAAGGAATGTGAAAGTTTGGCGTGCTCTGTGAGTAGAGGCTCCATCTTGTTGGAAAGTATATCTTTCACTCTAACTGATAACTGACGAATTAGCGGTGAAAGATATACAGTATTTTCCAACAAGATGGAACCCCTGCTCACAGAGCACGCCAAACTGTTACATTCCTTGAGAACGAAACACCGGATTTTATCGAACCCAATATGTGACCGGCTAGTAGCCCCGATCTTTCACCACTAGATTATGGTGGGAGAAGGTGTCTCAATGATATGTAAACAGGTGTATTGATCAGTGGCGTCCACATTTGGAGGCCTGCGTTGAGCAGGAAGGGAACACTCACCTGGTTGGCTCCTCTGACACAGGTAGGTACTACCAGAATAAACACTCAACGGAGGAACAGAGCGAGCCCACATCTGCAGGTATGCCAGTCAACAAGATTAGACAAATTGGGAGAATAAAAGGTATAGGAAAGACTGGAAAGTGTACCCTAAGCAGAATTTGGAAAAGCAGCAGTGACAGGATCACGAGTACCGGCACTCATACAAATTCAAAAGTTTGGAGCGAAGAGCCCTCTGGAGTCCCCTTTAAACTCACTTAAGGTAGGTGACATCACACACACTCTCAGGCAAAGAATTCCACAGTTCCACATACCTAATACCAAAGAAGCGCCTCCTCCACTCAATGGAAGAAAATCTGTGCGCGAGTTTTAAACCATGGTCCCGAGTGCCTACTTACGAAGCAAGAACAAGGAGGACATCCAAAAGAATCTGATTGTTGACATGAAAAAGCTTCCAACACTTTTAGAAAATCTAGAAGAGGAAGAACCATTGTTGTCCCAAGGCGATATGATGACTAAACTGATTGATGCAGCATTGCTTGTATATATTAAGTTAAGGTGTATATATATATCCATCTCATAATTGTAAGGTTAGTGAAAAATTAACTTAATTTAGAGCTAGCATTTTTGAGCTCTTGTGGCATCATTGTTTGGTCACACTGTTGGCATCATTTTGGGGCGCTGCGCGTTCTTTCTACTCGTTTGTGGGATGTCGTACGTACAGGGTGTGGTCTGATAGAGATTAGAGAGCTCTCTTGCAATTCAGTTTGGTTGTGTAGATACAAGATTGTTGCATCGTGCAATACTCCAGGTTGCGTTGTTGTTGCAAGGTTGAGAAAGAAGACCATAAATAGTATCCCTTTTGTTTATATTAAATTCATGTAACAAAGGTCTAAGGTAGGCCCGCATCGAGTCAGCAACCCTGAGGTTACCCTGAGGTTACCCTGAGGTAGGACCTAATAGGATCTCAAATCCGTAAGTTTTAATTTTAGCCTAACTTGGGCTGTAGGTAGAACTGGCCCTTTAGAATTTGGCCGTTCACGGCTCAGCTGGGATTTTGAACCCAACAAATAAATAAAATAACATGGTCCTTCAGAACCGGATTCTACCCCAAGACTGAGTCAGTGACTATTTTTCGGCAAAGTTCTGATTGTGCAAATTGTAGCCCAAGTTAGGCCTAGACGGGTTGAGTATTATTGAATTAAGGTCCCAGGGTAAAAAGTTTGGTCGCCCAATTGCGAAACTTGGCCAGTCGTCTGTCGTTGTTTTGGCCTACATTTTACCGGTTTGGTTAATTTTGGGTTATTATTGAATTAAGGTCCCAGGGTAGAAAGTTTGGTTGCCCAATTGCGAAACTTGGCCAGTCGTCTGTCGTTGTTTTGGCCTACATTTTACCGGTTTGGTTAATTTTGGGTTATTATTGAATTAAGGTCCCAGGGTAGAAAGTTTGGTTGCCCAATTGCGAAACTTGGCCAGTCGTCTGTCGTTGTTTTTGGCCTACATTTTACCGGTTTGGTTAATTTTGGGTTATTATTGAATTAAGGTCCTGGAGTGGAAAATTTGGTATTCCATACTGGTGTTTGGTTAGTACAACCACCCAGCAATTCAGTTTATTTGAAAGTAAAATTTGCGTTTGATCAGTTTGGTTAAGTATTTCTGCCAATTCAACTCATTTGGTATTGAGCCCAATTGTTGTTTGCATTGAAGATGAGTGCATCTGAATTGAACAAATTTATAAAAAGGAGAAGCGCCTACAAAGGTCTAATTACAAAGGTCATTGCCACTATAGATTCTGCCATAGAGCAAGAGGATTTACGCTTAGTGACTGCGCAGCTTTCCATATTAGAAACTAAAAAGGTTGCTCTAAGTGAGGTAATGTTAAAATTGAGGCTCTTATAGAAGAGGATGAAATAGAAAATAACATAATTTACTTTGAAGAGATTATTGATGATATAATTAACGTAGGCCTCCGAGCAAAAGAGTTTAGTAGCTCAGTACAGTTAGAGACCAGGTCTGATAATGAACACAACACCCAACAAATGATGTTTGTGAAGTTAAGGTTAACAGATCTGTAGTTCAATTACCGAGGCTTGTACTCAAAACATTTCTGGGAGTATTCAGGAATGGCAAGGATGGGCAGACAGTTTTCAATCAGCAGTTCATTCTAGTCAAGTGTTAAGTGCCGTGGAGAAGTTTAATTATTTGCGGTCCCTCTTGGAAGGGGAGGCAGCAAAGACTATAGCAGGATTAGCATTAACAGAGGCTAATTATAATGTGGCTTGGGATATATTAAAGAACGGTTTGGTAAGCCAGAGATCTTAATTAAAAGCCACCTCCGTGCACTTTTAGCTATACGTCCTGTTAATAATCCTAATAGTGTCAAGGAGTTACGGCAGTTATATGATGAATTTGAAATTAGAACTAGGTCCCTGGACAACTTTGGTGTAGGAATGGAAAGGTATGGTATAATGTTGGTTTCCTACACTGGAGTCTAAATTGCCTAGCTCAATTTTGCTTGAATTAAGTAGGGGACACTCTGCAGAACATGTGTACATCCCCCTTCAGCAGATGTTAAGTCTTTTAGGCACAGAATTAGCAAGACGAGAGGGAGTTGAGTTTGCACAGTGGGATGGTAAACAAGGGGACAAAGGCAGGCACAGCACCAAAGTTTCCACAAAAAGGAATAGCCCAGGTACAGTGTCAGCTCTACATGCCTCCTCTGAGAATAAATTAAAGGGAATCAAGGAATGCATATTTTGCGAAGGCAACCACAAGTCATGTAAATGTGAAGTGGCTGAGGCCTTACCCTTTGAGGAGAGAAAGGACAGGGTAACTAAGTCCACAGCATGTTTTAAATGTTTTTTGAAAGGTCATAGAGCAAGGTTTTGTAAGTTTAAAATTTTGTGCAAAAAATGTCATGGTAGGCATCAGCCATTATTGTGTGAAAACACTCTTAGTAGGCCTACCCCAGAAGTAGAGACATCAGTGGCACATGCCACTGCTATGCAAGGGAGTAAAGGTAAAGGGGGATTATTGCAAACAACTGCAGCCTTATTCATTGGGAATGAGGGAGAAGCTACTGTAAGAGTGTTGTTTGATAGTGGTAGCCAGTGTAGTTTTATTAAGACCAGAATTTCCAGAAAATTGAAGTTTAAAGAACTTAAGAGGGAAAATTTAAGAATTTCTGGGTTTGGGGGTTCCGTTCAAAACCGAACCAAATTTAAGAAGGTAGAAGTTCTGGTTAAAGGGTTGTTACCGCAAAGTCCCACTATCAAGGTCCAAGCTGTAGAGATTGAGGAACTTTGTGCTCCAGTCACTACTTGTTTTAGATATGGCATGTGTCCAAGAATTGCAAGTTAAAGGAATTAATTTGGGCATAATAAGTTTGAGGGAACAGAAGATATTAGTCTTTTGATTGGAGCTGACTATTATTGGGACTTCATCACTGGTAATATTGTCCGTACATCTCAAGGCCCGGTAGCTATTGAAAGTAAGCTAGGCTGGATGCTACATGGTAGTTATTGCAATGAAATGGAAGTTAAGGCTCTTTTTGTTAAGATTGAGGAGAACAGCCATGGTCTGGAAAGGCATTTGAAAGCGTTTTGGGAACTTGAATCTATTGGCATAAAGGACAACCAGGCAAGTACAGTGAACAATGATATTTTTAGAGCAATTTGAAAAAAGGATTGGGTTTAGAGATGGTTGCTATGAAGTTGGCCTACCATGGAAGGATTCTTGCAAACCCGTTCAAACCTTCAGCTAGCTAATCGGAGGTTGGAGACTTCATTGTACAGGCTAAGAAAAAATGAGGAGTTGTTAATTGAATACGATGAGGCCATCCTAAGTTATGTAAGGGAGGGCTATGCTGAAAGGGTGCAAGGTGAGCTGGTGAGCCAGGAGGCACATTATCTGCCACACCATGCAGTGGTACGGCGAGACAAAACTACCACCAAACTGAGGGTAGTTTTTGATGGCTCAGCCAAGGACAAAGGTGGTGTGTCCTTGAATGACTGTTTGGATGCTGGGCCAAATTTAAATGCAGATTTATTTTCCTTGTTACTGAGATTCAGGTTTGGTAGAGTAGCATTGACTGCAGATGTGAAGCAAGCCTTTTTCGGATAAAGTTAAAACCAGAGGACAGAGATGCAGTAAGGTATCTGTGGGTGGATACGAAAGACTTGTTGGAAAATGAACCTAAGGTTCAAGCATATAGAATGAAGTCAGTGTTGTTTGGCCTCAGCTCTAGTCCATTTCTGTTGGCAGCTACTATGCAGTACCATTTTAAGAAATATTCTGAAGTCTATCCTAACACTATTGAACACATAAGGAAGAATTTTTATGTTGATGATTTGCTGTGTTCCGTGGATAATACAGAAATGGCTAAACAGATATTCATGGAGGCTAGAGCTATAATGAGGGAGGCTGGCATGGAGCTTAGAAAATGGCAGACCAATCATTCGCAATTACAAGAGTTTATGAGTCATTCCTGTGTAGTACCTGATGCAGCAGAAAGTATTGAGGATTCTGGTATTAAGGAGTTGTGGGCAATAGACACAAAGGTGCTAGGCATTGTTTGGCAGCAAGATGATGATTTGTTTACCTTCAATGGGAAATCTTTAGTAGAGTTGGCTGAGAATGAGACAAGGTGGACAAAACGTACAGCTCTTAGTTTTGGCTTCAAAGGTCTTTGATCCTCTTGGATTCCTGGCTCCATTTGTGATAATGTCAAAAATTTGGTTTCAGAGCCTCTGGGAAATTGGACTTTGTTGGGACCAAGAGTTACCTGATCATATGGTGGTAAAGTGGAAATATTGGTTCAAAGAATTGGCACATCTTGGAGACATTGAAATCCCAAGATGGTACTTTGGAGAGTTGAACAATAGTCCAGACAATTTGGAGCTGCACATCTTTTGTGATGCAAGTGAGGAAGCCTATGCAACTTGTATTTATATAAGAGGCGCATTGCAAGAGGAAGTAAGTTGCAGGTTGGTTGCTGCAAAGAGTAGAGTAGCACCTTTGAAAAGGCTTTCTGTTCCAAGGTTGGAATTGATGGGTGCCGTTATTGCTAGTCGGCTTGCAATTACAGTGCGAAAGTCTTTGGCCCTCTTTGAAATTCCAAGCTATTATTGGACAGACTCCACTATAGTTTGGCACTGGTTAGGAAGTCAGGCAAGGAAATGGAAACCATTTGTTGCCAATAGGGTGGAGGAAAATCAAGCGCACACAGATCCCAAGCAATGGAAGCATTGTCCAGGCATTCAAAACCCCGCTGATTTACCAACACGAGGAATTTCAGTGAAAGATCTTTCACAGTCAAGTTTGTGGTGGAATGGGCCAGAGTGGCTAAAACTTGGAAGTGGAAACTGGCCTTCTAATCAGCCTATTGTAGGAGAATGCCAGGCTCAAGAAGCATGGGTGAGTGAGGTGAGAAAATGCGCTGTGAACAGTTGTCAAGTTATGCAGCAGGACCCCATATTGAGGCTTGAGGACATTAGCAGTCTGAAAAGATTGTTAAGAGTGACAGCATGGGTATATAGATTTACCAACAACATTAAGGGAGAAACAAGAAGGGAAGGAATTCTGAACAGTAATGAGATTCAGCAAGCCAGGAAATACTGGGTGGTATATATGCAGAAGGAAAAATTTGGTGAAGAGAGAGAATTGCTCACCAGCCATCCATTACAGGTTCTACCAACACATTCTGCGCTCAAGGGTTTGGATGTGTTTTTGGATCAGGATTTATTGAGAGTAGGAGGTACTACGGTTTTCTGGGCTTCCAGAGGAGAAAAGACATCCAATTTTGCTACCTTCTGGGGGGCACTTTGTGGAACTTTTGATCATGGATACTCACCATAAGTTGTTACATGCTGGAGTTAGAGAAGTTGTAATAGAGATCAGACAACAGGTTTGGATTCCCAAAATTAGACAAGTAGTAAAAAAGGTCGTGCATAAATGTGTGGTTTGCAAGCGTTGGAGTGCAAAGCCTTATTATGAAAAGGTGACTCCACTTCCAAGAGAACGGTGTGTCTATACTGCCCCATTTGATGTAGTGGGAGTAGACTTTGCAGGGCCAGTCTATGTGTATGAGCAAGGGGAGTCTAACAAAGGTTATATATGTCTTTTCACATGTGCTACCACCAGAGCAATCCATTTGGAGTTGGTAAGCAATTTAAGTAGTGATGTATTTCCTTTGGCCTTTAAAAGGTTTGTGAACAGAAGGGGTTTCCCAAATAAAATCATATCGGATAATGCAAAAACCTTCAAAAAGGCTGCAAAGGAACTCCAAGAAGTTTGGTCCTTGCTAAAAGAGGAAGGATTCCAATCCTACTTTTCACACCAAGGGGTACAGTGGGAGTTTATTGTTAGAGAGCACCATGGTGGGGTGGATTTTGGGAAAGGCTAGTGAGAAATGTAAAGTGTCCATTAAAGAAACTTTTAGCTAATGCTCATTTGAGCAAAGAAGAATTCTCTACTGTTTTATGTGAAGTAGAAGCAATGGTGAACAGTAGGCCTATCACTTTTGTTTACAACAGTATGCAGGATGCAGAGCCATTGACACCAAATCATTTTCTTTGTGGTAAACGATTAACATCAAAACCCAGTGTGCCAGAAGACTTGCAGCCTATCCAGAGCACTCAAGGAGAGTTAACCAGACGGTTCAGGTACCTTGAAGAGCTACAAGATCAGTTATGGAAGAGGTGGCAGATGGAATACTTGCCAGAACTCAATTATTACCCATCAGGCAAGGTAAAGGGCTCCAATGCAAATTGTATCAAAGTGGGAGAAGTGGTAATGATTGGGGATGAAAGACCAAGGCAATGCTGGAAGCTTGGCATAATTGAAGAGTTGTTTGTTGGCAAAGACAATTTAGTTAGGTCTGCACTGGTAAAGACTTCAGGAGGAAAGTTAAAGAGACCTATACAAAAACTCACTGCTTTAGAAATTAGCAAAAACACAGATAATCAAGATGAAACATTTGAGTTCCAGCCTCATGGAGAAGGCTTGGCTAACCTTGCAGAAGGTAATGACAACAATGCCTCTTCGGTGGGGAGTGTTAGAAAATCTAGAAGAGGAAGAACCATTGTTGTCCCAAGGCGATATGATGACTAAGCTGATTGATGCAGCATTGCTTGTATATTTAAGTTAAGGTGTATATACAGTATATCCATCTCATAATTGTAAGGTTAGTGAAAAATTAACTTAATTTAGAGCTAGCATTTTTGAGCTCTTGTGGCATCATTGTTTGGTCACACTGTTGGCATCATTTTGGGGCGCTGCGCGTTCTTTCTACTCGTTTGTGGGATGTCGTACGTACAGGGTGTGGTCTGATAGAGATTAGAGAGCTCTCTTGCAATTCAGTTTGGTTGTGTAGATACAAGATTGTTGCATCGTGCAATAGTCCAGGTTGCGTTGTTGTTGCAAGGTTGAGAAAGAAGACCATAAATAGTACCCCTTTTGTTTATATTAAATTCATGTAACAAAGGTCTAAGGTAGGCCCGCATCGAGTCAGCAACCCTGAGGTTACCCTGAGGTAGGACCTAATAGGATCTCAAATCCGTAAGTTTTAATTTAGCTTAACTTGGGCTTCAGATAGAACTGGCCCTTTAGAATTTGGCCGTTCACGGCTCAGCTGGGATTTTGAACCCAACAAATAAATAAATTAACAATCATGTCTGCTCTCAACAGTCTCCCCTTACTGAGAATACATCCAATCTACTAAGCCGAGTGGCATAATCAAGGTCTTCCATACCATCTTCCATACACATCGAGCAACTTCTCAATTAAGACGAACAACATGTTAAGGTAAGCATCTATGAAGTTTGGGAGCTCTAGTCCCCTTACTTTTTTTAATATGACAGTTTACCTCTAAGGAGTCACTTTTTTTACCCACCCTGTATATAATGTAGTCTCGAACTTGTTATTTATTTCAGTGTTCCTGAGGATATAATAATAATAATAATAATAATAATAATAATAATAATAGGCGCCCTAACGGTAATGCCTGAAAGTTGTACTGTGTATAATAATAATAATCTTACTAATAATAAATTATCAGTCATGGCGGATAACTTGTTGAAAAATAGTCTCATATAATGTAAGGTCATTGAGGAATTCGACTGTAGATGTTCATAAAATCTGCGACAGTGCAGATTTGATATTCTTGCAGGAGCACTGGCTACCTAAGCAAGAGCTAAAATTCCTCTCTACCATCCATGATGATTTACGTACCATGCGTCATCAGCAGTAGACTTGTCAGATGAATTAATGTACGGCAGGCCTTTTGGTGGTGTTGCTTTCTTATTAAGGAAAAATTTGTCAAAACGTAAAATATTTAACAAGCGATAATGTAAAGTTGTTAGGCATTGAATTACAAGTGAACAATGATTGCATATTAATTGTAAACTGCTATTTACCATACAACAACGGCAGTAATCTAAATGAATACATTGATTTGCTGTACAAAATTAAGTCATTATCAGATAACCCCAAATATTTCCACCGTATAATAATGGGGGACTTTAACGCACATGTGAATTCGGAATTCTTTGTAGAAGTGGGTAACATGTGCGAGTCGGCCAACTTAAGTATAAGTGATGTAGATGTATTAGGGGTAGCCAGTGGTAATTTTATATACGTTAGTGATATGAGTGGTACCACCAGGTGGATTGATCATTGTCTCACTAGTAATAATCTAAAGGATCGAATTGTTAGAGTTCATATTCTGCATGATTTCCTTCTTTCTGACCATAGACCATTAGAAATATTAATTAACGTTACCAATTTATGCACAACACGACTTAACAAGAACTCAATAGGTAAGAATAATCGCGTCGATTGGTCCAATGTTAATATGCAGCAGAGAATAGAATACAAAGACAGAACAAGTCACCTCTTTAATAATTTAGAAATTTTGCACCTTGCCTGTAATAATCCTTGCTCAAATGATTCTCACTGTAACTCATATATAGGTATTATAGTAAGATAATATCCCTGTTAAGAGAAGCAGGAAGCCCCCTGATTAAATCTTACAACTATCATACTAAGATTATTCCTGGATGGAATGATTTTATTGCCTCCCTGAAGAAGGAATCGAAAGACAGCTATGATTTGTGGTGCTTTCATGGTAGACCCAGATTAGGACCAGTATACATGAATATGTGTAGAAGTCGGGGTCAATATAAGGCGGCCATAAGGCGATGTAAACAAGAAGAAGCGTGACCGGACAGCTCATACCAGGACAACACATACCCGGACAACTCAGACCCGGACAACTCATACCTAGGACAACTCATACCTAGGACAACTCATACTCTCTTCAACAATTACCACCCCAATGTTGATCTTTTCATCTATATCCACCCCGAAAGTTTAAACTCTGCAAATTAACCAAAATAAGATAAGAAAACAATAACAACAAATTTATTATTTATTGCAAACATATAATAAATAGAGAACCATTATTTACATAAGATAAAATTTGAATGCCCGGTTAGGTCAACTGTACGCCCTTGACGATTGGTTAGGTTTAGTCGTGATGTTTTTGTTAGTTTTAACGAAAATCCACGACTAAACCTAACCAATCGTCAAGGGCGTACAGTTGACCTAACTGGGCATTCAATGAACCCAATGGTTCCCTGAGTTTTTTATGATACACACAGACCGTGCATGGAACAAGGAACTCTTCTGGGATAATTAAATCCACTATAGTCCGAATGGTAAATGGTAAATGGTAAATGACAAATACCATAGTTTTTCTTTTTCATGATGCAAGCCCGACGTGGGCAACGGGTCTCTCGCAAAGAGGTCCCATAAATATAGCTTCCCTCACCAGTTATCTGCAAAGCAGACAGGATCCAGCTTTGGGACATGGATCTAGGGTTTAAAGCAGCCTAGCCCCACTACATTTAGAACCTCAATATAAGTAAAGACTCGTTGCCCCTTTTTCTTTGATTTATTCAATCCGACGTGAATGCAACGAGTCTTTTACTTATATTGAGGTTCTAAATGTAGTGGGGCTAGGCTGCTTTAAACCCTAGATCCATGTCCCAAAGCTGGATCCTGTCTGCTTTGCAGATAGCTGGTGAGGGAAGCTATATCTATGGGACCTCTTTGCGAGAGACCCGTTGCCCACGTCGGGCTTGCATCATGAAAAAGAAAAACTATGGTATTTGTCATTTACCATTACTTATTCAGACTATAGTGGATTTAATTATCCCAGAAGAGTTCCTTGTTCCATGCACGGTCTGTGTGTATCATATATAATATATATATATATATATATATATATATATATTTAATATATATATATATATACTGTATATAACTTGCATGAATTTTAAATGTTTAAATTTAATTTTTAATTTTACAAAATAAATGTTTTCATTTCAAAATGTTTTCATTAATAACTTGCATGAATTCTAAATGTTTAAATTTAATTTTTAATTTTACAAAATAAATGTTTTCATTAATTTTTCATTTTTTTTTCTGGTCCTAGGTATGAGTTGTCCTAGGTATGAGTTGTCCTAGTATGAGTTGTCCTAGGTATGAGTTGTCCGGGTATGAGTTGTCCGGGTATGAGTTGTCTGGGTATGAGTTGTCCTGGTATGAGCTGTCCTGGTATGAACTGTCCTAGAACCAGAAGAAGAGTGTAATGAGTCTTTACTAATTATTGTTTTGTGTGTAACAAGTCTTTACTAATTATTGTTTTCTGTGTAACAAGTCTTTACTAATTATTGTTTTCTGTGTTTCAGATCTATGCTATGTTTATGTTGAATAAAGCCTCAAATTGGCCTTTACTTTATCTTTAGCCCGCTAACAAACGCGGCACCACAATTTATTCAACATTTCAATCAGCCATTCAGTCGGCCTTTCAGATACAGCAAGCAAATATTCATCCAGTAATCTTACTATATCATGGAGAAGGTGAAGGTGATTCGCCCTGATAAATTTATTACTTCTCCGAATTCTCCCCAAGCTGGGAAACTATGGAAATTATGGTCGCGCGGATTCAAATATTTCTTGAGTACTATCGCCGAACACAACCCCAATAAATTGGAGGTTCTATTCATACATATCGGCCCGATGTCGCTGATATCATTCAAGACTGCTCTACTTATGAGAATGCCATGGCAGCCTTAGAGGCCACCTACGTCAAGAAGCCAAACGAGGTATGCGCTCGCCACCTGTTGTCCACCCGTCACCAAAAGCCCGAGGAAACCCTCGATGAGTACTTGCGAATTCTTCAACAACTAGCCAATGACTGCAACTTCAAATCGGTTTCCGCCGACGAAAACAGGAGTTCATCTGTGAGAGACGCTTTCATCCGAGGAATTAGAGATAGCGCCATCCGCACCCGCTTACTCGAAAATGACACACTCTCACTGGAAAAGGCTATCGTCCAGGCTCGAACATTAGATCAGGCCCAGAAAAACTCAGAATCGTACCTCACTCATTACGGTGCTGTTGCAGCCACTGGCTCTCGCCACGAACCGTCGCCGACTACTGACTCTGCCCGGCCTGCCTGCGTCCAAGGAGACGATCTCCCAAACTCTTCAGCCGCTACGAATTTCGACAACAAAGCCGCTCTGTGCTTCTTCTGCGGGTCTCGACGCCACCCACGAAGCAGGTGTCCGGCAAAGGATTCTATCTGTGCGAAATGTGAAAAGACCGGCCACTGGGCCAAAGTCTGCCGCTCAAGTACTTCCTCGGCACGTCAAAAACAGGATAAAACCACAGCGTTTCATTCAGCCGCAGCATTAGCGACCATTAGTACCACTCTATCGTGTAGCTCCTCCATGCCTACCAACTCAACAGTCGATATCCTCGTCAACGGCCGTTCGTGTCTCGCCTTGTTGGATACTGGCAGCTCGGACAACTTCATTCGTGAGGATCTAGCCAAACACTTAGAGCTGCCCATTCTTCCGCACTCGGGCGTCGTATCAATGGCTTCGCCTAATCTATCCGCAGCCATCTCAGGTCGATGTACAGTGAAGGTTACGATGTACGACCGCGACTACGAAAAGCTCGAACTATCCGTCTTGTCGGATCTGTGCGCTGACATAATACTCGGTACCCCATTCTTAATCAGACACAAGGAATTGAACATCAATTTCGGAGGTCCGGAGCCAGCACTCCATATATGCGTCCTTACTCGATCAAGAATTTCAGCCCCACCACTATTCGGCAACTTAACTGCCGATTGTCGTCCCATCGCCACGAAGTCCAGACGAAGGACAAAATTTTCATTGGGAAAGAAATCGAAAAGCTACTCAGGGATGAGATAATTGAACCCAGTAACTCACCCTGGCGTGCTCAAGTAGTCATCACATCTACCGAAACAAAAAAAAAACGCATGTTAATCGATTTCTCTCAAACCGTCAACCGATTTACCATGCTAGATGCATATCCTCTTCCGCGAATCGATGATATAGCCAACAAAGTCTCACAACACAAATACTACAGCGTAATTGATCTGTCAAGCGCATACTACCAGGTAGAAATCGATCCGTCTGAACGACCTTTCACAGCATTCGAGGCTGACGGAAATCTATACCAATTCAGAAGGATCCCTATGGGAGTAACTAATGGAGCCGCGGCCTTCCAGCGCGTCATGAACGAATTCATATCCTCGAACAACTTATCATCAACATACGCCTACCTCGACGATCTCACCATCTGCGGAACCACTTGGGAAGAGCACGATGAGAACCTTCGACATTTCTGGGAAGCCGCTAAACGAGTAAATCTGAGTCTAAACAAGGAAAAATGCAAGCTTTCGATGACATCAGTGCACCTGCTTGGATATTCTATCTCTCATGGCGTATTGCGGCCCGATCCCGAACGCCTCCGGCCACTACAAGAACTTCAAACTCCTCGCAACAAGTCGTCTCTACAACGCGTAATCGGACTATTCGCATACTATGCTAAATGGATTCAGAACTATTCCCTCAAGATCACACCTCTGCTCAACGTTTCATCATTCCCATTAACTCGCGAGGAAGTATCAACGATCCAAACACTCAAAGATGATATCTCGAAAGCTGTCGTCGGTTCAATCGATGAAGAACTGCCGTTCACTGTGGAGACGGACGCTTCCTCTTCAGCAATCGGAGCCACCCTCACCCAGAACGGCCCCCTGGTGGCGTTCTTTTCTCGCGCTCTGAATAACACAGAACGTCGCCATCACATCGTTGAAAAGGAGGCATACGCTGTAATCGAATCCATTCGCAAGTGGAAGCACTTCTTAGCTTATCGACACTTTACTGTCGTCACCGACCAGCGGAGCGTATCTTTCATGTTCGATGGAAAAGCTACTGGTCGTATTAAGAACGATAAGATTCTCCGTTGGCGTGTAGAACTAGCCGGCTACTCATTCACAATAAAATACAGACCGGGCCCCGAGAACCGAGCCGCAGACGCATTGTCGCGATCCTTTTGCGCTGCTACTCCAAGAATATCCCTCGCCCAGCTGCATGTTAATCTGATACACTCAGGAGTCCGCCGAATGACTCATTTTGTGAGAGCTAGGAACCTACCATTCTCAGTGGATGACATCAAACGAGTTACGTCGGAATGCCAAACATGCGCTAAATGTAAGCCACAGTACTATAAACCAGAAGTTAGTCACTTAATACGGGCCATGTCCCCGTTTGACCGACTTAACATCGACTATAAAGGCCCGCTTCCGAGCGCAACTTCGCGACCTTACATCCTAATAGTAATCGACGAGTATTCACGCTTTCCTTTTGCCTTCCCGTGCCGTGATACGAACACGTCAACCGTTATCGCCCGTCTCACCGAGTTATTTTCTACCTTCGGACTCCCTCTTACATCCACACAGATCGAGGGACATCGTTTATGTCTTCGGAACTAAAACTGTTCCTAACTAAACATGGTATCGCGACTAGTCGCACAACGCCGTATCACCCCCAAGGAAACGGGCAATGCGAACGTTACAATGGAATCATCATGAACACCATCAAACTAGCCATAGAAGATCGCGGGTTGCCGATGTCGCAATGGGAGTCCGTCCTACCAGACGCGCTGCACTCGATTAGATCGCTGCTGTGTACGGCCACGAACGAAACTCCTCACGAGCGTCTATTCACGCACCCGCGGCGTACTTCTACCGGTTCTGCACTACCGACGTGGCTGTCTTCTCCGGGAACTGTACTCCTTCGCCAATTCATTCGCCGATCCAAGAACGACCCCCTCGTCGAGAAGTTGAGTTAATTGAGGCAAACCCCAACTACGCGTTTATACGGCATCCGAATGGGAGAGAAGATACCGTATCCATCAGGGACCTGGCACCGGCGGGACGTAGCAATACGGATGACACGAATCACTATGAACCCCCCGTACCCAGTCCGCCAATCAATTCCACCCCGCTAACGGACGACTCAGAACCCGCTGAGATCCGCCGACACACGGTCCCAACAGCTCCCGTCGAAGCGACTCCAGTCGAAGTCGAGAGAGGCCCACCTGTGTCAGTAACCTCCGAGACGAGTCCCCCTCTGAGAAGAAGCACTCGAATCAGATACCCAGCTCAACGCCTAAACTTGTAGACTCTTCTTTCTTCCAAAATATCTTGAACTTGTCGTTTTGTTTCTTACCGTGCAAAGTATCACGTATTATAAAAGAAGAGAGGAATGTAATGAGTCTTTACTAATTATTGTTTTCTGCGTAACAAGTCTACTAATTATTGTTTTCTGTGTAACAAGTCTTTACTAATTATTGTTTTCTGTGATCACGTATTATAAAAGAAGAGAGGAATGTAATGAGTCTTTACTAATTATTGTTTTCTGTGTAACAAGTCTTTACTAATTATTGTTTTCTGTGTAACAAGTCTTTACTAATTATTGTTTTCTGTGTTTCAGATCTATGCTATGTTTATGTTGAATAAAGCCTCAAATTGGCCTTTACTTTATCTTTAGCCCGCTAACAAACGCGGCACCACAAAGAGTCTATTCGAGCATCTTTTGCCTGTGAAGCTCGCATAAATAACAATAAGAAAAAATTTTGGAAATTTGTTAAGAATCAAACGGGTGTCAAAAATATCCTCCCTCCGACAATCGATGGGTGTCGGGGGAGGATGAAATTGCAAAGATGTGGAAAAACCACTACTCTAACATTCTTAACAGTGTGAGTAGGGATAATCTTAAGATAGATAGCAGCGAAACGATTGTGGGAGGGACAAGGGAAAATACTTTGATATCATTTTCTGAAGTAAAGAGGTTAATTAAAGAGTTAAAGACTGGTTCTGCGTCAGGGGTAGATGACTTACCGAATGAGCACTTAAAATATGCAAATGACGTAGTATGTCTGCATATATCATTGCTCCTATCAGCCATGCTTGCTCATAGCTATATCCCTGCAGAGTTCATGAGGGTATATATCTTGCTCCTGGTCAAAAATAAGTACGGAGACATTCTGTCCAGCAATAATTACAGGCCCATTGCTGTCGCTTCCTGCTTCTCGAAACTACTAGAAAAACTCTTGTTACTCCGATTAAATGATTTCCTATGGACATCTCCTAATCAGTTTGGTTTTAAAAGGTCCCACTCAACTGACCTGTGTATCTATGTACTTAAAGAAACAATATCTAAATACATTGACAGTAATTCAACTATTTATAGCTGTTTCCTTGATATAAGTAAGGCATATGATAGGGTGAACCACAATATTTTATTTGCAAAACTAGAAGACAGAAAGGTTCCCATGTACATATTAAATTTATTGAAATTTTGGTATTCCCACCAATCTTTCACTGTTAGGTGGGGCAATGTACTATCCGAGTGTTTTGGCTCTTTTTGCGGGGTGAGACAAGGCTCCTTGCTCTCCCTTATGCTGTTTAATGTGTATTGTGGGGCCGCGCAGTTAATTTTCCGCATTTATATTATTTTTATATTAGTTACCGACAAACCAATTTTGCGCGTACCAAATTGTATATATTTTATCATTGTGTAATTTTAAGAATCATATATAATCTTTATAAATAAGTATTGTACATAAATTTATATATATATATTTAATTAATTCAGCTGTATATAAATAACAAAATCTTCTGTAAAATAACCTCAGCCAACCAAGAACTCAATAAACTCTGAAAACGACCGGCTTTTCCTTCAAGACGCCAACCCCCAAACGACAGGGAGAGAAGAGGACACGAGAGGCCCCTAAAAGAGATACCCAACAAAGCGATAGCTTGCCTCTCGTATCCTTCATTCTTCCCGGCAACTACAAGTAGCACCAAGAAGGAACCAGCTACAATTGGTGACCCCGGAGTGACCCGAAGCAGCCAGCGGAAGCAGCATCCTTCAGTCGCCGGGCGGAACAAACCGAAGCCACGCCTCTTCGCCGCCCACCCGTAGTAGCCGGTCGGAACCAAAGCAGCAGCAGACCCGAATTACATTCCCGCAAGATGGAATCTGTTGAATCAGGAGTGCACCATGTCACCATCAAGCCACCCACGTTCTCTGAAGCGTCGGCCGCAGGATGGTTCTCCATCATGGAGGCACAATTCCACATTTCCAGAATAACATCCGAAGAGACCAAATTTTTCCATGTTCTAGCCTCGTTACCCCCCGAAGTCGTCTCACGAATTTCAGCAGCAACTCTCTCCAACAAGTCGTACACCGATTTAAAAGAAGAAATCGTGAGTCATTACGAAAAGACGAAGCCAGAACTCTTCGAACGACTCATCTCCAACACTCCTCTCACTGGAAAGCCCTCCCAATTCCTTCAAGATATCCACCAAACGGCACTGAAGGTGGGCGTCAGCGATGATTTGGTGAAGCATAAATTCATCCAGGCGCTCCCATCCTCAATAGCGCCCGTCGTAGCAGCACAAAAGGAGCTGACGCTAACTCAACTCGGCAAACTAGCCGATGAGTTAATACCGTTCGCTCAACAAAGCTGCTACGCGGCGCCAACGTCAACTCGAGCCAATACAAGCCCAAGAACGAATATCCCCATCGGCCTAAAACCCTTCAGCGAGAATCAGCGGCCGGTGGTGTGCCGCGCGCACCTTTATTATGGCCCCCAAGCAAGGACCTGCAGGCCATGGTGCAAGTGGCCAAATAAAGATGACGCCAAGCTGCTCCCCTCGTCACGCCCAAATTCAAGATCTTCCTCACCATCAAGAGAAACGTCGGAAAACTAGATAAGCAGGCTGTGATTAACGCGACGTCCGGCCTGCCGCTGATCTCAGTCGCAGCTCGCATCGCCAGTCTGAAGGTCAATTTTATCATTGACACAGGAGCGAGCATCTCAATTTTACCACCAACTTGTGTCAATGATTGTCAACTCCACCCAACCGCAGTAAAGATTTCCACCGCAAACGGTCAGCCGCTCGAAATATTCGGAGAAGTAACACTGGACATATCAATTCCTAAATTACGAAGAATATTCAGGTGGCCATTCGTCGTCGCCCAAGTCTCCAGTCCACTTCTCGGCGCCGATTTTCTATCCCATTATGACATCCTTGTGGACTGCAAGCATGGCATTTTGAAGGATAGAGCAACAACTCTTCAAGCCACTACTAAACCTGTGCAATCCAAAGACCTTCACCTCATCAATATTAACCCTACCGACAAATTACCTCAAGAAATCAGGAACCTGCTTGACAAGTACTCCTCACTACTGAAACCAGCTCAACCGCAGAAAGTTTCCACCAACACTGTCAAGCATACCATCGACACTGGCAGCGCACCACCAGTGTTTGCAAGCCCTCGACGTCTTCCACCCGATAAATTATCCTCAGCTAAGGCTACTTTCAACAACTTACTTCAAGATGGAATTATAGAACCCTCAAAATCACCATGGGCCTCACCGTTACACCTCGTTCCGAAGAAGATACCAGGCGAATGGCGGGCGTGTGGTGATTATAGAAGCCTAAACGCTGTCACGAAACCGGACAGATATCCACTTCCTCATATAAGAAGTCTGTCAACATCTCTGCACGGAAAATCATGCTTTAGCAAAATCGATCTAGTCAGAGCATATCACCAAATTCCAGTCCACCCAGAAGATATCGAGAAAACGGCTATAACAACTCCATTTGGTTTATTTCAGTATTTATACATGCCATTTGGTTTAAGAAACGCCCCTGCAACATTTCAACGCTTCATGGATACAATTTTCAGAGGAGTTGACTGCGTATTTGTGTATCTCGACGATATTTTAGTCCATTCAAATAACGCAGTTGACCATTTGAAAGACTTAGAACGCGTATTCAAGATCCTTCAAGAACACAATTTAAGAATTTCCTTAGAAAAATGCATATTTCAGCAATCCAAAATTGAATTTCTGGGTCATGAAGTTTCCCCAGCAGGCATTCGTCCTCCTGTAAACAAAGTCTCCGAAATTCAAGATATTCCCCAACCGCAAGATTACCAAAGCCTCAGAAGATTCCTAGGAATGACGGGATTCTATCGCCATATGATACCCCGTTACGCCGATTTAGTCTCACCTTTAAGTGAAATCGTCAGAACTCAAGTCAAAAGCAAAAGTCTACAGTGGAACGACGAAGCAATTCAAGCCTTTCAAGATGTCAAGGATGCACTACGGAACGCCGTTACGCTTTGTCATCCTCTTCCATCAAGCTCAATCCTTCATTTAGTTACGGACTGCTCACAAATAGCAGCTGGAGCAGTTCTTCATCAAATAATCGACAGCACACCAGTTCCCATCGCCTTCTTTTCCAAGAAATTAACTACAACTCAGCAAGCGTACGCCGCATACGATAGAGAATTACTCGCAGCATACCTAGCCGTCCTGCATTTCCGTCAATTTTTAGAAGGTCGTCAAGTAATACTCTTCACGGATCACAAACCGATGGTTTCTGCCTACAAGAGTCCCTTACGAGCCAAGACAGACCGACAACAACGTCATTGGTCTGCCATCACGGAATACGTATGCGATGTAATACATATCTGTGGATCCGAAAACGTCGTAGCGGACTGCCTTTCACGCAACGTAAACGCAGTACATATCGACGCTTTCGATTTATCAGCAATCGCGGAATCTCAACAAAAAGATCAAGAAACGCAAGAATTTCTCCCACGTCTCAAGCCGTTCCCGTTTCCAGAAAATACAACTTTATATTGCGATACATCCACGCCATATCCCCGTCCTTTTGTTCCCAAGCAGCATCGATCTTCCATCTTCAACTTCAATCAATTTCATAATATTTCTCATCCAGGCATCAAGCAATCACTTCGTATCATTAAATCAAGATACTTTTGGCCCTCAATGAATAAGGATATTCGAACTTGGTCCCGAAATTGTGAATCATGTCAATCCTCAAAAATTTCTTGCCATACAAAATCAGAAATAACCCCCTTCGATTTACCAAGTTCAAGATTTGAAACGGTACATATCGACATCGTCGGTCCCTTACCGCCAACCACTTTGCCCGGTCAAACATATCCTTCCCCATATAGATATCTCCTAACCTGCATCGATCGTGCCACAAGATGGATAGAAGCATATCCTCTGATTGATACTACAGCCACATCAATAGCACACGCATTTCTCGATGTATGGATTTCAAGATTTGGTGTACCACTGCAAGTCATAACGGACCGCGGATCCCAATTCGAATCCGAACTCTTTAGGGAACTCTCAGCTCTCATCGGATTTCACCGACTAAGAACTTTGTCGTATCGCCCTCAGACCAACGGAATAATTGAAAGATCTCATCGCACCATCAAGACAGCAATCATCGCTCGAAAACAAGATTGGCTCCCCGCTTTACCCATAGTTCTCCTTGGTTTACGCAGTCTCCCCAACGAATCGGGTTATTCACCGTTCACCACCGTCACCGGAACCACCCTATTATGCCCGAGGCCAATGATCGCCAATTCGTCGTCAAAATCCAATTCAAAATTCATCTCCGAATTAGCCAAGAAAATGACGCAAATCGATTTCGCCCAACTCTCTCAAGGAAACATTCACTCAGCCCCCAAATCATTCATTCCATCGGAACTCCACAAATCAAGCCACGTATGGGTACGCATCGACCGCGTTCGAAAACCATTCGAGGCACCATATCAAGGACCTTTCCGTGTTCTCGAACGCCACGATAAGTACTTCGTAATAGAAAAAACTAACGGATCATCAGAAGCCATTTCAATTAATCGTTTAAAACCGGCGTATATAGTTTCAGGTCCCACACAGGTACCGGGCGCACAATCGGACGACATCGGATCGGAGAAAAAGCACGCAAGGAAAAAGGACGATGGAGGACGCACCTCGGAGGTAGCAAATACAGACCTCAGGACGGGCGCGCAGGACAACGCAACAACCGGAAACGAGGCCGACCGAGGATCAACGCGAGCTGGACGAAGGATCCGATTCAAATCAAGACCCGAATATTTCTACTTTTGATATACGTGCTCCGCTTCTCGGGGTGGGCAGTAGTGTGGGGCCGCGCAGTTAATTTTCCGCATTTATATTATTTTTATATTAGTTACCGACAAACCAATTTTGCGCGTACCAAATTGTATATATTTTATCATTGTGTAATTTTAAGAATCATATATAATCTTTATAAATAAGTATTGTACATAAATTTATATATATATATTTAATTAATTCAGCTGTATATAGAATAACAAAATCTTCTGTAAAATAACCCCAGCCAACCAAGAACTCAATAAACTCTGAAAACGACCGGCTTTTCCTTCAAGATGCTAACCTTCCAAACGACAGGGAGAGAAGAGGACACGAGAGGCCCCTAAAAGAGATACCACTGAAAGAGATACCACTGAAAGAGATAGCCTGCCTCTCGTATCCTTCATTCTTCCCGGCAACTACAAGTAGCACCAAGAAGGAACCAGCTACAGTATATTGACGGATTAATTGCTTCACTTAATGAGGCAACAGTAGGATGTTGTATATATAACACAAGGATAAATAACTTAGTTTATGCCGATGATATGGTGTTAATAAGTCCTTCTGTTAAAGGTCTGGATCGGCTACTAAACATCTGCGAAGTGTATTCGCAGAAACATGATATTCTTTTTAATGTTACAAAAACTAAGGTTATGCATTTCAGCCTAAAAGCTGTAATCAGCCAGCTGATATAAGGTTTAAAATGAATGGTGAAGTAATTGAGGAAGTACAAGAGTTTAAGTATTTGGGTCAAACTATTACCAACTCCTTGAGTGATGACTCGGATATAAGAAAACAATCTCGAAGCCTGTGTGCTAAAGCGAATATGACCATAAGGAACTTTCGATTCTGTACAAGTGAAGCTAAAGACACTCTCTTTCGTACTTTCTGCAGTAATATATACGGACAGCAACTGTGGGTGAATTATAAAAATGGTTCTGGCAGAACCCTAAATTTGCTGTACAACAGGTCTTTTAGACTTACATAAATTACCCCCGAGATGCTCAGCTTCGCAAATGTTTGCTACCCGCAATGTCCCGAACTTCCCGGAGGTAACAAGACGTGCTCAGTACAGTCTAATGCAAAGCATTAAAAAAATCAACCAACCCGATCATCCAAGGTATCCATGATTCCTGCCATTTATCCTCTAAGCCAGCGCTGTCCAACTTGCGGCCCGCGGAATGGACTTTTGCCAAATTTCATTTCTGAATTTTCTTCCCTATTTTGTCATTTCTAGTAGGGAGAACAACATTCAGCGGGTTCCAAAGTCGTATTAACCAACAGTGTATGACTATAGGCAACATCTTGGCCGCGCTTTATAGAAGTTGGACAGCACTGCTCTAAGCTATGGACTTCTTTGTACGAAAACGTCTGTCTGTAGCTCCACTTAACTTCGACATTACAGTATTATTTCATTCAATTGTATATATTTTTATCCTTAGTATATGAACTGTCATTGTATTAATAATATTTGTCATATGGACTATAGTCTGCCAATAAACCTTTTCATTTAATCCATCGGGGAGTACGGTATATAATTACCATACGTGTATAAATCAGTCGGCCAAAAGTTAGGGCATGAATTGTATCCTTTACAAGTTAGACCGCAAAATTTTTAAATAATTTGGCAGTTGGTAAACTGTGTAAACGTGTTTGTGCACGTGCTGAAAAAATTTGGTAAACCAATAAATTTTTCTAGTATTTGATGTGATTTGTTCAAATCTGACCTCCATTTATTTCCCTCAGAAATGAGATCCAACAAAGTTATAGTACTTTGAAGCTTGGCTCATTTTCAAAGGAAATGGAGGTCAAAATCTAAGCAAAACATCAAATATTACTAGAAAAATGTATTTTGGTATTAACCTAACCTTACATAAGAACATAAGAAATTTTTGTAGTGGGCATACTAGGGGCCACTGGCCCATCGAGGTGGCTCCACTATGTAAAAACTGCCTGTACATTGGCAATAACCAATTTGTACAAAACTAATTAATTATCAATTTAAAACTAATTAATTATCAATTTAAAACTAAAATATCAATTTAAAACTAAAAAAAAATATCAATTTAAAACTAAAATATCAATTTAAAACTAAAGATAGAATCTCTGGATCCAGAGGATCAAAGTCATAATAGGCTACCATCCACAAATATGTTATACTCTATATTTATTTATAACTGACATGCAAATATATCAGATCCAAAGAATCCAGTCAATTTCATTATGGTACCTGGTAATTATTCGTTTTTACACCCAGTCTGTTTTTATGATGAGAAACTTTTCTGGTGAATTTTGAGGCATTTTGCACGAATCTGCCATCCGTTTCCTGTGCAGATGCGTAGTTTTCAAGATATTGTCATCTTGAAAACTGCATTTGCACAGGAAATGGATGGTAGTTTCGTACAAAACCTCAAAATTAACCAGAAAAGGGTAAATATTTACATTAGGGTTTCCACCCAAATTTGATGCCAAAATACATTTTCCTAGTAGTGTATGATGTGCTTTGTTCAAATCTGGCCTTCATTTTATGTGGAAATGAACCAATCAAAAGTTATGAGACTTCAAAGTTTTAACATATTTTGGTTCATTTCCCCATAAAATGAAGGCTAGATTTTAACATTGCACATCAAATACTACTAGAAAAATGCATTCCAGTGTCCAAATTGCTAGAGAACCTAACCCTAATATCAATGGATTCATTGTAGGAACACTCAGATGCACACACTACATTTAAAAGATGACTGTAACACACCATGTTTGACAAAAATCTCTATAGCAGAATTATCAATATTGTCAATATCTACAATCACATCTTCGAAATACATCTTGCATCCTTCACACGCCATATTGGAAAACTAACTAATGAAGAAAATGGAAAACACTGTAGCTGCATACCTCATTTTTTATAGCCAAATGTGATTTTTCCACCCAAGTAGATACACTTATGATGATGTCATTCAAAAAATTATTACCGAAATGGAGTTGAGAAAATAATTTCTTTAAAAGCCTATAACATTATAAATACGCAATTGCACAAATAATAACATATACCACTAGACTCCTAAAGTTATGCTGAAACATTTGATAACAGCCAGTATTGTCAACTTGGTAGAGACCTTAATATAAATAATTTCCTAGAAAAGTTTGCACTCATCATTTTCGTTTAAACTAATGAAAATATCATGACTTAACCTAGCCAATCATCAAGGGTGTACAGTTAACCTAACTGGTGTCATGTAGTGAACTGTCTGCAAAACATTAGGCTTGATCAATTTGTGATGCGTGATCTTTACAGGGGCTCTGGCCCCATACCCCAGAGACCTAAATTATACAAATGATAATGTAATAACATGTGCCTACCTTGCCTGGGTAGTCCGCTAAATTTCGCGTGCCCTTAAACTGAAACGAGACATTTATTTTTAGGATTTTTTTACAGAACCTAAAGACCTTCTGGTCTTTTCTTAAAATACAAGCACTATTGTATTTAGGGCAGGTCACAGATGTCTTAATTATTCCATGATTGAAAAAAAGGTCTAAACTCTTGTCTTCATCAAGGGCAATATGGTGCATCATGTCTTCAAAATCAGATATGCATAACTGACATGTCATACTTCATCACAAAAAAACCGAACTGAACAGACAAAAAATTGTTAAAAATGATTTGTGAAACAGGACAAATTGAATTACGCAGAAGTAGCCAGAAATCACCAAAAATAGGAAATATTCACCAAATAGTCGTATATATATATATATTGAAGAAATGTAAAAAATAGGAAATATATTTTAATAAAAAAAACCTTATTTTATACAAATCTGCACAAGATAAGATATATATTTCCTAGTTTTGAATGGTAATTCAATATATTGTACTGTTTTAACTGCATGTGAGCGGGTTCAAAGACGAATATTAACCCGGTACCCATCAATACCAACCTTACGTAACCTACCTTACCTAACAACCTAACCTAACCTGATCTAGAATATTACCTTATGGATTAGGTGGTGGATACAGACAAGAAATAGCGATGAGAAAATGATGCAAAACTGTTCCTGGTCTGGATGGGAAGTAAGAAAAAGGAAGCAAGAGAGGTACTTCTTAGGATGCGTCAAGGTTTCCAGGCCGAAGAATCAATCCTTTACCATTTTCCAAAGGTGTTTAATGTTTTGCGTATGGATTTGGTGATTGTCCGGGTCCAAAATTACGCAAATGATTGATGCTGTGGTGGGTATAGTTTTGTGGAAGAGTAGAAATGACATGGCATCGCGACCAACATCTATGAAAAACTAACATAAGTTGTTGTTGTTTAGCCGATCAGCCCACCCTGATCGAGCAAGCCGGCGGCACGCAGGTAACCGATCGCCCCTCCGGAGTGGACCAGAGGTTCAGCGCACTCGTGATGTTGTGTTGTGTTCGTTGTTGTGCTAGAGCGGTACAGTCCGTCATAATGTGTTCAATTGTTTGTGGTGTGTCTGGCACAGGTGGCAGGTGTCGTCTATGGAGTTGTCTAGTCTGTGTTTATATGTCCGTAAGTTGGGGTGATGTCCACATCGGAATCGTGCTAAGTTAACTCGATCCGATCTGCTCAGGCTGATCTCTGACCTGTTAATGGGCGGCGGCTTCGCACCTACGACCGCATTCGGACCGAGTCGTGTCAGTGCTTTGTGGGTTAGGTGTGTGTGTATGTGTTTTCTGTACTGTGTGATGTCTGTGGGGCGTGGTATGGAATGGAGTATTTGGTTATAATGTCTCTCTGGTGTTACCTTAATGGTGCGAGGTGTTGGTGCATGATTGTACATGTAGTGGCAAGGGTGTTGTGGGTTAGTTGTCGCTGCTGCCATGAATTGTGTTCCCCTCATGTCTAAATGTTCCCTAACTTTTAGTATTTTTGTTTCTGTGTGCAGGTGTTCTATTGGTGTTGTTTGAGTGCATCCTGTAGTGATACGAAGTGCGTTGTTTTGTATTGTTTGTAAGGTGTTTATGTGTGTGTTTGAGATAATGGGTGCCCAGCATGGGCTAGCATAGTCCATAACTGAGCGAATATATTGTTTGTAGATGAGTGATGTTGTTTCCTGCTGGTGTCCAAAGTTTGTGCCTGTTAGTACCCTAAGCGTGTTAAGTCTTGACGTACATTTGTTTTTAATGTCCTGAATGTGGTTTGCAAAAGATAATGATGTTGTATGTGACACCTAGTATTTTGGTTCTGTGAGTGTGTGGAATGTTGATGTTGTTTAGTGTAAGTTGTGGAATTACCTGGTGTTCTTTTGTGTTGCTTGTAAGCAAGGTGATGGTTGATTTTGTGGGCGCTACTTTGAGTCTATTGTGTGTGAGCCAATCTGTATACTGTTTATGTATGTTTGTAGGTTATTTGTAGCGGTGTCGATGTTGTTGTGGGTGGATGTTAGAGTGATATCATCTGCATATGATGATAAGCTAAGCTTGTTATCTATGGTGTTGGAATGTCATGCATGTATAAGTTGAAGAGTGTTGGTGAGAGAACAGAGCCTTGAGGGACCCCGTTCGGAAAAAGCTTGTTTTTGGATGACTTGCCATTAAATGTGACATGTGAGTATCTTCCTGAGAGATAGTTGCTCAGCCACCTTTTGGTGTTATTGTGCATGTTTGTGTGTGAGTATTTTGTTTATGAGAGGGAAGCGTGGGATAGCATCAAATGCTTTACTAATGTCTATTGTTGCTAATAGTGTACGTTGAGCTGGTCTTCTAGAGTTGATGCCATCCATGATGTGCTGCGTGAGGTTAGTGAGTAATGTCGTGGTTGAGTGGTGAGGTCTGAATCCATGTTGAGTAGGCGATAGTGGTATGTGTGGGTTGGTGATTTGTAAGATTAGTCTTTCTGTTACTTTGGAAGGTGTGCATAGTAAAGTAATGGTCTATAGGAAGCTGGTTCTGTTGGATTTTTGTTTGGTTTGAGTAGTGTAATAATTTTACCTTGTTTCCATATGTCAGGAATAATACAGTGTTGGTATGAATATGTGCTGATATTTGTGAGAGCTAGTATTCCTTGTGGACCCAAGTGTTTAAGGTGTATGTTAGATATGTTGTCTGGTCCAGTAGCCTTCGAATTTTTAATGTTTTTGATGATCTTGGTGGTCTGGTCTGTATTGAAGGGTGTAATGGTCGTGTCGAGTCTGTAGGTTTTCTTGTGTCTGGCTGTTTGTCTGTCTGCGTGTTTCTGGTTGTTGTCTCTGTTTAAGTGACTTATCTTTGCGTAGTGATTAACTAGAATGTTAGCTTCTACATAAGTAGAAGTAGTAACCTAAAAAGCCTAGCTCATATATCATGTTTTAATGACATCACTAGGCAAATATTGGAAGGGTGAGAAAAAATGTCGCAAAAATTTCGGGTATTATTCTACTATTACACCCATCTAATGTCCAGCAATTATTATATGTTCATTAAGTAGATTTTTTAATTCTAAGACACTTTCCTTCTATAGCGTTTCTGTCGCAAATGCTTTGTTTTCGAGATATAAACATTTTTTTGGTGTGTATCTAGTGTGTGTTCTAGTGTGTGTTCGCTTGTGTTGCTGTCACATGTCTGCCCAATCAGAGCGCTCCATCCATTTCGAATTTGAATTAGTTTGCTACAGGAATGGCTTCGTGTGACATGTGTTCGTTCGATTATTACTGCTGTATTGTCGCTTTCTATGAAAATTTAGAAAAAAGTATTGAGTTTCTGCGTGCTCAGTGTTCTACCGACAGTAGTGAAGTGTCCACATTGTAAAGTGGAGTGCACATATTGTCAAGACCAGAAACTGTGGCATTGTAGAAAAAGTTACGTTGTGCTTAAAACGAAGAAAAGACGGTACTATGATTATTCTGTCTTAGATTTTAAAGGTAATTCCTATTTTTCTTTTAGGCTAGGTTAGGTTAGGTCAATTTTGAAGGTGAAATTTGTTTTTCCTATGGTTTTTGATGTGTTTGGAACGAATCTGACCTTCAAAACTGTCGGAAATGACTCATTTTCTGTGATTTCCCCCACATTGCCGGCTGGGGGGGGGGGATCTCAAAAACGAGTCATTTCCAACGGTTTTGAAGGTCAGATTCGTTCAAAACACATCAAAAACCATAGGAAAAACATAAATTTCACCTCGAAAGGGAGATGGGTGTAATACTATACATTTACCAAATTTCATAATATTCAAATCTACATGATTTGGTAAGGATGCATCTGCGAACATAGTGACTTATATCAAAATGATGAGAAAATTATGCTTTAATATTTTATAATTATATTTGCTTTTGATATTCTGAATGTGATGGTACTCATATTATCCAGAAATTCAGTGATTAAAAAGTGCAATAAGTAACATATATCAACAAAATAAGTAATTAATGTTAACCAAACCATTAAGGATAGTAAAATAAATCTAGGGTCACCATTAAAAATAACAGATATGCCTGATAAGCAGGGCTGTTGAGTCGGTGATAAAATTTGCCAACTCCAACTCTGACTCCAAAAATTTTAACATTCTGACTCCAGAAATCTGACTTGCATAATTACGACTCCGACTCCGATGGAATGTTAAGGCCAAATTGATTACGATTAGCTTTATTAGGCCAATGGAGATTCATAAACAAGGCATTTCATCACCACCACATGACTCATCAGGTTACTTAGTGGCTGTAACTATGCCTTAATGGCTTTTTTTCTCTCTATTCAAAAATTACAATAAATCCCAAAATACAAACTGATTGAAACTTAAACAAAATAAGATTATTATTGGTTTAGCAAATTAATAAGATGTTTTTGTATTATTATAAACATCTGTAACAAAATGTACTAACCTAAACTGAATTTGTTCTTAAAAAGAGGATCGCTTCCATTAAATCTTCTTTCAGTGATGCTTATCAAAATTATCAAATTGAAATCTAAAAATCTGAAAAAGATTTAGGGTTGCTAGTACAAAATTTTTAAATTTCCTTATTATTAATTATGTTAATTAATTATAATCCTTATTAATTATAAGCAACTATATTTATATATTATTTATACTTATATATTTTTGTTATATATTATATATTATTTATATATATTATATTATATATTAAAACATTAAGTTAAATCTATTTTATTCATAAAACTGAGCTAGGCCTAGGCTGCTATGGTTATAATTGAAGGATTTGCACCGACTCTGACTCCGACTCCATCCAACTATGCACTTCTGACTCCGACTCCTGACTCTGACTCCACAGCCCTGCTGATAAGGGAAGGAAATTTGAAGGTTACTGGTTGGGAATATACCAGAAACATCCAAATAAGTTGGATACAGTTTGGACTGGGGGAATGAAGGCAGAATTTATAAATAGGTACAGACATAAGAAATTTTGGTGCTGCTATAGCGTGATTCCTACCGGTGACTTTGATACTATAGGGTGATTCCTACCCATTTTGGTTTGAAACTACAGTACTGTAGAGTGTGATTCCTATCCAAGGTATAAATGAAAATATAATAAATATAAAATGCTATTTATTATTCAATTTTATTTATTTAAAAAATAGTTTCGGTGCTACTATAGTATGTGGTCTACCTACGATTGGTTAGGTTTAGTCACGATATTTTCGTTAAAACTAATGAAAATATCATGACTAAACAAACCTAACCAATCATCAAGGGCGATGGACATTGGAATGTAAATAAGCAATTAGTAAACAAGGTAAGAAGCTATAATTAAAAGGTAGACCACCGAATCGAGGTAGGAATCATGCTATAGTAGCACCGAAATTTTTATAGTGGGCACACTAGGGGCCACTTCGGCCCATTGAGGTGGCTCCACTGTGTAAAAATTGCCTGTACATTGGCAACAACCAATTTTTACAAAACTAATTAATTATCAGTTTAAAACTAATTATCAATTTAAAACTAAAGATAGAATCTCTGGATCCAGAGGATCAAAGTCATAATAGGCTACTATCCACAAATATGTTACACACTATATCTATAACTGACATGCAAATATATCAGATCCAAAGAATCCAGTCAATTTCATTATGGTACCCATCAATACCAGTACCTTGCCAACCAAAAATAAGTCATGGTTCATATCAATTGCGGACCAAGTCAGAATTTACAAATTTATAAATAGGTACAGACATAAGAACATAAGAAATTTTTATAGTGGGCACACTAGGGGCCACTTTGGCCCATTGAGGTGGCTCTACTGTGTAAAAACTGCCTGTATGGGGCTCCAATAAATCTTAGCCCCCCTGCCCATGGCCTAAACCATTAGAGGTACAGTAAAACTAAACATACCTTACAAAAGAGAATTTAATCCTGCATTTAATGAGAACAATTAAAACTTGGTGTTCCCACCATTGGCTTCCAAGACAGCCTGAATTTGCTTTGGGTAGCTTGCCAAAAGTGACGTGAATAGATCTTGATTGTTAGGCAGATTTGCTAAAACAGTTTCAATGTGTTGCATCATTGTATCCTTCGAAAATTGATTTGCTGCAGGTTCTTGAAACAAGAGACATTCAACCTTGTCCTTTATAACTGATCCAATGTGTTCACAGATGTTCAGGTCAGGAGAATTTCCTGGCCATTCTTCATTTCACGAAAATACTGTCCATCCCAGCTTCAGCACCCACATGAGCTTCTTTGCAGTGAACAAAACAAACACACCAACACAGTCTGGGCTTTTTAATAATTCGCAATAATGTTCATTGTCATCAATTTCATCTAGTGTTGTGGCCCACACTCAATCATTTTGGTAGTTAGGCCGACGTGTAGTGATGTTAAAAAATGGTTTTTTTTTATGTTTTTTAATAATTAATATAGATATTGCTAATTTAATTATAAGGTATACTTTTGCAATGATATATATTATTATAAAAAATAAATAAATAATAAAATAGGCCATATGGTACCAGTATAGAATGTCCTTTTCAGCCTATTTACAGAAAAAACTGGCCTCTTTCTTGCACTGAAAGTCTTGTATCTTAGATCCGTTAAACTTGCGAGAACACTGGCTGGGAGTTTACTGCCCATTGTCCAACCTTTCCAGGACTCTCCCATCCATGCCTTGGATTTTGAATCTCCCACTTAACTATCCTTTAGACCCGCAATGACATATTTTCCCCCCGAGACCATCCATATATATACATACACATACACCTATATACATATATACCAATATATACATAAATATTTATACACATTTATATCTATTATATACCCCATACACACGCATACATCCAGAATTCCAGATACATACGCACGCATACTCACATATATACCTACACAAACTCATACACCTCTATTTCGCCCTTTCATTACCTCCGAAATCATTTAGCACATACAGTAATATCCATACAGCCAAAAGAAACCGATTAAGCACAGACAGAGCAGCAAAGCTAGTATTTATATCCCAAAATGCAAAATTCCAAGAAAGTGAAGTAAAACATGGTGCTACATTGGCTTTGTCAACATCCAAATCTGCAATAAGTACCAGTACCTGTGATATTGAAACTATATGCTCTAACCAATCTAGTGATAATGATTCTTCAATGGAAATAGAATCAGATAATGAAAGTTAAACAGCATTAGGTTAACACAAAGGTTAAAGAAAGAGATGAATATTTTTATTTTTTTATTTTTCTATTTGGAATATATACAGGGTGTCAGAGAATTATTTGTACAATTTTTGGCTGTTATTAAAAGTCAACCATGAAGTGTAGAAATTCCAGTGTTGTCCCATTTTACAGAGAATCTCATTAAGTTTTTTCTGATACCAAGTTTTGACAAGTTTTTTAGAAATTCCAGTTTGTCCGAAAATTATCTGTACAATTTCATCTTTTAATAAAATTCTTGATAACACACGTAAAATTCTTAAACAAGATTATTTAGAATCTGTATTTTCAAAAGTTTCTTCTATTAAAGTAACATTGTTACAAACATTCGATATGTGCACCATCAGTGATTCGCAAAACATCCAATCGATAACACTAGGCAACAAATTTCAACTTTTTTTTTGTTACAGACACGTGAACTACTGATTCCTACTAAAGCGCTGATGCTGATTTCAGATCTGATATCAAAATTTCTCTATCACGTCCAGATTTTGTGTAACTGAAAACCCCTATTTTTCATTTTTTTCTCACCCGCTTCTATTACGAAAGCCGTCTAAGCTATTTTTCCGTGCCACGTTTTATGTTAAGCATACTTAAATAATTAGTGAACAGGGATGTCTTTCCTCCTTTATTCTGGCTTAAGACAGACAGCGGAATTCCGCTGGCGGAGTTACCACCCCTGCGCCCAACCATTCACCCAAAGCGCGTTAGTATTTTGTTGTTACTACTGAAAGGCAAATTCCTGTTCTTAAGTGAAACTTTGGTGTGTGTTCTCTTCCTTTGTCGCTTGTAGGATGACGAGCTCTCCTTCTGCAGGAACCAACAATAATCTCCCATCATATTTGGGTTGAAATTACCTTGGTATCTGTTTTCCATAACTGAGATCTGTTGGTGGAAGCGCTCACCATGCTCGTCACTTACAGCCCCAAGGTTGGCCGGGAAGAAGTCAAGATGAGAATGTAAAAAATGAATTTTCAAAGACATTCTGCATCCCATTATTTCATAAGATTTAAGCATGTTTTCTACGAGTTTACGGTGGTTTTCAGCTTTGTGGTTTCCAAGAAAATTTTTGACAACTTCAACGAAAGATGTCCATGCTCCTAGTTCATTCTCATTTAGGTTAGATGGAAACGATGAGTCATGGATGACACTGCGGATCTGTGGTCCAGTGAAAACTCCAGCTTCTAGCTTAGCATCTGTCAATATTCCTTTGAATTTATCCTTTAAATATTGGAAACCACTACCTTGATGATCCATACCCTTCACGAAATTTTTCATAAGGCCAAGTTTAATGTGAAGTGGTGGAAGATGTACTTTCTGTGGGTCAATAAGTGCTGGGTGTTTCACATTGTATTTACCAACATGATGTTCAGTTCTAGATGGCCAATCATGTTTTTTGTAGTGGTTCTTGTCATCTCTGCTGTTCCATAGACACAAAAAGCACATATGCTTTGTGTAGCCCAACTGTAACCCAAGAAGTAATGATACAACTTTAAGGTCGCCACAGATATTCCATGTGTGGTCCTTATATTTGATGAGTCTTAGCAGCAGTTTCATCGATTCATAAGTCTCATTAAGGCCAGTGGCATGTGCTACAGGTATTGAAGGTTTTTCATTGCCGTTGTGCAGTAATACAGCTTTAAGGCTAGCTTTACTAGAGTCAATGAACAGTCTCCATTCTTTTGGATCATAGCGACAGCCAATCCCTTGCATCAGACCACTGATATCGTGGCAGAAACAAACGTTTTCTTCCTGTAAGTAAAATGATGAAAACTGCAAATGGCGATGGCGGAAATGGGAAACTTTGGTGTTTGGTTGGAGAAGATTAAATTCTTGAAGTCTTGAACCAAGCAACTCTGCCTTTTCTTTTGGTAATTCCAAATCGCGCACTAAGTCATTTAACTCCGCTTGACTTAACAAATGTGGGGAAATATTTGCATCTGGAACATATATGCCATCTTTCCCTGTTTCTATATCACTAGCAGAATCTTCAGATGAACTGCTGTCTGTTATCGTTGCTGGTGGAACTGGTGGTGGATTTGTTTCATCATGTGGTACTGGTTTCATTGCTGATTCGCAGTTTGGGTACGTGATCTTTGATTTGTTTTTCTTTGTGAAACCAGCAATCTTTGTCAAACAAAAATAACAATCATTGAAGTGATTTTTCGGCTCACGCCAAACCATGGGGACTGAGAATGGCATAGCTTTTCTTTTACCATTCATCCAAGCTATTAACATTGCATTGCACTGTGCACAGCAAATATGTGGTGCCCAGTCCCTCTGTTGGTCTCCTAACTTACAGTCAAAATAACACTTGTAGGCAAGTTTAATCTTTGTTGTTATGTTTCTACGTTGTGGCTTAGGTGTATACTGTCCACAGACAAAGCAGAAGTTGTCTGGGTGACTTACACAAGCACGTCTATTTGATGCCATTTTGAATTACCATACAATATCTGAAAAAACGTAGAAAGTAATTATTACGATGTGCAAAATAAAAAGAAATACACACCGTAGTACAAAACAAATGCTATAAAAACACACAAGTCACCACAACCTGTCACTTGCTCATCAGCAGAGAGCTTCAACAACCGTTCTGCTTGACTGTCACGTAGCGACTGACCGTTGGGCCATTGCCCGTTACTATGCTCTTGACTCAGTGTTGCCAACTCGGGATAAATTTTATTTATCAAAATTGTTCGAATTTGTATATAGTTGGCAAAAAAAATTGCTTTAACCTTGAAAAGCAAGTTTCATATTACTGGCATTAAGCCGATTAAAACCAAAATCTGGACGTGGTAGAAAATTTTACTAAAAGTGATTTGCATTTTACACAAAATCTAGACGTGATAGAAAAAATCTAATTATAGATTTGAAATCAGCATACCAAAATTAGCTAGGAGCACCTATTTGGTCTTCTGTAACAAAATCTTTGTTGCCTAGTGTAATCCAAATGTTGCCATGTACGCTGCAGCATTTCCACATCAATTCGCTCAATAGCAGCTGTGATTCTTGCTTTTAAATCATCAATGTCTGTCACCCGCGTACATTTCTTAAAAACTTGTCAAAACTTATCAGAAAAAACTTAGAGTTTCTCTGTAAAATTGGACAACACTGGAATTTCTACACTTCATGGTTGACTTTTAATAACAGCCAAAAATTGTACAGATAATTCTCGGACACCCTGTATATAATATATATTTTTTTTTTTTTTTAGTTCAGGAAGAACCGATTCGCCTCTATTTAAAGGGCATATCTCAGCGGAAAAACAAAGAAAAAGTGAGAGGAAAGACAGAGGAAAAAGAAAGGGTGGAGGGGACAGTCGAAGTGGAAAAAGACCAAGGATGACAAGGACTGCAGGGTCGAGCCCCATCATCCTTGGGTGCTAGGGCCGGGAGGGCGCACGTGAAACCTCCAGGAACAAGCACGTACAAACGAGCACAAAGAGCACTCAAGAGCACGAGCTTAGAACCCCCTTGCGGGGATATATATATATATATATATACACACACACTGGTATTCTTGCCAATCACAATTATATACAGGGTGGGCGGAAAGTAGCTCCCTATTTTGGATTGGTAAAAAAATACGTATATTATCCATTTATTTCAGAAGAAATAATATGAAAAGGTAGGCATACATGGTAGATTTTCTCTAAAATTCAATGTGGGCTCCAACTCTTTCCACGAGCTTCTGGAGCGCCCAGGAATGGCGTCCACTGACTTTAGCAGGAACTCCGGCGGGATGGAGGACATGACTTCCCGAATTCGGTCCTCCAGTTCTTCCAATGTCCTCGGTTTGGTGCGGTAGACTTCTTCCTTTACCCACCCCCAAAGAAAGAAGTCGCACGTGTCAAGTTGGGGCTCCTGGCTGGCCATTGTTGTCCGTGAGTGGCTGGATGCCCACTTCCCTGGGCGTTGGATGGGTCGTCGTGGTCCACATCAATGGCCAGCCAGGAGCCCCGACTTGACACCGTGCGACTTCTTTCTTTGGGGGTGGGTAAAGGAAGAAGTCTACCGCACCAAACCGAGGACATTGGAAGAACTGGAGGACCGAATTCGGGAAGTCATGTCCTCCAGAAGCTGGTGGAAAGAGTTGGAGTCCACATTGAATTTTAGAGAAAACCTACCATGTATGCCTACCTTTTCATATTATTTCTTCTGAAATAAATGGATAATATACGTGTTTTTTTACCAATCCAAAATAGGGAGCTACTTTCCGCCCACCCTGTATATTGTTTTATACCAGTATTATGTATTTTTTATTATGTATATTATACCAGTACCTGTGATATTGAAACTAGCATATATGCTCTACCCAATCTAGTGATGATTCTTCCATGGAAATGAAGGTTAAACAACATTAGGTTAACAAAAAGGTTCAAAAAAGGTGAATATTTTTTTTTCTATCTGGAATATATATACTGGTACTCTTGCCAATCACAATTATGTATATTGCTTGAAACAAGGAAGAATGTTTTATGTTCTAGTTAAAAAATATATATACATATAAAAAATGAGGGTTTGTTTTTCCTTTCTATTATATACTTTTTGCGTGATTCAGTTTTTCTAAAAGATGACTATATATACTAGGTATAACTGTATAAGCATGGTAGTATAGTAAATTATAGGTAATACTAATATACTTATTAGATTAAAGGAAGAAAAATATGGAATAAGTTTAAAACAATAAAAACAAAAAAAAACAGACTATCTTCACTTTAAACAAAAAAAACGACACAATAAAAAATTACTCGCATCACTACCGACGTGTTACGTAAACAAAAAATTCATCAGAGACAGCTAAATGCATGAAATCATCCACATCCCAATCTTCAAGATAATGGGCAAACCACATTCTGTCATCGATGTTAAGTTGAGTTTTTTTGGCTTTGGAAGTTCATGCCAAGGCTTTAAACCTTGCCTATGACAGTACAGTTGAATGATCTCACCACTAACGATCTTTCCTCTCAACACTTCGATCTCTCTAGAAAGTTTAGCACAGATGTTTTTCCGCTTATGCATACCGCTTTCAATGATGTCCTTTGTTTCCTGAGAGAGTGGCAAATTTGGGCACCCAGATTTGGTTGTATCCATTTCACATTCATCCAAAGTTTTATTCCAATTTCTTTTGACGAAGTCCTCACTTCTTCGCAACTTTTTGGCAACCCATGAACGTGTTATAAGGGTAGCTTCCTGAAATGTTATTGCTCATATGCGATCTATCACACGTTGCCTCTCTGAATCACCAATTAATTGAGAAGCCATTATATTATCACTTTATCAGCTAGAGTAATTTTAATACCTACAATAAATAAAGAATTTTATATAATTTTTAGTCACTCAAAACTATTTCGATATAAGTAAACATGTAAGCTGCAAATGGGGGGGCCTTAGGTTTTTTGGAACCCCTTACATTGGCAACAACCAATTTTTACAAAACTAATTAATTATCAATTTAAAACTGAAGATAGAATCTCTGGATCCAATAATATACTTAGGAGGAAAAATGTAGGTGTGGCTGTAAAGACTGTACAGTAATGTAGAAATGTGTGTGCACCCATTTTGGGTCTCCCATTTAAAGGTGTTTGTGGGGCAAGTGAAGATCATGAGTTTTTCAATACCTCACAGTACTATGGGTGGCACCACTTGGCAGAGGAATCTCTTTAAATGGGGTGTGTAAGGACAGATAAAATTAGAGCATTTGACCCTACTCCGTTACGAAGTTGAAAATATGTTTTTCCAATGGTTTTTGTTGTGTTTTGAATGATTTTGACCTTCATTTCTATCGGAAAACAATAGTTTTTAAGATATCCCCCCCCCCCTTTATCCAATGATAATGGGGGACCCCCAGTGGGAACCCGGGGTTTTGGGTGGGGGAAAACACACAAACTATTGATTTCCAATAGAAATGAAGGTCAAAACCATTCAAAACTTCAAAAACCGTCGGAAAAACATATTTTCACCAAACCTAACCTAACCTAACTCGTGGAATGAATAGCCACTACACTCTGAAGCCATGACGACACCGATTTCAAATTGTGCGGTATCATCACTGATGCGATATGGGGCTGTGATTGGTTAACATGAACAAAGAACTAATGCGCATGACTGTGATGTCATGCGCATGCCTACTGGTGATGAGTAACCAACATACGAACACACAGGAGCGCTCTGAGAAGGCTTGTAACATAAACATTCCAACTTAGAAAAAATCTAGGGCCTCCCCAGAAATTATTGCGACTTTCTCGGAAACTATTCATTTGCAACGAAAGTGTTATAGAAGAAAAATGTCTTAGAATTGTCTAAACTATCAGAAAAACATCTTTTTAATTATCAAAATGAGTAGGGTCAAACGCTCTAATAATACCAGGACAGAGAGTATCCCCTAACCCAAGATGCTGCCTCCCTATATCCCACAATACTTGTGTTGAGCTGTGGGATCTATCACCTAAATGCACATAATATATATGAAATAAACTAGTACCATTCATGCAATAAAAATAGGCTTAACCCTTAAGCTGCCAATTTGGTTGGAAATGTTTGTTCTCGAAAAAATGTAGTTTTCCATAAAAAATCAAATTTTCTTTGATAGTAAATTTTGATTCTCATTTTTAGATTTAAGCATATACTTTCCTAAATTATCATTAAAATAATATAAATCGACCATTTAATGAGATAAATTTGTATTTATATAAGAGTATTTCCAGAATCTATTCCAAATTTGTATTAGGTCGCTAACAGAATGTATAACTCACTTTTTTATACAATAGAAACAAGTTTGATTTGCTATCAAAGGTATAAATGACATAAAAAAATGTATATATGTATGCAAAGTTTATTCTAATTTAGTAAAATAAAAGTAGGCCTACAAAAAACAATAAAAGTACAAAATATAAAAGGCAAAAATAATTATCCACTGTAAAATAAGTACATTTCATCATCTTTTTATTTATCAAACTAAACAACTAGTTTATGGATATTTAGAAATAAGTTTCCAAATGTTGGTATAGGCCTTACTGGAGTGCATTGAGGTTTCAGCATTTACACACCATTTTGTAGTCTATTTTCGTGTGGTAAACTTCAAAACATGGTGTTATACACAATGGTGGATTACCATTGCATGCTTTACAGTAATAGCACGTTTGCTTTCTCTTACACGGGCCCTTGCCTTTCAGTTTGCATTGGGCTGGCATAATTGAGCAAACTATGCAATTTGGCTTTTGGTTTCCTTCATATTTGGAGATGAAGTGCCTTTCCTTCAGTCTATTTTGTATGATAGGCTGAGAAAGCCTGTGCCCTCGTTTACGTGTATTATGCCATGACTCCAGATTCCTGGGATCTTGGGAGCATTGCTCCAGTAAATTTGACCATGAGAAAAAGTAAATTTGGGTTTGGGTTTTGTTCATCCGCTAGACGTTATGCAATTTTTTTGTGTATACGTTCTTGTACAAACCAATTTTTTTAAATTACAAATTTAGTTATTTTAAGTTTAGTTGGTAATTCCATATTTAACAATTATTTTTATTTTTTGTTAAGCTTCAATGTTTTGATAATTAAAATTTTATTAAAACGTATATTTTTTTAATATAAAATTATCAGGATTGGACTATGTTCCATTGATCTCGGCCAGGTTTGATAAATTGGCCAGATAATTACTTGTGCGGTTTTAAGTAATCCACCATGACTCTAGAATTGAAAAGTTTAGTTAAGTTTAAACTTACTTTTACTTACTTTAACTTACCTACTTTTACTTACTCTTCCTTACTTTTACAAGTTTAAAGCACTACTTTTACTTACTCTTTTCTATTTACTACTATTTACTTACTTTTATTTACTATATTTACTTACTTTTACCATACTACTATTTTACTAACTTTTACTTATTTTGTATTTTTTCAGGTAGTCAATAATCAATAATGGATCCTAATATTGATGAAGTTGGAGAGAAAAGTGAGGGTGTTAAAAGGGGTTACTTTTGTGGTCAATGCAAGAACAAATATTCAAAGAAGCAAAACTGGGAGGAACATTTTAATTCCAAAAAAAAATATTTGTTACAATACAAGAGGTCCCAGAGTTTGGGCCCACAGCTTAGATATTGCAGTAAAGAAATACCAGGATGAAGTGCAGCAAAGAGATACGGCAAAGCAGTCATTTAGTTTGTTCACAAAATGTGCTAGTGCTAGACCTCAGAAAAATGAACCAACTTCATCAACTGCTAATCTAGAAAATGAAACTTTTTCACTAGATGTTTCACAGACTGAAGAAAGTGCTTCTCCTCCACCTAAGAAACAAAAGGTAAGTGAGGAATCTGCGCATCAGACTAACAAAACTGCTTTAGAGGAATTTGAAAATTCCCAAATCCAGAAGACATTAAATGCAATTTTGCGCCTAACAAAAGAAACTCACCAAGCTGTTGTGGTTAATAAAGAGAAGAGTCAAAATATGCCTTCAAGTTCAAGTGTTGCATCCAAATCTAATAAAGCAAAAAGCAACAAATTTGACATTTCCATAGCCCATTTAAGCAAGTGTAAATCAATACAAGAAATCCTGAACAATGATTTGATCAAATCTACATTCAAATTGGTGGAAAAGAAGGATCTAGGGCATGCTGATGATTCATTTTCAGTACCAAGTGATATAATGGAAAACATTGCAAATAGTGACACTAATATGCCTGATGTAGATATAGCTGTTGAGGATGAAGATGATGATAATCAAGAAGATATTGATGATGCTTCTGATGATAAAATGTTACATTATATTGCATAGCTTGCACAGACCCCAAAGCATGTGCTTCAGACAAACATTCTAACATAAAAGGTTACTTCAATGTTAAAGATTTAACCTATGTATGCAAACAAGTGAGAAAATCAAGAGAGATGGTTTAGAAATCTGAAAACCCACCTGAAGAGACATTTAATTAAACTTCAGCATCATCAAAGAGCTGCTGTTTATGAAGTGATGAAAACATCTTCTCGGAACACTACTAAACGCATAGAAGACTTATGTGGCAACATCTTATACTACATAATGAAAACAAACACTGCATGGGCTCTATATCCAGTACTTCTAGCTGTATTACATAGGTCAGGTTGTGAGGTTGGAAATTTGAATCATAGCACACATGCGTGCGAGACAATTTGTGAGCTATTAGATAATATAATCAACTTAAAGAACAAACTGTAAAGTGGTTCTTAGAACAAACTTCAGTAACAATAACAGCTGACATTGGAACAATTTTGGGATTAAGCATGCTAGTTGTATTAGTTATGAGTGAAGAAGATAAGACTGTAAAACTTGCTGGGAAAATTAGTACGCAGCAAATCAGGAGTTTATTTGGCCAATGAAATTTTTGATGTGTTGAAGTCTCCTAATCACTTGAAACTATCTGAAGAAGCAATTAAATCCAAGGTATCTGGAATGGTTGGAGATGGGGCTTTTTGTAAGGACAACGAGCCATTTAAAAACGAAATGAAAAAGTTGTTTGGAGAAAATTTCAAATTTCGATGGGACTTAATGCATCTTGTGAACAGAGCCCACGTTGATGCATTGAAGAAAATTTGTAAACTAAGTGAGCTTTTAGACTTTATTCAGAATCACTCTTCAAATCTGAGATCAGGCCTTGACTATACCAATATGGTTCTTGACAATATCATTGGTTTTAAGAGACCAAAACTCAAATCTGATACTCGCATGGTTAATTACGAATTTGATCAATTTGACAGATTTGTGGAAAATTGTGTTTTTTTTGATCATCCACAAGAGAAAGAAATTAGTGCCAAGTTCTATGTATTGATTTCCTATGTAACAAAGATTATGTTGCAAGTAGCTCAAAAAACCACAGTTAGTACAGAATTTGTAGAAAATTATTTTATAAAGAAGGAGGGAAAACTGTTATGTTAAGAGTGATGGAAACAATTTCCAAATTAGCTAATGGAGGAAATGCAAATGATGTAGTTTCTGAATTTAAGCACGATACCACAGGGCAGCAAAAGGAACTAACAGCTGAGGATTACATCCTAAATGAAGTTTACAAATACATCAAGAAACGTTCTGATTACTACCAGGTTGCTGAAGTTGCTAGACCATCCAGAACCAGATCTGAAAGTAGTTTTACAAAAGACTCAGTGGTAAATTGGCTGACAGAATATATAGAACAGCTGTGGAAAGGAATCACAGAGAGATTAAAGCATTTTGATAAAGATGGATCAACTGCCTGGAGTGAAGCACCAGTTGAAGGGACATTCTCCATTCTTGGTTACATTGTTGAACACAAAGGATCCATTAAGCCATCTCATTTGACTAAGCTGTGCAGAATTGTGAAGGAGGGTCCAGCTCCAGGCACTAGATCTGCTGTATTGATCACACAGAAAGCCATTGATCAGTGGCCAAGCATACATGGCGGTAAATTCACAACAAATGCCTACATGCAAGGTCTAACATCGTCCACTGTTGCTGCTGCAATGAATAAATAAACTTAAGGTGAGTTATAAACTGTACATTATTGTATTATTATGTTTAGCTAAAACAATTTGTAATTGGTATGTCGTCAATTCAAGAGTTTACTATCATTAACCTATCTAGTGGTGTAAGGGAAAAAAAAGTAAATTCAGAGCTGTGCTCCAGTAAATTTTTTCAAATCTGGAGTCATGTATTATGCCGTGCATACTAGGGTGCATCAAATTTCCCATGATTTTTCAAAAAGTTTTATTTCAATCTGTCCCTATGATTACTGTGTTCCAATGCCTGAAATAGCACATATGGCCAAATTTCAAAGATTTATGTGGTCATCTAGGGGGTCCACATCATTGATGCAATATTTAGTATTGGAGTTAAATTGACCAAAAAATTAAACATTTTATATCCCGGTTTCCGTGTTTGCAAAAGTATCAGAACCAGTAAAAATGTATTAAATAATCAAACAGGGATACATTGCATTGATTTCTACATTACTTTCTGACGTCTGACATTACAGTCTGGTTTATACATTATATTATTGATACTATATACATTATTGGTGATACAAGCAAGTCAAAGTCAAAAGAACACTACTTTAATAAAAAATGTTCAAGAGCTGTAAATGAACATGAACAATTAGTTTAGTCTCCAGTTTTTCTCTTTCGAAGATTAGGAAGCTTCTTTCTGTCGGATTCAACAACTTGTAGGACATTTTGGTAATGTTGTTCTGATCTGGCAGCCATGAGGAAATTAGAACTTAGCTTCACCCCACGCTCAGCACAATCATTTACGACGTTAACTTCCGAGATGTGTTCTCTGGATGTTTGAAAGGAAGCTAATTCTGGCCAATTTTCGATATTATGAGTCAGGAAAGAACTGTCAAGTTCCAGAACAGAGAAAATGTACCATGAATCTTTGTTGATTAAGTCGCCAAGCTTTGTCGTGCTGGAAATGGAGTTTGGAAATTTGGGTTTCCCAAATCCCGTACCAAATCGATGTTGTGGTAAAGATGCCTGATCTTGTGCTGGCTTTACTGCTATAAGTCTCTCAGCCAGATAGCGGCGTTCAGCTTCAGGGACTGCATCATTAAAGAGCGCAAGAGGTACCATCTCAGCAGTCAGGTACCATAGGTGATGCTTGAGAGTTTTTATCGCACTAGATGATATGCTGGGGCTGAGTTTTTCATATCTGAGGATGTCTTGGTAAAGACAGATCATTCCATGGAGCCTCGACCGCGCTTGAACAGGTGATCCACCACCAGCTGTACAGCAAGCAAACAAAGTTGACAAACTCTCGCAGTTTGGGTTGTTGTGCTTCCGTGGTAATGGTTCCAGAGGGAAGAGAGCTGATCTGCTCCTCCAGCAGCACCATCTTAATGGAGTAGAGAAACTTGGCCATCACCTAGCCTTGTGTACAGCACCAGGACGTCGAAATGAAAACTCTCTACTTGTCCCATCCAAGTAGAGCAAACAAAGATCAGAAATTCTTTGTAGTCATCACATTGATATTGATGCTTCACAACAGACTGCGCGCATGAAATCGCTCTGGCCCTATAGTCATGGATTATGGTTTGTACATCATCTGAATAAGAGGTACCATCCAAAAAATTAAGTGCCTGATTATTGTTGTGTTGAACTGTGTCTAAATGCTTTCGGAACTGACAGAATATGGTAACTTCTAGTGACATTGGTGGTTCTATTTTCAGATCATTGAAGACTTGTGTAAGGATTACCTCGCCAACGTGATGCCGGCAAGCTGACCACAGTAAAGCTCGACCTATGTCCTGGTGCAGGCTACACAGGCAGCACTCACATGACCAGTGTTAATAGCTGTTGTGTCAAAAGTCATGTTCACTACTGAGTCAACACAATTCCATGATCGGAGAAGCTCCATGGTGAGATTAGCAATGCTTTGACCAGCTGGCTGATCTGTATTTGGCTTGTAGGAAGGCACACCAAGAAGTTTGATGTCATAGGAATTGCCAACTGCTACAGTGAGCCTCTCTTCAGCTTTAGTTTGGTATGACAGAGTTGACATCAGTTTAGAATCCCAGTGAAGAGACAGGAACTGTGGTGGAACCCAGGACTCTTTGACCGATGATGCAAGCTCTTCACCAACCTTACGTCTTGCTCTGTCGGCGGTAGAATATGGGTGTGAAACATTTTTGTGTCACCTCCTAATTCCTTAATGATGGCTTTGGTAAATGCTGCCTGTTGGGCCAGTGTGATCTTCGTGCGTGTAGACAGGGAAACCATCCTATGGGATTTGAGTATGTCATGACTTATAAAAGCAGTTGTTCCTGAACGAGTTGCTTGGCGAGTTTTTTGTGTTTTTGGTTTGTAATCCTCTATATCACCCTCTTCATCCTCAATATCACTGTTGCTTTCCTCACTGTTCTCAATCTGAACTTTGCTTGTAGATGCTTGGGCTTTATGAGCTTTAAGCTGTTGTTCTGCTTGCATCATTTCCTTTTCCTGCTTTCTTTGGACTTTTGATGCGAGCTTCTTGTCATGGCTTCCAAACGATGCGACTCTGCCTGATTTCATTGACCGCAAGAACTCCAGATCTTCAGGATCTTTATATGAGTTGCTCAGCATTCCTTGGCCAAAACTGAAATGTTTCTTGTAACTCCTTTTCGATCCCATTAAGCTTCGCAACTGCACCAGGCGAAGAACGCCAATCCACTGGAAGTTCCCTAAGTTTTGCATTTTTTGCAGATAGTGCTATAATTTTTTCAACAGCTTTCTTCTCGGTAATCATGGGAATGTTGCCTTTCTGATAAAATGGAATAACTTTTTGCAAGACAAATTTAGCATTGTTCCATTTTGTACGGTTAAACGGTAGACCTTCTTGCTGATGAAACATGTAGCATCGCAACACTTGCTCACATGTTGGCAGCCTAGATCCTGTTATCTCTGCATCTGCATCGCTGATTCCAGCACCAAGACCATAAATGGCAGCAGTTTGACGAGTTTTAACAGCATATTTATCATTTGTGCTACCTGAACTGGCCATAATGCACGACAGGTGTAAAGAGAACACAAAATTTATTAACGTAAACACTTGCACATAAACATTTAACATAAACACACAAAAATCACATTTATCATAAACACTTGCATATCAGATTATACATTGCAGTTCCTTTTAGAATATTCTATAACTTTCCACCACTTCCTAGCACTTTCTAGAGGTTTCTATCACTTTCTAGAGGTACTATCACTTTATAGAAGTTTCTATCACTTTTTAGAAGTATATATATGACCTTTAGAAATATCACTTACATGTTCTTGGGCTGATTTTTGTAGTGAACAAAATCTTTAAACTTCTACTATTTGGATCTCAAATCACAGAATGACTGTGGGGTTGGTGTGCATATAGGAAGTCTGTGTGGACCCCATAAATGGCATTCAAATCCAAAAATAATTCACATAGTAGGTTTTCTTAACCATTGGAACATTTCTAACTTAGGGACAAAGTGAAACTTTGTCATTGGTGATTTTGATGCACCCTAGTGCATACCCATCTAAAAGGCCATCAATAACTTTCAATCTAAACATTTTCTGACTTAATTTTTTGGTTGGGTTTTGAATGTTGAAGCATATCCTTGAATTTATCAGTGCTACCTCAATGAGGAAATGCCAGATTACTTGATACCATTTCTTCGTTCTCCTATTGAAAGGATAAGTTGCACACAACTGGTCAAATGTATCTACACCTCCCATATGTTTATTGTAATTCACCTGAATGCTTGGCTTATCAACAACCCGATCTCCTTTTTTAGATTTTATTGCTACTTTTGTTATTCCACAGTCTCCTACAGTTGCTATCATATTTACTTTTACAGTGTCTTGCCATGTACAGGCCAACATAGTTTTGTTTTGATTTATCCAAATTGTTGGAAGGTCACCTCGTTTCGTTTCATTCTTTTCATGTCAGGTGGCAGCCCTTTACGATTTGTTCTAACAGTGCCACAAGCACCTATATCTTTTAGTCTAAGGGCTTCATAAAGGTTAACGCTGGAATAGAAATTGTCAAGAAACACAATATGGCCTTTATTCTCAAAACCTTTTAGAAGAGTTTGAACAACTGTACTTCCCAATCCTCCTACAAGCTTGTTTTCAGTATCTTTTCCTGTGTAAACATTGAACCTCAACAAATATCCAGTTTTAGAATCACAAAGAGACCATAGTTTCACTCCCCATTTAGCTGAAGGTTTACTTGGCAAATACTGCTTGAAAAATAAACGTCCTTTGAATTTTAGCATAGATTCATCCACACAAACTTCTTTACTGGCATTGTATACAGCAGTATATAAATCTTTCGTGATATCTATGATAGGCCTGATCTTATAAAGTCGATCATTTTCATTATTTTCGTTATCAGCAAAATGAAGAAATGAGCGTCGGGGGTCAGTGAGCTTCAAAATTAAGACAAAATTAAATAATTGGCAACTCTTATGAACTCATAGAGACTTCAGTCGAACAGTGCGCCAAAGAAAAATATTATTACAGAATATTGACTAGAGTCGAATATGGCACTTGTGACTACCAAAAAATCGTTCGACTACAGTCGACTACGGCATCCAAAGGGTTAAACACTATCACCCAATGTCCCTTGCAGACATCAAACTATCCAACCTTCTTTTGAAAGAATCAAGTGTATCTGAAGTCACCACTTCTTTTGTCAGACTGTTCCAAAACTTAATTACTCTGTTTGTAAAACTATGTTTTCTTAAATTTGTTCTACATCTTGGCTTAAATAATTTCATACTATGACCTCTAGTCTGGTTATTGTGATCTTTAATGAAAAGAGACTGAAAATCTATCTTATCCAACCCTTTTATAATTTTATACACCTCTATCATATCACCCCTTAACCACCTCCTCTTTAATGAGAACATGCTTAGATACGCCAGTCTTTCCTTATATGTCAATTGTCTTAGAGATGGGATCATTCTTGTTGCTCGTTTCTGTACTTTTTCCAGTTTTTCAATATCTTGTATCAAATAGGGACTATTAAATTGAATACAGTATTCGAGGAGGGGTCTCACATATGAAATGTATAGTTGCTTTATAATATTGGGTGATTTGTATTCAATGTGTGTCTGCATGAGGTTGAGTCTAGCATTTGCTTTATTTCTGATTACCATACAGTGATTTGAGGGTTTAAGTTCATTAGTCACAGTGACACCCAAGTCTTTCTCTTTATCATCATTTTTAATCCAAATTCCATTCATATTGTATTAAAATTCTGGATTTTTTGGCCTAATATGCATAACCTTGCACTTAGCATTAAATTTCATCTCTCACTTATCTGCCCAGGCTGTTACTCTGTCTAAGTCTTTTTGTATTGTCATTGCTCCTGCTGCTGACTTAACATTATGGACTAATTTTGTATCATCAGCAAATTTTGAGGTTTTACATGATAGGCCCTTCTCTAAATCATTTATATAGACAACAAAAAGCAGAGGTCCCAGCACAGACCCCTGTGGGACTCAGCTCAATACGGGTCTCCAAGTAGACTTGTTTCCATTTAGATGAACTCTCTTTTTTCTGTTTCTCAGCCATTCTTCTATCCAGTCAGCTATATGACCTCTTATACCATGGGCTCTAACTTTTACCAACAATCTTGCATGAGGAACAGTATCAAATGCCTTTGCAAAATCTAAGTATACTATATCTACTGGCTCTTTATTGTCCAAATGCAATAGGACTCCATCATAAAATTCAATCAAGTTGGTTAGACAGGACCTTTCATTTATAAGGTTGCACTCTTCAAGGAACTCAGTAACTTTACCTCTAATGATACTTTCGAGTAATTTGCGAATAATGGAGGTGAGGCTGATGGGTCTGTAGTTTTTTGCCAAGTTTCTATTTCCTTTTTTAAAGATTTGGAGCCACATTTGCTTTCTTCCAGTCCTCTGGCATTTCAGTACATATCAATGATTTATTAAAAATAATTTCTAGTGCCTGTGCTATATTCTTTTTGGCAGCTTTTATGACTATTGGATGCATTTCATCTGGCCCTGGAGATTTTTCCATTTTTAATTTATCTATTGCTTTTAGGATATCTAGTTTTGTTACCCTTAATTCATTTATTTCTCTATCTTGTCCTGGTAGTATAAGATCAGGAATATTGTTTAAATTTTCATTTGTGAATACTGATGAGAAGACAGAATGATTCTGCCCAAGAGATCATGATGAGTGAGAAACATACCCTGCCCTCCAGGCTAAGAGACCTTATAAGTATGGAGTTTAAGATACAAGAAAGCAGGGTTGGCAAAACCTAGCAAAAACCCAGTTGGGTTTTTGCCAACCCTGCAAGAAAGATATGACAAAGATGACCAAGGAGTGATAATAGGAAACACTAGAATACCAAATACCACCTACCCTGAGAGAACATATAGATATGGCGTTAGAGGTGAGAATTGAGATGGGATATATGGATGAACATTCTATAACAACAAAGGAGATAAAAGAACCTGCCTTTTGAGGCAGTTGATAATGATGATGATTACCTCATTAAATAAATTGGGGCAGGTCAATAGTATTATTGATGAGTTGGATATGACATGTGTAGCTATTATTGGTGACTTTAATGCTAATGTGCTTAATGATAATTCTTTGTTCAGCAACCACTTAACTTTCTGTGAAGATAACTTGACCCTTTCATCCATGTGTTATCTTCCTGGTGATAGCTTTACTTATGTTAGTGATAGTTGGCATACCACCTCATGGTTGGATCATTGTATCTGTATGTTCATTATACACAGCAATTCACTGGCTTACTTAGTCAGTGCTCCAGACCAGGGCTGTGGAGTCAGTGATAAAATTTGCCAACTCCAACTCCGACTCCAAAAATTTTAACACTCCGACTCCAGAAATCTGACTTGTATAATTACGACTCCGACTCCGATGGAATGTTAAGGCCAAATTGATTACGATTAGCTTTATTAGGCCAATGGAGATTCATAAACAAGGCATTTTGTCACCACCACATGATTCATCAGGTTACTTAGTGGCTGTAACTATGCCTTAATGGCTTTTTTTCTCTTTATTCAAAAATTACAATAAATCCCAAAATACAAACTGATTGAAACTTAAACAAAATAAGATTATTATTGGTTTAGAAAATTAATAAGATTTTTTGTATTATATATGTCTGTAACAAAATGTACTAACCTAAACTGAATTTGTTCTTAAGAAAAGGATTGCTTCCATTAAATCTTCTTTCAGTGATGCTTATCAAAATTATCAAATTGAAATCTAAAAATATGAAAAAGGTTTAGGGTTGCTAGTACAAAATTTTTAAATTTCCTTATTAATTATGTTAATTAATTAATTATAATCCTTATTAATTATAAGCAACTATATTTATATATTATTTATATTTATGTTATATATTATATATTATATATTATTTATATATTATATTATATATATTAAAACATTAAGTTAAATCTATTTTATTCATAAAATTGAGCTAGGCCTAGGCCTAGGCTGCTATGGTTATAATTGAAGGATTTGCACCAACTCCGACTCCACTCAAAATTGACCGACTCTCACTCGACTCCTGACTCTGACTCTTACTCCACAGCCCTGCTCCAGACAACTATCTCTTAATCTTATATAGACCTCTTGTATAATGTTTGTACCTGTTGGAGTCTGAAATAAAATGTTTGTTTGTTAACACACTGCTTCTAATTGCATTTAAATAGACATAAAGATCCCTTTCAAATGAGTGAAGTACCCTACATACAAAAATGATAGTAATAGATGACCAAGTAATAGTAATAGAAACCCAGTACCTAATTGTAACCCATGTCTGCTAGTTGGTTTGTCTACAAATTGCATTAGAAAACTATCATTACAGCTGTTGAAGTTAACTTTCCTATTATTTCCTAAAAGGTTTTAGTCTCTATGAGGCAGGTTGAAATTTCCCATAATTAATGTTCTAGCACTACAAACTATTCATTTCCTAAACCATACTATCATCAACTTGGTGCATTTTACAGACTTCCAAACCAAACACACACATCTGAATGTACTCTTGCTACACAAATATCAACCCAAATTTATTCTATCATGTCTAATTTAATATTATCATTCTGAAGTTAAATCATTCCTAATGTAGAAGACCGAACCAGCCCCCTGCCTATCCATTCTCTGATAAATATACATTGTATAGCCATTAAACTCGTACTTTGCTCCATTGTCATTGAATAGTGCCTCACTTATCCAAGCCTCACTAATACAGATTATATCCAGATTTTCACTAATCATATAACTAAATAATTAATTTTTCTTATTCCTAAGATTCTCTGAATTTGTATAAAAACACTTCAACCCCTCAGTTTTACTGGTTCATTACTTTTGGCTAGATAATTGATATGTCTATTCCTAACATAATTTGTCTTTAAGACCCTAATAGTATTAACTTTACATATACCGATCCTTTATCTCTCTGTTATATAATCTAAAGCTAACTTTCAAAACCCCAAAGAACTTGGATTGTCCTAAAAAAGTCTCCCATATAAAGCATTTCCCTTTCTACTAAGATGTAATCCAAATTTAGGCTGGGCTGAAACTATAATTTTTGTTTGATTTTAATTTATCAGAGTGACTAACAGTTGGCTTTTGATATAAAAATAAGATTCCTGAAAAAAATAATTGGTGTCCAGTGGCCACCAACGTGTGTCCGGCCACCCCAGTTTTTGTAAAAACATCTAATGCTGCACTAGCAAAATCAGGAAAATGGCAATATCTCTTCTTCTGAACATGCTAGAGAGATGGTTTGCATACCAAAAGATGCAGAATTTGATTTAGAACAAATTATTAAGAGTACGGTAGTATTTTTTCATAAAACCTTTAGTTTTTGAGTTATTTTAGAAAAACTAATTTTTGGGCCCATAGACCCCCTTTCAACTGAATGTCAACACAATAAAACATTCTCAAGCTGCAAATTGACATGTATTAGTGGTTTTCAATCAGCAATCAAAATCAATCAAAATCAGCCATTTTAAATTCATTGAAAATGCTTTTTGACATTCCAAAACGCCAAACATTAAATTATACAATTAACAAATTGTCATTTTGTCATATTTTAGCATGATAAATAATAATCTAGAACTTAAAATATTTTTTAGACAAAATCTTTCATTAATTTACGTGATCTAATTTTGTTTCTAATAAGACCATCTCTACGCTCATGACCTACAACAGCCAAGGATGCTTCAGTGACAAGCTTGATGTGCCTTTCAACATTCTGACTGTGGCACTCGTGATCCAGTTTCAATGTGGTATTAATGATATCACGCAGTTCATCATTACTGAATTCTTTTAATAGCTACAGGTGGAACAGTTTCCCAGTGGGACATAGCAGACAGCTTGTGGTATGCAGAAGCTTTGAAATTGATGATTGGCTTTCTAAAGACCCTAACATTCTCATCTATAGCAGGATATTCATCAGTACCACCTTCATGATCCTCTTCATTCTCATCATCACTTTCAATTATTCCACCTGCAAAATCATTGCTACTACCAGATTCATCATCACTCCCCTCAGACCAGGGTTGTGGAGTCGGTCCAAAATTTTCCGACTCCGACTCCACACATTGTAAAAATTCGACTCCGACTCCACACATTGTAAAAAATCTAAAAATCCGACTCCGACTCCTCTAGTGTTTCACTCTATAATTATCATAATAATAAGACATTTCATCACCACCACATGAATCATCAGGTTACTTTCTAGGATAAGGGAACATTCAAATATTAAGAAGGATATTGACTTGTAGATATTATCATATTAAGGGATTTTTATTTTTTCCAATAATATATATATATTATATATATATATATATATATTATATATATATATATATATATATATAAATAAATGAAAAAGATTCTCTTAAACATAATTAAGGTCTAACCAGTAGTAGTCCTACTTAAAATTGAATAACCCTTCTTAACCTAGTGGCTATAACCAGGGTTGTGGAGTCGGTCCAAAATTTTCCGACTCTGACTCCACACATTGTAAAAATTCGACTCCGACTCCGACTCCGCCCTGAAACGTGCGACTCCATGACTCTGACTCCGCCCTGAAACGTGCGACTCCACGACTCCGACTCCACAACCCTGCCTCAGACACAGAACTTTATTGACAGCACACCTCCTCACCTCTTCATCTTCATCAGCCAGCATTCCAACTAAAATATTTTCACCATGAGCAAAATAGCTGTTATTGTTTAATACGTCATAACAAATTTCTCTAATTTTCCTGTCAGGGAATTTATTTACTCTTTGGATCATATTGAATAGGTTTCTTGACCCATCACTTAGCCTCTTATTAGCCTTGATATTGAACCAACTGTGAAAGTATACTTTGATGATGAATTCTACTATGATTTTGAGGTTCTTACTGGTCTTTTTTGTGAAACATAAAAGCGAAGAATTCTACAGGCTAAGGTGAGCCATTGAGAGTGATTTAGCAGGCCAACTTCTAAGAGTGCAAGGTCTTCATCCACTTCACCAGTAATAATTGCCCAGCAGATGCAGTATCCATAGTATTGGTCTGTTGATAAATTATTGACCACCTCATTTGGTAGAAGCACAAATGCAGGATAAGGTATAGATTTGAAGTCCACAACATTCCATTCTGACACATCCCCATTGAGCTGAGAACCAATAGGGCCAGAAAATTTGTCTGGACTTTTTGTTGTCCCATCTAAAGTTATGAAGATGTGTCTAAGTGGCAATTCATTTAGATGCAGAAGACAAATATCCCACTGAAGAGGTTGCCCTAAAAACATTTCCAAATATCTGATTGACCCATGCATATGTCCTGTGTTAGTATTTGTCCCATCTGCTTTAACTAAGTTTAATTTGGCCTCAAGTTCTGTCCTTTAATGATCTTATAAATGCCATGAGCAATGTCAATGCCTTTGCCACTCTCCGGGGTAAAATGGTTGAGGTAGAAATCATCTGAAAATAAATTTAATTAATTTTACAATTAAATAAAAATGAAAAAAAGGAATAAAGTTAACTGGACAGTTGTCACTTAAAAAGAAAAATTTTTAAGTAATTGAAATATTACTTTATAGTACAGTAATATAACAGCATAATGCCTATAGGAGGGTTCCAGCACAGGTGAAGCAAAAAATTTTCATTTTGACACCCGACCATCTCAGATCTTGCTTATTTTTGGTGTATAAGGTAAGTTTGTGCAAGAAAGCCAGCTGTGAAAGTTTCAGCTTTCTACGACCATTACTTCACGAGTTATCAAGGTTAAGGTCAAAATAGCTCAAGGTCGGCATCTTTGGATGCACCTCACACATTCACTAATTATCGTAACCATATGAAACTATATGTTTTTGGACTCAGAATGAGCTGTAGAATCCAAAAACGCAACGAAATCAACAATAGGAGAACAAATAAAAATGTTCACCCTTTTTCAAGGAACAAATTGACCTTTTGACCTTGAAGTTCACACATTTTGGGGAAACATTTCTTTACACAAAATGAAGTTCCATCATTGCACTTTTAATATAAACAATAAAAATGTATCTTATTCACCAACTATACTGTCTTAAAGAATTTTTCAAATTTCGGGCAAAATCGCCATATGTACCGTATATGCATATATGTACTGTTAAAATCTAGAGATATTCATTATTTAAACTACTTAAGACTCTGTACTGAATGGACACATTTCCTGAGCTCTCTGATTTTGCATCTACTTTTATATATTGCTGAGAATTTTACTTTTGGATAGTTTTGAATTTTATATACTTGCGTTTAAATTTACGTTGTTATAGTTAAGTAATTGAATTAGTGGTTTTTAGCGATTTAGAAGTTTTCATAGCGTGCCGGCTTAATTTAACTTATACCTGTGACGGTTTAAATTTTTTACTCTGCGATGCCATCGCAGAAAGCGTTGTGTGTTAGGTGTAGGGTTAACCGGTGGTATTCGGAATTTAAGGATTATAACGGCAGTCCAATGGCGATTACTGATAGATCAGTTTGTTTCTTTTGCGAGTTCATGGAGGAATTAGTTGACATAAAACGCAGTGTACGTGAGATAGCGGATAGACTTGCAACGCTTGATGAGGGCAGGGTTAGGGCTACGGTTGACGGAAGCCGAACCAATACTAACATTGAAGACGTTAGTAATTTGAAGGGTGAGGTGCGTAACTTAGTTTCTAGTTTAGGTAGCTTGTCGGGAAGGTTAGATAGAGTTGAGGAAGAGGTTAAGGTTAGTCCGAGAGTAGTAGATAGCGAGGGATTTAGAGAGGTTAAGGGTGGAGCTAGGCCGCGTACATTAGGTGATAGGAATCCCCCTCCTATCGAGGTTTCGAACCCTTTCACCCATTTGGAAAGGGACGTGAATGAGGGGGAAACTATTTTAATTGGGGACTCTTTAGTGCACCATATGGACAAAGAGTTCGTTAAACGGAATCCAACCAATAGGAGGAGGGTCTGTCTCCCAGGGGCCAGGGTTGACAGAGTTAGAGACGAAGTGGATAGGGTTGACGTTGCTTCCCGTCACTCAATGTTGGTGACGATGGTAGGAGGCAACGACTCGTATAGGCCCGATACGAGAGTGCCTGACCTTTTGGAGAGATATAGGGGGTTAATTAGGTCCCTGAAGGCGAGGTCAGATAGGTCTTTAGTTCTAGGTATTACCCCTAGGCACGGGTTGGGTCTTAGAATTACGTCCAAAACAATATTTTTGAATAACAAATTAGAAGAGATTTGTGCTGAGGAAAGTGTACCCTTCGTAAAGCTGTGGTCCGAATTCAATGATCCTAGCCTTTTTATAAAAGATGGGGGTGCATTTTAATGAAATAGGTAATGCTAGGCTAGGTAGGTTAATAGACGAAAACGTTCGAAAGCTGTATAGGTCGAAGCCTTCTTTAAACATTGTGGGTCTGGGAAACGCGGGCCCGTGGTAAAAAATAACTTAAACGTCTTTTATTGCAACGCGCATAGTATTAGAAATAAATTAAATGAATTTGAGGCGGTAATTTATTCCGGCAACTATGATATAGTTGCTATCACTGAAACTTGGTTAAATACCGTGACTCGGGACTTGTTGGGGGAACTTGATATACCGGGTTTTAAACTCTTTACTAATGATAGGTTACATAGATTTGGAGGAGGCGTTTTGCTGTATATTCGTAATTCCCTTAGGGCTATCGAGGTTAAGTTAGATTTTCCGGCAGCAATTAATGCGATCTGTGTTGAAGTTAGGGCGCGTATTATTAGTTTTAATTTTGTTGTTTATAGACCTCCCGTTCAACCCGTCGATATAGATACTAGATTTTACTCACTTGTTGGTAATTTTATTGACAATCGGAATAGTATAATTGTCAGAGACTTTAACTGCCCTAATGTTAATTACGAGAATTTTACAGGTAATGAAGAGGGTTTGAGACTGGTTGAGTTTATGGACGATAACTTTTTACGACAGATAGTTACCGAACCAACGCGCGGTGATAATATCTTAGATTTAGTGATGACGAACGGCGAGAATATAGTCGAAGGTTTAGAAGTAGGCGAGAGTTTAGGATGTAGCTATCATCAAATTCGTAGGTTTAAGTTATTGATAGAAAACACTCAGGATAGTAATGTAGTGGAAGTCCCTGATTTTCGTAGGGCTAATTTTGATAGTTTTGCGGATAGGATGAGAGTAGTGGACTGGGATAACTTATTTATGGGTAATGACACAAATTTGCGTTGGGTGGTGTTTAAAGAAAGTTTTAGGAATATTGAAAGGGAGTTTATTCCTCGTAGGCTGAAGTGGTGGAGTAGGGAAATAGGAGAGTTTATAATAGAGCGTATAGACTTAGTAAGCGCAATGGCACGGCAGCTAACTTTAATAGATATATTGAGCTTAGACGTCAGGTTAAAAGATCAGTTAGGAATGCAAGCGTAATTTAGAGATAGTTATAGCTGCGGATAGTAAACATAATCCAAAAAAGTTTTTTGAATACGTAAATAATCGTAAGCCGGTAAAGATAACATAGGCCCTCTAGTGGATGTAAATGGCGCTTTGGCTTCTGACGCTCAGGCGATGGCGGGTATTTTCAATAACTTTTTTGCGACAGTTTTTACCGTAAGACGTAAATAATGTCCCGACATTGACGATATCGTTCCATTTAGTAGCGAGACTATTTTAGATGAAATAACTGTTTACGAGGCTGAGATTGCGCATTATATCGATAGGCTAAAAGTTAGCAAGGCTCCAGGCCCTGACGCTTTTTATCCAGACATTTGAAAGACGTTATCGTAGGCCCCTTAGCGAAGATTTTTAATCAGTCACGCGAAACGGGGATTATTCCTGAAGACTTCAAATTAGCTAACGTCACGCCTATTTTTAAAAAAGGCGACCGCGCGGTAGCTAGCAATTATAGGCCCATTAGCTTAACGTCAATTGTCGGTAAACTTTTGGAATCCGTAGTTAGGGATCGTATTATCGATCACTTAGAAAGTAGGGGTTTGATTAATAGTAGTCAGCACGGGTTTCGACGCCATAGGTCTTGTTTAACTAATTTGTTAGAATTTTATAACGAAATAGTGCGCGAATACGATAGGCATAGGGCAGCTGACGTTATTTATTTAGATTTTAAAAAGGCGTTCGATACAGTTCCGCATAGGAGACTAATTGCGAAGGTTAAAGCGCACGGTATCCGCGGTCAGGTAGCTAACTGGTTAGAAGAATGGCTTCGTGCTAGGAGGCAGAGGGTCGTAGTTAATGGTAGTGAATCGGGGTGGTTAGAGGTAGGTAGTGGTGTCCCACAGGGTTCAGTGTTAGGCCCATTGTTATTCGTAATTTACATTAACGACATAGATGTAGGATTGATTAGTAACGTGTCAAAATTCGCGGACGATACTAAAATAGGCGGTAAGGTTGTTAACGAGGACGATAGAAATAGGATCCAAGACGATGTAGATAGGATTATGGAGTGGACGGATAAGTGGCAGATGCAATTTAACGTAGATAAATGTAAAGTTTTGCATATAGGTTCTCGCAACAATAATTACGGTACACGATGGATGATAGGGATTTAGCGAGCGTTGACGAGGAAGTAGATTTAGGCGTACGCGTAACTAAAGATTTAAAGGTTAGGAACCAGTGCCTGGAGTCTTGCGCAAAAGCTAATAGGATGTTAGGCTTCATAGCGCGTAATTTCGAATTTAAATCGAAGGATATTATATTGCCCCTTTACAAGTCCCTAGTCAGGCCTCATTTGGAATATGCCGTTCAGTTTTGGTGCCCGTACTTGCGTGAGGATATTGATAGGTTAGAAAGGGTTCAGCGTCGTGCCACGAAACTTATTCCGCATTGCGCAATAAGCCTTATGAAGATAGGATTAAAGAGTTAGACTTGTATTCACTCGAAACTAGGAGATTAAGGGGGGAGCTTATTGAAGTTTTCAAAATCGTTAATAACATCGATAACGTAAATTTTGACAAATTGTTCACTTTCGATAATAGTAATACTCGCAATAACGGATTAAGTTGCGTGGCAGACGTTTCATTACTAATATCGCTAAAAACTTCTTTACGTTTAAAGTAATTGATAAATGGAATAATCTTCCCGCGTCAGTCGTTCATTCTACCAGCGTTAATGTTTAAGAACCGTCTTGACAGACATTTTAAAATATTAACGTTGTTTAAAAAAAAGAAAGTTAACAACAGGAGCTCTGGTGGTGGTGCTCGAGGATGAGTCTGTTGACGATGAATGCCAGCTTGTGACATGCCAGCGTGTGATGCCAGCAATAAAAAAAAAAAAAAAAAAAAATTAGACTAACACGAATGTAGATGTAGCTCATAGCGTAAACTAACCCACTTTTTGTTTAACTTACCTACTTTTTTTTTTTTTTTTTCCTCCTTACTTTGCATGTCTGTAACTCTCTTTCTTGCATGTTTGTAGTTTGCATGGTATGACAGTGAGTTAAGACTGTGTTTGCATGGTTTGTAAGCGTTCTTATTTTACTTCTTTTCATCTTTCACCCCTCTCCTATTTTCTCCGACTATTTTTCTGACTTGTCGGCAGTGGCGGCGGATGATGATGGTGAGACTTTTTCCTCTTTTTCTGAATGAATGTTAACCCACGAATGATAGGTGTTGCTCCTTACTTAACCCCTTATTCTCTTCTCTTAACCCCTACTCTTTCCTTTCTCTCGGGCTAGCCTTAGAGTGGATCTTAGGGTCTTTGTTAGCCTTAGCTTCTGTAGATCTGTAGATCTCTATTTTATTGTGGTCTCCTCCACCCCTACAACCACACCTTTCCACCCTTAGAAATATTTTACTTTTTTTTATAATTACTTTTATTAATAATACATTAATACAAACATATATATATATATAGGAGTATCATATAAAATAGGAGTAAAAAAGGAGTATCATATTATGTAGACCTGTATTCTATAGATACATATTAAACTAGAGCTCTGTACACTTTCGACTCAAGAACAGGAAACTGTGGCAAACAGGTCTGCATGATTACCCTCAGCTGTTAGCATCTCATGATCATCAAAGGCATACTGAATTATTCTTGAACCTGCTGTCAATGATGGAGCAGTCATTGTCTGGATAATATCAGATGATAACATCCAACATGAGTCAGGACGAGAAGGGAAACTATGTTTAGAACGTCTTCCATGTGGAGACATAAAATTGACCTTATAATCACTAAATTCTTCTGATACTTCAACCACTAATCCAAACCAAATTTTATTATCATAGTTACAAGCTACATATACCCCAACTTGTATATCTTCAGTTGAAATGTGCTTTTGCTCATGTAAATTATCTTTAAACGATGGATGCACAACTGTCATAATTTTTGTAGGACCTGAGGAAATCTCACCAACCTCCAACTGGGTATGACTAATCGGCACAAATCTATGAAATCTACGAGTACCTGGGATGGTTACAGAATTTTTATATCTATTTTCCAGGAATTCAGTTGTCTGCTGGACATTTTGTTTCGATAAGAATACAAATTTTGTGCTGGTATCTTTCTCATCCAGAAATTTCATCATGTCAAGTGGTGTCAGAATTTGGTCTTTAAATGTAGCTACGTTGAAGACTGGCACGAGCCGTCATTCTTTTTGCTGTGCCTCCGACTCCATCACAAGCACTTTTGCCATGTGAAGTTGCAAAAAAGTGCCATTCAGCATCCAGTCCAAAGTCCTCTTTGTGGTGACACAAATTGGTGAAGTTATATTTATTCTTATACTGCCCTCCGCAACCATCAGTAAAGTAATGAATCTTCCGCAGGCCTGAGCTCTCTTCTTTTATCATGGGGATCAGTTGCTTTAAGAACGCAAAGACAAGGTTTGTACTATGTTTCATGTCATCAGAAATGAAACAATAACTTTTAACTTTAATTTCAACATCATTTTCATTTACTTTATAGTAGAACACAAATGGATGAACTGTTGCCTGACTATTTTCCCAATGGTAACCTTGTGCAGCATCTTGTACAATAAATGAGTAGTTTTCAGAGAAGTCTCCTAGGAGAATACCTTCAGTGACCATCAGATTAGCTTTCAGTTTTTTTAGGAAACTTGCTTGTGCATCAGCCACATAAGTGTGTCTTGTTAGTGCACAAATTCTAGTTGCCAAAGACTTAATGAAGTTTTCAAGGGATTCACCGATGTTAATAAGGGTTGTCCGATCCGTGGAAGTCCACTGCTTGTATGTAATTATGGTGCCGACTGCATCCTGAACAGATTCCAATCCTTCAAGGAATGCAATAACACCTTCTCCTGGACACAATGCACATTTTTGTAGCATACACTCTTCCTTTTCACTGTCACAAACTGCATAGAGAATGAGGTCTTTATATGATAGTTGTTTTTCCCCCAAAGCTGATAGCTGAAGTTTGGGATTTTGGTGGTAGGTACAGACACACACAGTGTGTGTTCCTCCAGCTCCTGCCAAGACACACCACTTGGGTCTCAATGCAGCAAATGATGAGAAACCTATTTTTGGATTAGTGTCATTTGCCTTGAAAACAGCGAAAATCTCACGTAAATTACCAAGCACCAATCGTTTCTGCTGTAGTTGCTTCTCTCCTTCATGATTCCTAATTGATAGACAATCCTTCTTGCCTGGACATATTCTGCTTATTTCATCTGATTCATAGAAAGTGCACACTGCTTCCTTCTCTTTCTTTGTTATAACCCGACCTTTGCTAATATGTGGAACTTCTGGTAATATGCCATGTTCTTTCTTTATTTTGCGGCTGGTTGAAACCATTCTTGTAGATGCATTGAAGAAAGATGCTGTTCTGTGAATGGTGTATGGTGAGAGTGTTAGTATTTGAATCTTCCTCTTGTAGTCAGTCGTCTCACTGAAGGCATTCTTGAGTGCTTGCATCACTCCTGCATGCCTGCGAAAATGATATACATGTTTGAGTAAATTTATATGCAAACATATGATCTATATATAGGCTTAGTATACTTTAATGAAGGTACTACAGATATATATACAGTACTCACAAATTATTGTCATCCATTTTAGATTGCTTTTCTTCACTTTCTTGTGTAAAACTTGTCATATGAAGTTTCTAGCTTTCTCTTCAGGGATGTTGATGCCATTTCAAATTTTGTTTCAGCCTTTGAAGATCTCCCTTTTCGTGACAGACCCTCTGAAAAACAAATAAAATAAATTGTTATAACTTTTTTTAATCAACTGTAGGCCTATAGATGTACATGTACATTACATATGAATTTGGTAAATACCGTATATATAATCATAACTGTATTGATCTTCATTATATAAATTGATATGCATACATCTGAATTTGTCAAATATATAAAGGTTGTAATGTTCATACATGTAGTATATATATTGATGTTTTGTTGCTATAATATCTACATAAATTAACACTTTAAAAATACTTAAACTTACTTGTCTTCACTGGTGTCACATTCAGCATTGGAAGAATTGTGTCTAAATCTCCTTGGAAATCTTCAAACATTATTTCAGTAGTACACCCATAGGCAGAGGAACGTTTTTCTGTGGCAGTGGCATCAGTGTCTGAGTTCGAATCTGAGACAATATCAGAGACTTTTTTGTCTTCAGCTTTGATTTTATTGATATCATTAACACAATTTTTACAAATGTAATCTCCATATATTAATCCGTGAATTCCTTGCAGTGTATTACGGACTGGCACAAGTGCTTTTTCGATCTTCTTCTTATGTTTTCTAAGAGGATCAGCACAAACTTTTCTACCCATCTTGTTTATCTGTAAGAAAGGCATAAAATAAGTAATTAATTTATGTTCACAAAATATATTATTTAACAGTACAGTACATATATGCATATACATATGGCGATTTTGCCAGAAATTTGAAAAATAGCCAATTTGAAAAATTCTTTAAGACAGTATAGATGGTGAATAAGATACATTTTTATTGTTTATATTAAAAGTGCAATGGTGGAACTTCATTTTGTGTAAAGAAATGTTTCCCCAAAATGTGTGAACTTCAAGGTCAAAGGGTCAATTCGTTCCTTGAAAAAGGGTGAACATTTTTATTTGTTCTCCTATTGCTGTTTTCGTTGCATTTTTGGATTCTACAGCTCATTCTGAGTCCAAAAACATATAGTTTCATATGGTTACGATAATTAGTGAATGTGTGAGGTGCATCCAAAGATGCCGACCTTGAGCTATTTTGACCTTAACCTTGATTTTTCTGACCTTCATAACTCGTGAAGTAATGGTGTAGAAAGCTGAAACTTTCACAGCTGGCTTTCTTGCACAAACTTACCTTATACACCAAAAATAAGCAAGATCTGAGATGGTCGGGTGTTAAGCACTGATTCACCTCTGCTGGAACCCCTCTATAACTGTATGACAATCATTTCCATTTACCTGGCTCTCCAGTAATGACATAATGTTCCTCTAGGATTGTGGATGTATAATACTTTTCATTTACTTTGTTAACAGCAAGTGTAGCATCCTTTCTACCGTCAAAGCCAATGCCAGTAACTTTTTCAAATATCACTTCTTCCTTCTTCCTTTCAGCTCTCAATTTAGCTCTCTCCCTTCTCAACTTGTTTCTGAAAAGTATTTAAAAAATATTGGCCATGCATTACTGCATTAGCATTATACAAATATACAAAATACAAATGTCAGTGTCCTGTTTGAAACTAATTAATATAAATACAAAATAGAAATTTTGATGCTAATTAAAAATAATAGTAAATCTGGTGATTTAGAACTTATAGCAGAAGCTAAGAAATGTAATATCTAGATTCTAGAGTGATTAAAAACATATTTATCAATAATATTTTGTATGTTATCTGGGGTGATTACTCCAAAGTCCACCAATGTAGCAGAACCAATAGCCACTCCTGCTCTATCACTTACTTGATATCTGTTAGGATATTTAAAGTAGATTTACATATCTATTGTCAATGAATAATTTATTGGTAATCTTAATCTCTTAGTCACAATGATTTCACTTTAAGTTGTATTAAAAGATTCATCTTTCAGTACTATACCTGTCACATGCTTCAGCTAATGAGCGTAATCTAGTTCTGTCTGTAATGTTGAGACTTCTGGAACATAGTCGATATCAAATGAATCATTACAACTGTCGCTATCTGTCAACTCAGGAATGTCCATAGATTCAGGAGGAGGATGAGGAGGAGGAACTGATTCTTTTGCTTTTCGAGATTGAATAACCCGTGATTTGAATTTTAAGTCAGTGGCTGTTTCTGGGACTTCTTTCAGGGTACAGTAACCATGCCTAGTTGTTTTCTGGTCCTACAAAGTGATTATATTTCATTACACTATAATGTATCTTTTATCTATGGGTCTCCATATGTAAATTGAAATTCTTACAAAAATGAGAAAATACTAAAATATTACTTATCATTAACATCATTAATAGTGTATTATTGATATTACTAACTTATTAAATACACTTTAAAAATTGTAGCAAATTATTAATAATTGATAATATTAATAATTGATAATTAATTAATATTAATTAATAATTTACAACTTGAAATTCAATCAACAGACCTACCTCATAAAACTGGTAATCAGATTCAGTCATTTTTAGTAAGTGCTTTTTCTCTGTATCTGCCAACAGTGTGATCATGTTGATATATGTCAAATAAAACGTTTACAGTTTTCAGAAAATCATCCAGATCTTGATGATATTTAGGTCCCCTTTTCTTTTTGTCATACTTCAGAAGGCGGTTGAATTCCTTTATTTGGGTTTTCAGTCGGCTCTGTATGGCATTTACTGATATTGGATAAACATTATATGTGACCCACAATTTATGCAATTCCTCAGAAGTAGCTCTCAGTACAGCATCTGTTTTATAGTCTCCGAAACACAAACACCTTTCAATAACTTGCTTCAACGTAGGCAATTTCCCTAAAGGAAACTGTTCTGCTGGCATAAAACGTACATCACCAAGTACTTTAGCAACTGTTTTCCTTGTAGAAGTCATACTTTATATTGCAAATGTTGAATTCAATGACAAATTGCAGTTGGAAACTTATAACAAAGACACCTGAAAAAAAAACAAGTTTTCAATTTATTACATTTAAAAAAAGTTCATGAAGCAGCCCCACCCTCTATTCTTTAATCAAGCATAATGGATGCAAGATAACAAGGAAAAGTCATATCATGTGATCACTATGTCCATGTCAACATCCTTTTAGGGCAATGTTAGTAATCAAAAAGCCAAATCATGCTTATTTTAGAATTTCTTTTGTCACTAAGGTCCATCAAAAGGGGGTCTATGGGCCCCAAAAATTAGTTTTTCTAAAATAACTCAAAAGCTAAAGTTTTATAGAAAAATACCACTCTTAATAATTTGTTCTAAATCAAATTCTGCATCTTTTGGTATGCAAACCATCTCTCTAGCATGTTCAGAAGAAGAGATATTGCCATTTTCCTGATTTTGCTAGTGCAGCATTAGATGTTTTTACAAAAATGGGGGTGGCTGGACACACGTTGGTGGCCACCAATTATTTTTTTCAGGAATCTTATTTTTATATCAAAAGCCAACTGTTAATGACTGATTAATTCTATCTTGAGTTTCAGCCCAGCCTAGACTAATCCATCCTTACCTTACATCTATTCAAAATTTACTTTTTTATTTAAAAATCCTTTGGAATCTCTAAAGTATTGACAATCTCTCACTTGCAGACTTGAACCTACAATAATATATTTTTCAGATTGAAGCTAAATATTGTTGAGTTCCAGTATTTATATCTTATTATCAATAGGGATTTATAACTTTAAATGAATTTAACCTCATGATGAAGAAAATTAAAGAAAGGCTCTTGAAGTTAACAGATGATCAGAATGGACAGAGTTGGAAGACTTGCTGTTATCATCAAATGAAACGGATATAATAAATGTACAGTAGATATTTCTGGAATTACACTTTAGTATTGTAATAGAGAAATTACTTTAATTTAAGGTGCAGTAAGCCTAAGGAAAACAAGCTGTTGTAGGCTCAAATTAGTCTTGCTGATAAAATGAATTAGTAATGACCTGAGCTTCTGTATTGAGACCTTAAGTAGTTTTTGTACTTTTGTACTTTATTTCTAGTAATGTTCAGACTGAACCTGAGTCTTATTAAAGACTCTGATCAGGTTATTCTAAATAATATGTTTTAGCCCAAGTTTAAATTTATGTATTAGTACATCATTATTTTTTAGCATGAGCAGAATTTCAGTAATATTTATAGACCTGAGTGGCTCCAGTATGTAAGAATAAAAATAAACCATTTGACATTAAAAATTTTCTAAATCCCGATTAATATGGGACCTAAAAGTCAGTATTTGGTAACTACTATTTTTAATGTACTGTGTTGCAAATAATTTATGTGAATATATTGGAAAATAGTTAAAACTTGTTTGATGTTTTTCATTTGTAGATAAATTGCATGACTGTTCAACAAAATTGCAACACTCGGTGGTTGAAGGTTTTGAGTTTGAAGCTTTTTCTGTTTATGTTAAATGGAAATAATTATGGTAAAAATTATGTTCCTCAGATTATCAAGAAATATCTGTTTTCAAAACAAGGTCCACATTTACTAAATGGTATTTTGAAGTCACTTCAGTGCAAGACAAGAGAAAGTACATCATTAAAAATAAGGTAACAAAAGTTAAAACCTATTACATCCTATTCCATTCTATCCCACCTACCTGTTCCATCAATCCATCCTTCCAGTCATCACATCCATATGATGCCATGTCATCCTATCCAGCCCATCCCTATTCTTCTGAAATCCAAATTGAAATAAGCTATAGTTAGGCTTAATCTTGATTTTAAAGCATGTTCCTTCTAAATTTGGTGATGAAAGCAGTGCTTTTATTACTTGTAGAAGAGGTACAGTAATCCCATGTTTTAGTGGGTTTGTTAAATGCGGTTTTGCATATATGCAGGTAAGCCACGTCATACCTAAAATACTAAATTTGAACAGATAAATATTGCACACCAGTTCCATGTGTAGTACAATTACACACTGTGCAGCACACTGAGTGAGTCAGCCACCATGCAGTTGCTAGTGATGCACCACAGCTGGTTGCCCAGTTTGTTATATCTCCAGGATTATAATTTTGTTTTTTGTTAAAAACACTACTTTTTGATTAATATGGCTCCAAAATGTCCAGCAAGTTCTCCTGCAAAGGGTGAGGCTAAAAGATCAAGAAAAGTAATGATTTTAGTGCAAAAAGCGGAGTTGTTAGATAAATTAAAGTCAGGCATGTCAGCAGCAGCAATCAGTAGGTTGTTTGGGGTGAATGAATCAACAGTGTGAACAATCAGGAAAAATTAACAAAGTAAGAGATTCAGTTAAGTTGTCTGCCCCCATAAGTGCTAAAATTGCACAAATTGTTAGAGATCCTGTGCTAATGAAAATGGAAAAAAGGCTTTGAACATTTAGATTGAGGATATGGATTGAAAACATGCGCCATTAAGCAGTGCAATTATCTGTGAGAAGGCCAAGCAGATCTATGGCCATTTTGTCCCACATGATGCTGCTAGTGCTAGTGCTAGTGCTAGTGCTAGTGCTGAGTTTAGTGCAAGCAAAGGTGGTTTGAAAATTTCAAGAAAAGATTTTCTCTCCACAATATCACTCATAAATAGTACTGCGCAGCAATCCTCACCATCATCATCATCATTGTCAGCCAGACTCTGTACTGAATGGACACATTTTGTGCTCTGATATTGCTTCTACTTTTGGATATTACTAATAACTACTTTTGGAAAGTTTTGAATTTATATACTTGCATTTATATTCACATTGTTATAGTTAAATAATTGAATATTAGTGGTTTTTAGCGATTAGAAGTTTTCATAGCGTGCTGGCTTAATTTAACTTAAACTTGTGATGGTTATAAACTAATTTAACTTGCGTGATGCTGTTGCAGAAAGTGTTAGGTGTGCGGTAAATTGGTGGTATACAGATTTTAAGGATTATAACCAGTCCTATGGTGATTACTGAGAGATCAGTTTGTTTCTTTTGTGATTTAAGGGAGGAAATAGTCAACATAAAATGTAGTGTATGTGAGGTAACAGAAAGATTTGCAACGCTTGATGAGGGTAGGGGTAGGGCTACAGTTGACAAAAGCCAAACCAATACTAATGTTGAAGACATTAGTAATTTGAAGGGTGAGGTGCGTAACCTAGTTTCTAATTTAGGTAGCTTATCAGGAAGGTTGGATAGAGTTGAGGAAGGGGTTAAGGTTGGTCTGAGATTAGTAGATGGGGAGGGATTTAGAGAAGTTAAGGGTGGAGCTAGGCCACATACATTAGGTGATAGTAATCCCCCCCCCCCCTATCAAGGTTTTGAACCCTTTCACCCATTTGGATAGGGACGTGAACAAGGGGGAAACTATTTTAATTGGGGACTCTTAGTGCGCCATATGGACACAGAGTTCGTTGAATGGAATCCAACCAAGAGGAGCAGGGTCTGTCTCCCAGGGGCCAGGGTTGACAGAATTAGAGACCAAGTGGATAGGATTGATGTTGCCTCCTGTCACTCGATGTTGGTGATGATGGTAGGGGGCAATGACTCGTATAGGCCCGATACGAGAGTGCCTGACCTTTTGGAGAGATATAGGGGTTAATTAGGTTCCTGAAGGCGAGGTCAGATAGGTCTTTAGGTTTAGGTATTACCCCTAGGCATGGTTTGGGTTTCAGGTTTATGTCAAAAACAATATTTTTGAATACTAAATTAGAAGAGATTTGTGCTGAGGAAAATGTACCCTTCATAAAGCTGTGGTCAGAATTCAGTGATCCTAGCCTTTTTATAAAAGATGGGGGTTAGGGTGCATCAAAATCACCAATGACAAAGTTTCACTTTGTCCCTAAGTTAGAAATGTTCCAATGGTTAAGAAAACCTACTATGTGAATTATTTTTGGATTTGAATGCCATTTATGGGGTCCACACAGACTTCCTATATGCACACCAACCCCACAGTCATTCTGTGATTTGAGATCCAAATAGTAGAAGTTTAAAGATTTTGTTCACTACAAAAATCAGCCCAAGAACATGTAAGTGATATTTCTAAAGGTCATATATATACTTCTAAAAAGTGATAGAAACTTCTATAAAGTGATAGTACCTCTAGAAAGTGATAGAAACCTCTAGAAAGTGCTAGGAAGTGGTGGAAAGTTATAGAATATTCTAAAAGGAACTGCAATGTATAATCTGATATGCAAGTGTTTATGATAAATGTGATTTTTGTGTGTTTATGTTAAATGTTTATGTGCAAGTGTTTACGTTAATAAATTTTGTATTCTCTTTACACCTGTCGTGCATTATGTCCAGTTCAGGTAGCACAAATGATAAATATGCTGTTAAAACTCGTCAAACTGCTGCCATTTATGGTCTTGGTGCTGGAATCAGCGATGCAGATGCAGAGATAACAGGATCTAGGCTGCCAACATGTGAGCAAGTGTTGCGATGCTACATGTTTCATCAGCAAGAAGGTATACCGTTTAACCGTACAAAATGGAACAATGCTAAATTTGTCTTGCAAAAAGTTATTCCATTTTATCAGAAAGGCAACATTGCCATGATTACCGAGAGGAAAGCTGTTGAAAAAATTATAGGACTATCTGCAAAAAATGCAAAACTTAGGGAACTTCCAGTGGATTGGCGTTCTTCGCCTGGTGCAGTTGCGAAGCTTAATGGGATCGAAAAGGAATTACAAGAAACATTTCAGTTTTGGCCAAGGAATGCTGAGCAACTCATAAAAGATCCTGAAGATCTGGAGTTCTTGCGGTCAATGAAATCAGGCAGAGTCGCATCGTTTGGAAGCCATGACAAGAAGCTCGCATCAAAAGTCCAAAGAAAGCAGGAAAAGGAAATGATGCAAGCAGAACAACAGCTTAAAGCTCATAAAGCCCAAGCATCTACAAGCAAAGTTCAGATTGAGAACAGTGAGGAAAGCAACAGTGATGTTGAGGATGAAGAGGGTGATATAGAGGATTACAAACCAAAAACACAAAAATCTCGCCAAGCAACTCGTTCAGGAACAACTGCTTTTATAAGCCATGACATACTCAAATCCCATAGGATGGTTTCCCTGTCTACACGCACGAAGATCACACTGGCCCAACAGGCAGCATTTACCAAAGCCATCATTAAGGAATTAGGAGGTGACACAAAAAATGTTTCACACTCATATTCTACCGCCGACAGAGCAAGACGTAAGGTTGGTGAAGAGCTTGCATCATCGGTCAAAGAGTCCTGGGTTCCACCACAGTTCCTGTCTCTTCACTGGGATTCTAAACTGATGTCAACTCTGTCATACCAAACTAAAGCTGAAGAGAGGCTCACCGTAGCAGTTGGCAATTCCTATGACATCAAACTTCTTGGTGTGCCTTCCTACAAGCCAAATACAGATCAGCCAGCTGGTCAAAGCATTGCTAATCTCACCATGGAGCTTCTCCGATCATGGAATTGTGTTGCTCAGTAGTGAACATGACTTTTGACACAACAGCTAGTAACACTGGTCATGTGAGTGCTGCATGTGTTAGCCTGCACCAGGACATAGGTCGAGCTTTACTGTGGTCAGCTTGCCGGCATCACGTTGGCGAGGTAATCCTTACACAAGTCTTCAATGATCTGAAAATAGAACCACCAATGTCACTAGAAGTTACCATATTCTGTCAGTTCCGAAAGCATTTAGACACAGTTCAACACAACAATAATCAGGCACTTAATTTTTGGATGGTACCTCTTATTCAGATGATGTACAAACCATAATCCATGACTATAGGGCCAGAGCGATTTCATGCGCGCAGTCTGTTGTGAAGCATCAATGTGATGACTACAAAGAATTTTCTGATCTTTGTTTGCTCTACTTGGATGGGACAAGTAGAGAGTTTTCATTTCGACGTCCTGGTGCTGTACACAGGGCTAGGTGGATGGCCAAGTTTCTCTACTCCATTAAGATGGTGCTGCTGGAGGAGCAGATCAGCTCTCTTCCCTCTGGAACCATTACCACGGAAGCACAACAACCCAAACTGCGCGAGTTTGTCAACTTTGCTTGCTTGCTGTACAGCTGGTGGTGGATCACCTGTTCAAGCGCGGTCGAGGCTCCATGGAATGACCTGTCTTTACCAAGACATCCTCAGATATAAAAAACTCAGCCCAGCATATCATCTAGTGCGATAAAAGCTCTCAAGCATCACCTATGGTACCTGACTGCTGAGATGGTACCTCTTGCGCTCTTTAATGATGCAGTCCCTGAAGCTGAACACCGCTATCTGGCTGAGAGACTTATAGCAGTAAAGCCAGCACAAGATCAGGCATCTTTACCACAACATCGATTTGGTACGGGATTTGGGAAACCCAAATTTCCAAACTCCATTTCCAGCACGACAAAGCTTGGCGACTTAATCAACAAAGATTCATGGTACATTTTCTCTGTTCTGGAACTTGACAGTTCTTTCCTGACTCATAATATCGAAAATTGGCCAGAATTAGCTTCCTTTCAAACATCCAGAGAACACATCTCGGCAGTTAACTTCGTAAATGATTGTGCTGAGCGTGGGGTGAAGCTAAGTTCTAATTTCCTCATGGCTGCCAGATCAGAACAACATTACCAAAATGTCCTACAAGTTGTTGAATCCGACAGAAGAAGCTTCCTAATCTTCGAAAGAGAAAAACTGGAGACTAAACTAATTGTTCATGTTCATTTACAGCTCTTGAACATTTTTTATTAAAGTAGTGTTCTTTTGACTTTGACTTGCTTGTATCACCAATAATGTATATAGTATCAATAATATAATGTATAAACCAGACTGTAATGTCAGACGTCAGAAAGTAATGTAGAAATCAATGTAATGTATCCCTGTTTTGATTATTTAATACATTTTTACTGGTTCTGATACTTTTGCAAACACGGAAACCGGGATATAAAATGTTTAATTTTTTGGTCAATTTAACTCCAATACTAAATATTGCATCAATGATGTGGACCCCCTAGATGACCACATAAATCTTTGAAATTTGGCCATATGTGCTATTTCAGGCATTGGAACACAGTAATCATAGGGACAGATTGAAATAAAACTTTTTGAAAAATCATGGGAAATTTGATGCACCCTAATGGGGGTACATTTTAATGAAATAGGTAATGGCTAGGCTAGGTAGGTTAATTGATGGAAATGTTCAAAAGCTGTATAGGTTGAAGCTTCTTTAAACATTGTGGGTCCAGGAAACGCGGGCCCAATGTGAAAGATAGTTTAAAACGTCGACCCGTGGTAAAAAATAACTTAAATGTCCTTTATTGTAATGCATGTAGTATTAGAAATAAATTAAATGAATTTAAGGTGATAATTTATTCTGGCAACTACAATATAGTTGCTATCACTGAAACGTGGTTAAATACTGTGACTCGGGACTTGTTTGGGGAACTTGATATACCAGGTTTTAAACTCTTTACTAATGATAGGTTACATAGGATTGGTGGTGGCATTTTGCTGTAAATTTGTAATTCCCTTAGGGATATCAAGTTTAAGATAGATTTTCTGGCAGCAATTAATGCGATATGCATTGAAGTTAGGGCGCGTAGTATTAGTTTTAATTTTGTTGTTGTTTATAAACCTTTCAACCCCTCGATACCAATACTAGATTTTACTCACTTCTTGGTAACTTTATTGATAATCAGAATAGTATAATTGTCAGAGACTTTAACTGCCCTAATGTTAATTATGAGACTTTTACTGGTAATGAGGAGGGTTTGAGACTGGTTGAGTTCATGGAAGATAATTTTTTATGACAGATGGTTACCGAACCAACATGCAGTGACAATATTTTAGATGTGGTGATGATGAATGGCAAAAATATAGTTGAAGATTTAGAAGTAGGCGAGAGTTTAGGATGTAGTGATCATCAAATTCTTAGGTTTAACCTATTGATAGAAAACACTAAGGATAGTAACGTAATAGAAGTCCCTGATTTTCGTAGGGCCAATTTTGATAGTTTTGCGGATAGGATGAGAGTAGTGGATTGGGATAACTTATTTATGGGTAATGACACAAATTTGCATTGGGAGGCGTTTAAAGAAAGTTTTATGAATAGCGAAAGGGAGTTTATTCCTCGTAGGCCCAAGCACACTAGAAATCATGATAGGCCCAAGAGGTGGACTAGGGAAATAGGTGAGTTCATAAATGAGCGTAACAGAGCGTATAGACTTAATAAGCGATGCTCAGGCAATGGTGCGTATTTTTAATAACTTTTTTGTGACAGTTTGCACCAGAGAAGACGTAAATAATGTCCCCGACGTGAATGATATTGTTCCATTTAGTAGCGAGACTATTTTGGATGAAATAACTGTGTATGAGGGTGAGATTGTACATTATATCAATAGGCTAAAAGTTAGCAGTGCTCCAGGCCCTGACAGGCTTTATTCCAGACATTTGAAAGATTTGAAAGACGTTATCGTAGGCCCTTTAACAAAGATTTTTAATCAGTCACATATGCATATTAAATTTTTTGGATTATAATATTGATTTCAAGTGTAACAAAATGAGCATTCTTTGAGATAGAGTCAAATTAAACCAAAAATTATTTTGTGACCAAATGAATTCCAAATGATTTAATGGGCCCATTGATCTCCGGGTCATTCTCTGTCAGATCAACCAAAAAAAATTGAAATTAACACCCTCATCTCTCATATTTTGCTGAAATTTGGTTTATAGGGAGTTTGTGAGCCCTGAATCCATTTCTGAAATTATAAGGTCAATCCGACCAACGGTTCAAGAGATATGACCTCGGGCAATTTGAGGTCACTCGCGAGGTTACTAACATTTGGCGAGCCATAACTTGGGTAATAATTGTCATAATTATATAAAAGTATATATATTTAGAATAAGAAAACGACAAGGAATCCAAATATGCAAGTTTTAGAACTCTAGGTTGAAAAATAAAAAAGCTACACTGTAACCAAAATTTGAGGTCACGATTTGACCTCTGGGGTATCAAATGAGAATTTTTTTTTTAAATGTAAAAAATGAAGGCATAGGCATTGGCTATTAGAATCAGCAAAAAAAAGTTTGTTTATGTTAGTATTTTTCATGTAACTAACATATAAGTGAACACCATATTCATAAGTTGTGCGTCAATTCTACCTATTTTTTCACACTTAAGCTCATAATTTGACCTATAGAAATTAAAATTACATTTTTTATAGATATAAAAAACAAAGTCAGAGTTCTTGACTAATAGAAACAATCATAAAAAGTTTGTTTATGTTGGTACTTTTCATGTAACTAACTTATAAGTGAGCACCATATTTATAAATTGCTTGTCATTTCAAGGAATTTTTATATCTTAGCTATCAATTTGACCTCAAGCTCCAAGAATTTAATAAAAATTGTATTTCACTGCTAATCTACACTGGCAATAATAGTTATAATAGTGAAAGGGGAAGACTAAGCTCACATGTAGCCTAAACAAACCTGTTGAAACATGTTGCTACTTGTCTAAGTGCAGAATCAACACAGATAGTTGCAAAATTCCTTGTCTACAGGTTAGTACAGTTCCAGCCAGCACTGTGGGTGGCTGGTGGGTATGGTGTTTTAATGAGCCTCAGAGACTATCAAGGCCTAAAATATTAAGTGTGTATAGCTATATATTTTCTAAAAAATATATATTACCTAATTGTAAATCCTATATCTTTACAGATCAAAATACAATGGTTCGGCACTTGAAATACTGCCAGGACCCTATTCAAAAACACAGAAACGCATAACAATCAATCTTAGAAAAGTGACTGATGTACTTGTTGAAAAATGTGCTGGAAGAGTGAAAAAAGACTCATTGTTGTGTGTGAACTGCTGGACACTGATAATGAAAAACCCCACTATACTTAGTACCACTGAAAACAACGAGTCTGAGCAGGATTCAAATGAATCATCTACTATCAGTGGCTTGAGTTACATCTCTTCAATTCAAGATCTGGACAATGACAGTGATTGCTTGATAAAGGAAAATCCTTCAACTTCAGTTGAACCAGTTCTAGCATTTCTGGACCAAACACCAGTTAAAAAAAGTAAGTAATAAATTAATATAATAACTTATACTTTACTACAAGGTCTGTTTGATCTACTATATAGCCAATTATATAGCATTTAAGGTACTATAATTAATATTTAATTACTAATATTCAGGTGTGTGAAACCTTTTTTTCTGTTCTTTTCAGAAGGGCTGTCATTAAGCCAGAAAAAGCGCAAGGCTCGTGGTAAGCTATCATCTGCTCAGAAACACCTGAAGGAGAGGCTAGAACTCGGTTATGGTGTTCAAATTACCGAGGAGGTAAGTGATACTTCAAAACCTGAAACTAAATCTGAAAAACATCTAGACAAATTAATGAATGAATTGAAACAGTCATTCCTGGAGAGCAAATGTCACCATCACAAACTACAAATATTGACACTCTCACCATACACAATTGAAAAAACAGCTAGTTTCTTTCAAACTACAACATACATGGTGAAAAGAAGCTGTTCACTTAAATCAGAACATGGAATCCTTCCGAAGATTCCACTAATGAGCAAAGGAAAAGTGATATCTGAAGAACACAAAGATATACAGGAATACCTCGGATAAGACGGTTAATTCGTTCCGCCGACATGCCGCACTGTTTGAAACCACCCTGTTCGAGGCATGTTTCAATGGGAAATACTGTAGGTCGTTCCAAGACATTTTAAATTACATTTTTTGTATGATTATTTTCGATAATTATAATGATTTAACATGTTTAAATGTGAAATAAAACAATAAGAATGCAAGATCACCAGTTGAAAATTGTTTTGTAGGAACGTCTTCTGCTTCTGCATCTTCCTCTTTCGCTTCTTCTTCTTCTTCATAAACTCGTTGTTGTTCTAGATTGATTAGAGTTTCATTGTCTAGATCTTTCGAATGCGATTCAATGCACTCGATAACATTTGGTGCATCAACATTTTCGAATCCAAGATCCTTCCCAATGCTAACAATGTCAGTTGCAACTCCTGCAATGTGATTTTCGAAACCACGAAAATCAGTTGCACAATGTGGTAGAATATTTTTCCACACTGCTCGCATATTACTCGCAGTGACTTCAAGCCACGCTGGATTGATATTTTCTATAACATTTCTGATGTTATAATTTTTCCAAAAACTTGTAGTATAGACCGCGCGCGGGTTTGTTTGAAACTTAATATATCGTCGCACTGACATTCCTTTTATAAATATCTTAAATATTACATTAAATAATTAATTTTATATTATAATATTCAATCCGTCCTATTGCGAAATCCGTCCTGTTTGAAACCGTCTTATCCGAGGTATTCCTGTAGTTAGAAGATTCTATGAGTCAGAAGAGGTTAGTCGTATGTGTCCTGGCCAAAAGGATTGCGTGAAAGTTATCAGTGCTGAAGGTGCAAAATGATTGGTCCTCGGAATTTAAGAGAGATGTTTGAACTATATAAAAATGATGAAAAGAATCCCAAAATAGGATTTTCCACATTTGCAAAATTACGGCCATCATATTGTGTGCTTGCCGGTAGTGGTGGGACTCATTCTGTCTGTCTGCACATACCATCAAAATCCAAAATTGCAGCTGGCTGCATTGGGAGAAAGAGGTCTTTCATACAAGGATCTTATGGATTACAGTGTCTGCAGTACAGAAAGAGAGACTTGCATGATGCAACTTTGCAATGATTGCCCAAGAGAAGAGGGTGTCCTGGATTTTCTTGAGTTACTTGACAGTGCGAAATCAGCTCCAAATGAAATATCTTACAAGCAATGGGTGACTGTTGACTGTTGTACAATGGTTGATAAGGTGGAGCCACTTCATGAATACTTATCATCCCTAAGCATGAAAATATCCCGCATGGTTCGTCATCACTTTGTTGCTCAGCAACATCACAGTACTTCAAGCAGTTGAAAGAAACACTACCACCTCAGAGCGAGGTAGTTATAGTAGGTGATTTCTCTGAGAATTATTCTTTCATTGTCCAGGATGCTGCCCAAGGGTTTCACGGACAATTCACAGTGTACAGTTCACCCTTTTGTCATCTATTATAGATCATCTGCAGACCAGGAACTTAGCCATTTTAGTGTCTGTTTCTTATCTGCATCACTAAAACACAACACTATAATGGTTTACTCATTCATATTGAAGCTTATGACATATGTTAAATTCAGATGCCCACAATTGAAGAAGGTGCACTATTTCTCAGATGGATGTGCTGGCCAATATAAGAACAGATACAACTTCACAAATCTCTGTTACCATGAAGAGGATTTTGGTCTGTCTTGTGAATGGCACTTCTTTGCTACATCCCATGGCAAAAATGCATGTGATGGGATTGGAGGAACAGTGAAAAGAGCTACTGCTCGTGCCAGTTTGCAGAGAACTACAGAGAGGCAAATTCTTACACCAGAACACATGTTTCAGTTTTGTGAAGAAAACTTGAGCAAGAAGATAAATTTTTTCTTTGTAACTACAGCTGATTTGAAAGATGCAGAAGAACGGTTGGAACATCGATTCAAGGATAGTAGGGCTATTCCTGGAACTCACAAATATCATAGATTTGTTCCCCTAAACAAGGAAGAACTGATGGTGTATCCCATTTCAAGTGGCATTGGAGAAAAGAAAAGAATAAGGAAAAGTCATTTTACTAATGAACCTGCAATGCTTGGTAACCTAAAATGTGTCAAACCAGGAGAGTATGTTGGCTGCATTTATGACATGCAAGTTTGGTATGGAATTGTGGAGGAATATTGTGAAGAGTTTGATGATTTCACTGTGAACTTTCTACATCCCTCTGGGTCATCAGGATCAAGTGCATATTATTATCCATCAAACAAGGATTCATGTGCAGTGCCAGGACATCATATATTAACTGTAAGAGTTGTCCTACCCTAAGAGGAGGCAGCAGAATTCAATACATTTTTCCACAAAAAGAAATTGATGAGAGCATCGAGCATGCAAAAATTGTATTAGGCTAGCACATGAATCCTCTAAGTAGGTCTTCCCCTTTCACTATTATAACTATTATTGCCAGTGTACATTAGCAGTGAAATACAATTTTACATTTTTTGCCTTTGTTTTTATATCTATAAAAAAATGTAATTTTAATTTCTATAGGTCAAATTATGAGCTTGTGTGAAAAAATAGGTAGAATTGACGCACAACTTATGAATATGGTGTTCACTTATATGTTAGTTACATGAAAAATACTAACATAAACAAACTTTTTTTTTGCTGATTCTAATAGCCAATGCCTATGCCTTCATTTTTTACATTTAAAAAAAAAATTCTCATTTGATACCCCCGAGGTCAAATCGTGACCTCAAATTTTGGTTACAGTGTAACTTTTTTATTTTCCAACCTAGAGTTCTAAAACTTGCATATTTGGATTCCTTGTCGTTTTCTGATTCTAAATATATATACTTTATATAATTGTGACCATTATTACCCAAGTTATGGGTCGCCAAATGTTAGTGACCTTGCAAGTGACCTCAAATTTCCCGAGGTCATATCTCTTGAACCGTTGGTCGGATTGACCTTATAATTTCAGAAATGGATTCAGGGCCCACAAACTCCCTATAAACCAAATTTCAGCAAAATCTGAGAGATGAGGGTGTTAGGCACTGGTTGATCTGACAGAGAATGACCCCTCCAATCTTTAGGGAGTTGTGCTTCTAGTTTCTACTATCAAAGGTGAATACCTACATTTTGTTTTTATGCTTCAGTTTTAGTTTAGGTGTATTCCTACTTAATAATAGCGTATCATTTTAAAATTCATACCTTTGAGTTTCATGATCCAACTTTGTAGCTTTTGATGGGCTTGGGATCTCAATTTCTAAACTTGTTTCTAGCTTTCGTTTTAAAGAACGACGTGCTTTTTCTATTGTTTGAAATAGCCTTTGCTTCTTTTCTTGAGGAACCCAAACCATCTGAAATTTTTGAATTAATAAATATTTGACTCCATTTGATATATATGGACAATAATAATATATGCCAACATATTAATTTCATAAGTTTAATAAATTTAATATGTCAACATATTAATTTCATTAAGTTTTTCAGCAACTGCTGAAAAACTGTCTTGAAAGTAAATGCATTATAAATAAATAATATAAATAAAAAAATTATAAATATAAAAGTAACTATCATTAAATACTTATGCTTCTTCACTGAAGTCACAGCAAGACTTTCTAGAACTTGAGAAACCTCTTCTTTGGCATTACTTGATATACTTGGATCATATTCATCGCTTTCTGAAATAACATTCTCAGAATGATTATGATCAGATTCTTCACTTTGTGATATTGATAGCCACATTTTTTATTGTTTGCATCTTTTAACAATTAATGGAAGTTTAATAAATGAAATTTTTTTTTTTATTATTTCACTGTCTAGGGGGGGATGGGGGTCAAAAAAGAAAAAAAAAAGGGGGGTAAAATTTTCATTATTGTTCTACACATTTGAATGTGGTATTATTTAATAGATCTCTTCATGCTGATTCTAAAAATGTATAGTTTTATAGGTCTACAAGATGTTTGGGAGTTATTGCCCATTAAAGTTAGGTGGTAAAGTGGGGCCCCCAAGATTTTGGGGGCCTATATCTCAAAAACTATGGGTCATAGAACTTTTTTATTTGAAATCCAGGTTGGAGTCATGGGTCATAGAACTTTTTTATTAAAATCCAGGTTGTAGTGGTGACAAATTTTTAAATTTTGGGGTGATTTGTCCTGGAATGCCCCTAATAGTAGTCAGCGTGGGTTTCAATGCCATAGATCTTGTTTAACTAATTTGTTGGAATTTTATAACGAAATAGTGCGCAAATACGATAGGCATAGAGCAGCTGACATTATTTATTTAGATTTTAAAAAGGTGTTCAGTACAGTTCTGCATAGAAGATTAATTGTGAAGGTTAAAGCGCACGGTATACGCAGTCAGGTAGCTAACTGATTAGAGGAATGGCATCATGCTAGGAGACAGAGGGTCGTTGTTAATGGTAGTGAATCGGGGTGGTTGGATGTAGATAGCAGTGTCCCACAGGGTTCAGTGTTAGGCCCATTGCTATTCGTAATGTACATTAATGACATAGATGTTGGATTGACTAGTAACATGTCAAAATTCGTGGATGATACTAAAATAGGTGGTAAGGTTGTTAATGAGGACGATAGAAATAGGCTCCAAGATGATGTAAAGAGGACTATGGAGTGGATGGGTAAGTGGCAGATGCAATTTAATGTAGACAAATGTAAAGTTTTGCATAATAGGTTCTCGTAACAATAATTACACATACACTATGGATAATAGAGAGTTAGTGAGCGTTGATGACAAAGTAGATTTAGGCATACACGTATCTAAGGATTTAAAAGTTAGGAACCAGTGCCTGGAGTCTTGCACAAAAGCTAATAGGATGTTAGGCTTCATAGTGCGTAATTTCAAATTTAAATCGAAGGATATTATATTGCCCCTTTACAAGTCCCTAGTCAGGCCTCATTTAGAATATGCCATTCAGTTTTGGTGCCCATATTTGTGAGAGGATATTGATAGGTTAGAAAGGGTTCAGCATCATGCTACGAAACTGATCCTGTCATTGCGCAACAAGCCTTATGAAGATAGGATAAAAGAGTTAGACTTGCATTCACTCGAAACTAGGAGATTAAGGGGGGAGCTTATTGAAGTTTTCAAAATCATTAATAACATCGATACATAAATTTTGACAAACTTCACTTTCGATAATAGCAATACTCGTAATAACGGATTTAAGTTGCGTGGCAGACGTTTCATTACTAATATTGCTAAAAACTTCTTTACGTTTAAAGTAATTGATAAATGGAATGATCTTCCCACGTCAGTCATGAACTGTACCAGCGTTAATGTGTTTAAGAACCATTTAGATAGGCATTTTAAAAATATTAACATTGTTTAAAATAAAAAAAAATTAGCAACAGGAGCTCTGGGGTGGTGGTTGAGGATGAGTCTATTGATGACTAATGCCAGCATGTGATGCCAGCAATAAAATTATTAAAAAAAAAAATGACTAACACGAATGTAGTTTGCCCGTAGTGTAAACTGACCCACTTTTTGTTATACTTTACCTACTTTTTTTTTTTTCTTATCCTCTCCTTACTTGCATGTTTGTAATTTGCATGGTTTGTAAGTGTTCTTATTTTACTTCTTTTCATCTTTCACCCCTTTCCTATTTTCTTTGACTATTTTTCCGACTTGTCGGCAGTGGCTGGCGGATGATGATGGGGGGTCTTTCCTTCTCTTTTTCTGAATGAATTTTAACCCACTAATGATAAGTTTTGCAACTTATTTAACTCCTTATTCTCTTCTTTAACCCCCTCCTCTTTCCTTTCTCTCAGGCTAACCTTAGAGTGGATCTTAGGGTCTTTGTTAGCCTTAGCTTCAGTAGATCTGTAGATCATTATTTTTGGTTAGTAAAATTTTATTTCTTTTATTTATTATTTTATTTATATATTATTATTATTATTATTTTTATTATATATTATTTACTAACTGTATTTATAGCTTAATACTTGTTAACTCTTTAAAGGTGGGTACTTGATGCAATAGTAGCAAAACCTTGAAATGTTATATATTAGACTTCTTTACCAGCTTTATAAATTTCTATTTAGAAATTTAAAAAATTATTTTTTCATTATTTTTCATGTTCCCAAAATGGGAATATTCATCATAAATATTTTTCAGAAAGTTGGTCGGGTGACCATCTCCGATTTTCTTCAAATTTTCAGGGTTGATTCATACACCATTCAATAGCTTAAATCTAAAATTTTAGCTTCCTCAGTCAAAAACTTTTAATTTTATGGTCGCTTAAATGGCCCCCACCTTCGACAAAAAATGCCCATGTTGGGCTTGATCGCCAATGCCTTCATTTTGAGAGGCCTTGAAAAGTGTCTTCTAATAGGAGTAGAAGCTTCAAATTTGTCATGCCAATACAACTTCTGGTGGGCTTTTCAATTTTGCAAGCTAAAAGGCTGTGGAACAAATAGTTTCTGAGTTACAAGGGCTTAAACATGGCTCCATTTTGAAGCTTGCATCAATTCCTCCCACTTTTACGACTCTACCATTTTCAAAAGTTTTAGTTCTACATCAATCACAGCTGTTTTAATACTCCTAATAGTCTCTATGGGTTGTAAATTTATGAGTGAAATAAAAAAATAACCAAAAAAGGATTTATTTTTTTTTAAAAATTTCCAAAAGTTGATATTTTCACAAAATTTGCAAAATTAACATCAACTTTGGGGCTTAATATAAAGGTGTCCGAAATTAGTCAGGGAGTTGATACTTCTAGTAAAGAAAGATACATATGTGTACAAAAACATATATTAAGGAATAGATCTCAACTCAACTCCTTCATATAGTTTTGGCTATTCAAAGAAAAGTACTTTTTGTGAAAAATTCTGAATTTTTTCAAAATTTTGAAATGTTTAAATTTCTTTTTACAACATTGAATTGTAATTTTACTTCCATTTTATTACTTGGTAAGTTAATTCACAAATGTTAAATTATCTAAATAAGTTTTACTCATAAAAAAGACAATATATACCTAGATTATTACTACATTTGCAGTTAACACAACAGATGGACCAGCTTGTAGGCTCAATACTTGGATCTACCTAAGTAAATCATGTAGAACCGTGTTCTACTGCTCTTTAAGCACTTCCTAGTAATTTAAATTATGCAGTTAGTACAGATAAACTAGCAGTAACCACCATTTTCAGTACAAAACCTTAAATTTAAGTAGCTTTGTTGTATTACTTCCCTTAATACAAGTGTACAGTACTTAGCTATATACAATAATGAATTCCTGAGTTTTTAAGCATGTGAATTATTGGCTATAAGTTCATATTCTTTTTTTAATATGTGTTGTTTTATGTAAATTCGTATGTAAACTTATATATAGCTAATAACTCTTATGTTTAGACACTGACTCAGGAATTTATTATTGTACTCAGGCTTTAAGTCTGATTGTCTTCAACACTCCATGGCCTCACAGCCATAAATTGGCAATTTATTATTCAGCTTGATACAGGTCTGTAGTTACTTAGGCTTTTTTTAAAATACTCCTCAATTTTAGATAAACAATCATTTGATAACTTGTACTGTCTCCCCATTTTCCCAGCAACTGTAGGTGGTTCAATTGAACACAAAACATGTTGGAATGGAATCCAGCAAACGTCCTCTTGTTCAGGCCATTTAAAAGGATTCTTTTTCATGAAATTTACTAATAGATCCTTCTCAGTATCACACACTTCAACTATGTTTCCAACAAACCAGTCACCTTCATAGAAACAGGCCACATATGTACCAGGTTTATATTGGTAAGCCACATTTTCTTGTGTAGCATTGAGGAAGGAAAGTTGTACGTTAAAGAAATTTTCATCACTAGAAATTTTGTACAGTTTAATGCCTGTTGATGAAGGTCTAAAGCAGTGATATGAACGGGTTCCTGGGATTGTCTTAATTAAGGAATACCTTTTTTAACTCAAATAAATTAGCATTTTCCTCAATTTTAGCTGAATCAATGTACAGAAATTGTATACCATTAATATTAGATTTGCACCAATCGAACATCTCTTTTGGATTGGTGATGTGACCTTTACTTGTTGCTTGTAGACTTGCCCGGGCAACTAACCTTTTGACGGTGCCACCAACACCATCACAGGGGCTCTTTCCGTGAGAGGTGGCAAAAAAGTTCCATTCACATGTTAGTTGGAAATCTTTTTCATGTAACACTGAATTAATGATGTTTTTATAGTTTTTATATTGACTTGCTGCGCCATCGCTAAAGTAACAAATATGTTTTAGTTTAGGATTCTGACTTTTAAGTAATTTCAAGGCTTCACATAAAAAAGAATGAACTGCAGTTGTGTTGTGTGTAAGTGAATCTGATATTACACAAAAATTTGTAACTTTTAGTTCACCATCAACTTTTTGATAGCAGACTACCGGATGCAAGGTAGCCTGGGTATTGTCCCAGTGATGCCCTTGTACGGCATCCTGAATTATAAAACTATAGTTTTCAGAGAAGTCAACAAGCACTAATGCTGTAGAATCATTGAGGTTTTCTTTACAGTCGGACAAATATTTTGATTGGGCTTTTGCTATGAAATGGTGTACTTTCAACTTTTTTGCACTTTCACATATGTCTTCTATTACATTTGAAACACTTTTTGTCATTGTGACCAGTTGGGTATGGTCTGTATGAAGCCACTGCTTAAAGGAAACCTCATCATCCATGTCATAATCATTGTTTTCAAAAATGGTAAGAAGCCAATCCCATAATTCATTTAAACCAGGACATGTTTTGCAGTTATTAATCATGCAGTTTCTGGTTTCAGTGTTGCAGACTATTTTCCCTAGTAACTCTCTTAATTCTACTTTGACGGGGAGTGATTCACATAAAAGTTTAAAGTTCTGGTGTATTTCACAAATGCATACATTGTGTGATCCTTTACTCCCCACACCCATACACCATTTTGGTCTCAGTTCAAAAAACTTTGATTTCGAGATTTTGTCATTTGGATATTTATTTTTGTAAAGCGTACATAATTCTCTGATATTTGTCAACAACAGTATTTTCTGCTTGTGAACCTTCCCTTGTGGTGTTTTTATTGATTTGTAGTCTTTTTTACCAGGGTATTCTCTAGTATATTCATTGTTTTGGAAAAATTCTATCAGTCTTTCCTTTATTTCATCGCTTATACCCTTGCTACTCTTTTTATTTCTCATTATAGGAAGGATACCTTCTTTTCTCTTTAAGGCCCTCACAGCATTAACCATTCTGGCTGACACTTCAAATTCTTTCATAATTCTTTCTCTGGGCCAGGTTTTACCAATTGGAAGGAGTGTTAGAATTTGTATCTTTTCTTGTCTGGTACTAGTTTTACACTTTTCTTTCAGTTCCTCTATCATATGCTGATAACACTTTTCTTCCTCACTCTCTATAGGTTTCTCCGCTTCCTCATCCAAAATGCTAGGCTTCATATGAAGTACTTTTGACAGCTTTGATTTTGTTGATGTTTCAATTTGCTTTAGTTTCCTTTTTGCGTAAAACTTTTGATCTCTTGCTCTTACATACTTAATGGGTGAGCATTCTAGTGAACCTAACGTTTTGTCAAATGTCTCCTTAACTATTTCTTCTGGAACATATTCATCACTACCTGAGTCTTTTTCATCTTCAATCGTCTTGGCTCTAGAGAAGCATGTTGAGCGAAGTTTCTGTCCTGGTATCAGATTCAGTCTAGTTGCTATGTCTTTGTCAATAATTTGTAGTGATTCTGCAAATAAAGTAGGGTAATGTAAACTCTAAACACATTGGAAAATAATTTTAAAACCTCAACATTTGGTTATAGGCTATTTGTATAAAATATTCAAAACATATGCATTCAGTAGCACAGTATATAGCCTACCCTATTAAAATTAAATAGCTAATTTAGGTTACAATTTACAATATAAACTTCTTTATGAAATATAAATATATTAGTACCTATATTTACTTACTTGTTATCTTCTTTCGATGATTTCTCCATGGATCTTGGCAGCTACGTTGCATTTGTTGGTAATGCATTCCAAACATTTTTTCATGGTGGTAGCATACAGTAGCACTATTTGGGTTGATTACAGTTGCTTTTGTTCTCCACAATAGCAGTTTCCTTGTTTCATCTGTCAGCTCATGTAAGGTATACATACCCACCTTCCTGGTGAGTCTGTGTTCATGACATGGATCATCCAAGTACATACCAAAGCTGCACTTTGATTCTTGATTAGAATAAGCCATTATTACAGGCAGTAAAATTAAGTTAATTGCTCTAGTTAAATTTTCTGAAAATAAAAGATCATGATCTATAAAATAGGCCTGGACATTAATGATTAACCATCATGTTTTACATTTATAAGAATATACAAAGCGAAATGAGCTACCCAGAGCCCTTCGAGTCGCTGGTTGTTTTGACAGACATATTAAATTTCTTGTATGTTTTAGACTTATTTACATATTATTACAATTGTAAATAAATTAATAAGTAATAAAATGGAAGTAAAATTACAATTCAGTCATAAATAGAAATTTAAAATTTACAAATTTTGCAAAAATTTGAGATTTTTCACAAAAAGCACTTTTCTTTGAATCACCAAAACTATATGGAGGAGTTGAGTTGAGATCTATTCCTTAATAGATGTTTTTTTACACATATGTATCTTTCTTTACTAGAAATATCAACTCCCTGACTAATTTCGGAACACCTTTATATTAAGCCCCAAAGTTGATGTTAATTTTGCAAATTTTGTGAAAATATCAACTATTGGAAATTTTTAAAAATAGAAATAAATCCTTTTTTGGTTATTTTTTTATTTCACTCATAAATTTACAACCCAGAGAGACTATTAGGAGTATTAAAACAGCTGTGATTGATGTAGAACTAAAACTTTTGAAAATGGTAGTCGTAAAAGTGGGAGGAATTGATGCAAGCTTCAAAATGGAGCCATATTTAAGCCCTTGTAACTTAGAAACTATTTGTTCCACAGCCTTTTTGCTTGCAAAATTGAAAAGCCCACCAGAGGTTGTATTGGCATGACAATTTTGAAGCTTCTACTCCTATTAGAAGACACTTTTCAAGGCCTCTCCAAATGAAGGCATTGGCCGATCAAGCCCAACATGGGCATTTTTTGTCGAAGGTGGGGGCCATTTAAGTGACCATAAAATTAAACGTTTTTGACTGAGGAAGCTAAAATTTTAGATTTAAGCTATTGAATGGTGTATGAATCAACCCTGAAAATTTGAAGAAAATCAGAGATGGTCACCTGACCACCCCTGTACCAATTGAGCTGGAATGACCCTATATATATATATATATATATATATCAGGTCATCCCATAAGTAATGTCATTTTTTACGATAGATTAAGTTTAAACTAGTCCTACTTGGTTTAAGCATAAATTTTCCGAAGGTTATATCTAAGAGGAGATCTATCGTGTTTCACTACATACTTTAGAGACCTTGACCAGTGAAGAGGTGTGTTTTGCTTTATGTGAACCCCTCATAAACATGACAGTATCAAAAGAGCATATAATGCTTTACAAGTTCAAAAAAGGGAATAGTGCGACTGAAGCAATGTGAAACATTCAGGAAGTTTATGGCAATGATATTCTGCATGTGAGGAAATGTCAAAGATGGTTTCTAAAGTTTAGGAATGGTGACTGCTGTTTGACAGATGCAGCATGCTCTGGACGCCCTGCTGAGTTTGATGATGACCTGCTGTTAGCTGCACTTGAAGAAGACTGTTCAACAGCTGTTGAAGAATTGGCCTAGAAACTCAATTCATCCCTGTCCACTATCCATCGACATTTGCAACAACTTGGGAAAGTGCCTAAGTTAGGAAAATGGGTGCCACATGAATTGTCAGTTGACACACTGAGGGTGCGGGTAAACATTAGCACAGCTCTTCATTCCCATGAACTCCAAGATCCATTTTTGCACTGTTTAGTGACTGGTGATGAAAAGTGGATACTGTACCAGAATGTTAAGTGCCATTGACAGTGGGTTTGTGCCAGAGAACCAGCAACACCACAGCCAAAACCAAATCTTCACCCTCGGAAGGTGTTGCTTAGTGTTTGGTGGGATAAAGGTGGTGTAATACACTTTGAAACCTTACCACACAACCAAACAATCACTGCTCAAGTCTACTGTCAACAACTGGATCGATTGAACACTACACTAAAAGAAAAGAGACCTTCTTTTGTTAATTGGAAAGGAATCGTGTTCCACCATGACAACGCATGTCCTCATACTGCTCAGATCACTTCTGCAAAAGTTGAGGAGCTTGGGTGGGAAAAACTTCCACATCCTCCATATTCTCCAGACCTTGTGCCTTCAGATTATCATCTCTTCAGGAGTCTGCAGAACTATCTTGACGAGAAACAGTATACGTACTTCTTTAGATGACCTGCACACCAGTCTTTGTACGTTTTTTGCCTCAAAACCACCTGAATTTTATAAACATGTCATTGAAAAGCTTGTAGGATGTTGGCAGAGTATCATTGATTCTGATGGAAAATATATACTAGATTAAAAAGTTTCAGTCCAAGTTTTTTTTGTCCTTCAAATTCCTATCTAAAAAACATTACTTATGGGATGACCTCCTGATATATATATATATATATATATATATATATATATATATATATATATATATATATATAAACGACGTAAGTATAGAGGAGCATTCTGCACACGAGGAAGAGAAATAATGAACAAATGAAAAATGAGGTAACTGCCCGGGAATCGAACCCAGGATCTTCCGATTGCCAGTCATATATGCTATCCACTACACCACGGGCCTCGATCAGTCAGAAGTCGTAATTCTCCTACATAGGGCAGAAACCAATGCCCTGAGAGGGCACCCTCGCAAATCGTGAATATGTACATTTAACTGCAATGACCACGCAGTATATTAATGTATAGAAACAACGTAAGTATAGAGGAGCATTCTGCACATGAGGAAGAGAAATAACGAACAAATGAAAAATGAGGTAACCGCCCGGGAATCGACCCCAGGATTTTCCGATTGCTGGTCAGATATGCTATCCACTACACCACGGGCCTCGATCATTGCAGTTAAATGTACAATTGTACATATTCACGATTTGCGAGGGTGCCCTCTCAGGGCATTGGTTTCTGCCCTATGTAGGAGAATTACGACTTCTGACTGATTGAGGCCTGTGGTGTAGTGGATAGCATATCTGACCGGCAATCGAAGATCCTGGGTTCGATTCCCGGCGGTTACCTGATTTTTCATTTGTTCGTTATTTCTCTTCCTCGTGTGCAGAACACTCCTCTATACTTACGTCATTTCTATACATTAATATACTGCGTGGTCATTGCAGTTATATATATATAATATATAGGTATATATATATATATATATATATATATATATATATATATATATATATATATATACACCTCAATTTATGCGAGGATTGTGTCCTGCAAGCAGGTGCATAATGTAAAATTCACGTAATTTAAACATAATTTTCCATAAGAAATAATGGGAAATTAGGGGGTTATGTTCTGTGATCGCGGAACATGTATTACTGTACATATATGTACACAAAGAAGAATAATATAATTTACCTGGAAATGAGGTAGCTGAAGGCATATATGAAGTGCTGTTTGGTGTTGAGGAGATTGCAGGAATTAATTCCTGCAACCTTGATGAGGAGAGGGGTCATGAACATCCTCCGATTCTCCCTCTGTAGATGGTGGTGGAGGCTCAATGGAGGCTGTGCTGAGACCTGAAGTGGATGGCTGCTCTGGATCTAGAGGCTTAGGCTGCTTCTTAAAAAAGAATCCAGTGTCTTCTGTGTGGCTTTCCTTTGCTTTTCCCTCAAAATCTGATAACAAGCAGCACTTCCATCATTTGCCAGGCCACTGTCAAGCTTCATTGCATGTTGGGATTGTTTTCCTCGAACATTGCAAGGCCTTTTCTGATGTAATCTAAAGCCTCTGAGAGCACCTTGGCAGTAAGCATACGATCAGGTTGTGATTCCTGGCTTGATGTTGCTGCCTCCTCCTGCTCCTGATGATGCTCCCTCTCTAGGTCCAGCAGGTCTTTGTTTGTTAGGTCGGTGTTATGAGACTAGCAGGTCTGCAATGTTGTCCTCTTCTACATCCTTTGTTCCCAATCGTATTGCTCCAGCACTTCGAACTACTGCTCCAAAGATAAAGCCTTCCTACCCCACTTTGGAGCACTACTACTACCACCAACACTAGCTGGACACTTACTGGCCATGATCAAGCATGTTTATCACCTCAATATTATACTCTGTATGATTGTAAAGCACAAGACTGCCAGTTCACATCTGCGAGGAAGCACTCATAGCTGTATCACACAAGTGGAAAAATGTTAATTCTCACTAAATAACACTAAATTTTCAGTTAAAAAGGAGAGTAGTGCAGCGACTGTGAACAAAACATGTGGGCCAAGCGGTAAACAAATGTGAGAGACATCTAGCAGTTGCGTTGCAAAGCTCCAAGTCATCTTCGTGTTATTCCAAGAGATTCGCGTTAATTAAATATTTTTTATTATTTATCTCGCGTTATTGTAAAAATGCATAGTTCAAACACGCATAAAACGTGAGGTAGCTCTGTGTGTATATATATATATATATATATATATATGAGGTGCAATCCAAAAGTTCCCAGACTGGCAGCGTGGAGCGCTAACAGGCAGTAGTAGTACGTACTTGGGCTGCTAAACAGCTTTATTGTGAAGTAGTGTCCTGAGTGACACGGTGATACACGCACACGTTTTTTTTTCACAAGTGTTTTTGTGCATTAGTGTTAGTGGTTTTATGCGATTTTTGCGAGGAGAAATGGTAGACTTTAAACTGGCAGGCTTCAAACTCGGCAAAACCGCGTCGGAGACCCACAAAATGCTTAAATAAGCATTTGGTGATGATGCCATGGGCAGAAGCCAGACTTTTGAGTGGTTCTCATGGTTCAAACGTGGGCAAATGTCGGTTGAGGATTCTGAACATTCTGGTTGGCCCTCAACCAGCAGAACCAACAAAAATGTTGAAAAAGTGCATCAGGCCATCCACGAGGACCGTCGGCGAACGATTAATGACATCTGCAGCATCATTGGCCTATCATTTGGTTTATGCCAACGCATTCTCACGGAGGAACTCAACATGAGGCAGATTGCTGCCAAATTTGCTCTGTCTGTGCAGCAGGTTTTGGCCAAAAACAACATGGCAGTGGTCCCCCACCCCCCTTACTCCCCTGACCTAGCCCCCTGTGACTTCTTCCTGTTCCCCAAGATGAAGATCTGGCTGAAGGGGTGAGGATTTGACGACTGAGGAGATTCAGGCGGAATCGCATGAGGTGCTGAACAACATCCCCAAAATGGAGTTCCAGAGGTGCTTCCAGCAGTGGGAAAATCGCTGGCCCCGCTGTATCAACTCCTAAGGGGACTACTATGAAGGGGACAGCAGTAATTAGAACCTAAGGTAAGCCTACATTTTTTTGTCAGTACAGTCTGGGAACTTTTGGGTCGCACCTCGTATATATATATATATATATATCATACAAAGTATGATTCTTACTGTTTACATTTTACTTATGAAATGTTGCACTACATGCTTTATGCATTCTTTTATCACACTTTGTACATTTCATCCTGGTATTTTTCATGCACACAATGCATCTTACCTGAGAGCAAGATTCTATAAACTGATTAATTTTATCGTACCTAGAGGCATTGCTGGGTGGTGCAGATGGACCTCCCCTTTATAACCTTTGTTCTTGCATTGCTATCAAAGCTCGGGCTACAGTTCTCCTGAACTGTAAATGGTTTGCATTTGATGTGTTTATATGCTTATAGAATCTAAATGCAGCGATTACAGAGAGATTCAAGAGAGTCAAGAATATATTCCACCCCCATTTTTTAGAGCGTAATCTTGGTTGATACGAGGATAGCAATTGGTCGCAAATATCCACCCCTCCCATTTCTTTATTGTACATAGAAATAAGAAATGGTTGACTGACCTTTTTCTTGTGTTCTTGTTTTACTCACCTTTCCTTTGTTTGAACTGGGGTGATGCTGTAGTAATTACTAGTCATGGTTACAACTGAATTGTCATTCCATTTGACGCACAACACTTTTCCATCTGATCTAAAATCAAATGACCCTCATTTCTTTTTTCATTTCTGACTTAGACAAAAGGGGGCAGTACCAGATTATTATTATCAGCAACATGTAGAAATCACTTTATGGACCTAAACCTTTCTCTACTCATTGTTTTAGCAAATATAGGCGCTTCCACATCAACACTGGTAGACCAGTAATCATTTTCAGAGGGAATACTATGATAACCACTTATTGGTAACAATCCTAAAAATTTTCTTATTTCTTCTTCACTAACTTCAAAGCCTTGAACATTTTTGTCTTGTACTGCATACAAATTTGTCTGTTCCATTATAAATGTAATCGTCTCATTTGTAAAAAATAAACAAAATATTTCATAAGGTTCCTTACTGCAGTGATCTTCCCCTACTTTATGTGCAATAAAATGGGAGGTCAAAGAAATATTTTCAGTTTTTCGCCAGCATGGACTACTTTGTGAAGAGCTTACAGTTTTGGCACTATCTTCTTCATCTTCATTCAAATGCAGTTCAACCTCGCCAGCAACTTCATTTGGCAAACCTTCTTGATCAAAAACTGCATCATCACATTCTTCATCACTATCGATATTCTGGTTACCCATTTGAGGAGGCAGAACATCATCATCCACCTCAGGAGCACTTGAATTTTCAGCAGCTTCTGTCGTCATGTGAAGGAAATGGAATCTCAAAACATGAGGTTGTGATCTAAAAAAAAAAAGGATTGCAAAACAATAAAATCAGTCAGGTGTCACTTCTAAATTTACATTCTTTATATTTTTCATAACTTGTATAAAATTATCATTAAATAAAATAATGTAAACCTAGTCCTAAAGCAGATAATTACAGACAATGCATTTATATGTCACACAGTAAAGTACGTAATATATATATATATACAGTATATACTTACTCGTAGAATGATGAAGCTTCCATAATCACAAAAAAATGTTCACTGCTTGTTACTCATATGAGAAATGTGTTCCTGGGTTGCTTTTATACAAACTTATTATGCTGAAAGTAAAAAAATTGCATCATCACAACTGCACCAATGACACAATACGTAATTGATATCAATGCATCATAAACATGTGATACATGTATTTCTGACTCATTTTTATGGCTCATCTATTTTATGCACCTTATCTTTCAAGTAAGACACATTCCATTGCTTAAAATTTACGATATGCACAAAAAAGCCTGGAAAAAGCATAGCTTGACATGCCAACATTCCCATTCTGGGAACATCAAAACAAAAATTCTATAAACAGCTAATTAGATAAATTATCTTGTAGAAAAGTATATAATACACTAAAACAACACTGTCGATGCATAGGAATTGGTGTTAGCATCCTGACAAAAAATTTTGTTTAAAAAAAAATTAGGTAAAGAAAAGTAGTACAAAATGGTAAAAAGTGATAATTTCAAACAGTTTAAAAACAACTTTAAAAAATCTAAAACTTTAAAATAACCATTCTAATATATTAAACCAACATTCAGAAAGACAGAAATGTAAAAAATTTTGAGTTTTTGAAAATATAAAAAATAGCTATTTTATTTTATATTCCTGAAATGGGAATGTTGGCATGTAAAGGGTCTTAATAAGGTTAAATCAGGCTATATATAGGCCCATGTAACTTGTAAATAGATGTATTGAGGTAAATTGAATGTAAATATATTCTCTCTTGTATATGTGGGCTGTGTAAGCATGGAACCCCCATGTAAAACAAGGGATTACTGTATTAAGAACTTTCATTGAGTTCTTGCAATTACAGAATTTGACAGTATAATTATTAGGTTAACTTTAATCATAGTCTCAATATATATACACTTCTTCTTGTTAAAATTGTACACCAGATTTCTGTAGGGCCTAGCTGCTTTTATTACTATGGTATTATTAAATAAATTTTTATATATACAAACTTATATTTATATAATATATCTAATAGAGTTGTATTCCATATTTTTTTTATTAGATCTATGAATCTGTTTTGAGTCTGATAAAGTGTAATGAAGATACTGATGAAAAAGAAAATGGGAAGTTGGTAACAGTGCTTATCATGCATGTAGATTCATTTCCCAGTAATATTTTCATAAATTTAATCAACTCTTATATGGATTACTTGAGCTCTGGCTTATCCTTTTATGGAAGGTAGGTGTAGTATCAAAATTACTCATAGGGCTCCCTTTAAATTCTCTGGAAGGTCTATCATAGAGTTAATGGTATCTATATAAATTAAAATTGCACCCCATTGATGCAGACAGCACTAAATGTGGGTTTGACCCCTCAATCCTCAGGCTCAAATACTGATTTATTGTTGTCTGCATTTATGCATCCTATTGCCTCATAGTATGTTTGTTAACTTTTCTCTCTGTCTATATCATGAATCTTTTCCCAATTTTCTTTTTCTTATTTGGATAATAAATTTGCATATTAAAAAGGATTACTCTACCTTTCCTTCCCAATTATGTGTGATACCTTATAATATAGTCGCAACAAACTAGCCCTAACTGACTAGACTTGGTAGTCTTTACTCATCATTCTTTATCCAGACTGGATTTTCTAAAATTATGTAGCATTTTATTTGAGTAAACAGATTCTTTATTAATTGGATTGACATAATCATAGTTTATGCTCAGGTTAGTTTACCCGCTTATGAACTAAATGCATTTTGTTTTGTGTATATGAAACTTGGAAGTTGAAAAATTGAGTACTAAAATGATTTACTCAAATTACACAAACCAAGTTGGGTAAAGAGTAGTGATTACTTATTAAATTATATAACTCTAGATAATTTACCTAAACCAGAGATTTTCTTTTTTAAATCTTCTAGGTGGACTGATCTTTTGAGCAAATTACTTTTAACTTCCATCTCTCGCAATGATTTAATAATTGAGGGGAAAGCAATGAGTGGAGAGGACTTCCAGTATCATATCCTGAAGACTCTTTGTGGTTATAAATGGAGTGCTCAAACTACAACAACATTGCTGCCAATTTTAAAGTAAGATTGTGAATTTTTATTATATGATTGTACAATTCTAATTGTTTTTTTTATTCTTAATCATTTGTTTGAGAATCACTTCAGGCAGTTCATAACCTAATATTTTCTCAGTATCCCCAAGATCTGGTTTACTCAGTACCCTATAAGGCAACTTAATCTTGTGATTTTTTATTTATATACATAGATTTACTGTGCAGTGTGGGATCTGAATCATTAACAAAGAAGCCCTTTCTGATAAGATAATTATGCTCTCATCAAAAGCACTTGAGCATCCATAACACTTCTGTGTCCATGCCACAACTTTTGAACTGCTTAACATAAATTGATGAAGCTTCACACACACACACAGCATCACAAGATGAAGTGTCGTGAGCAAGAATCAGGTTCCTGTATCAAAGGTGACAAAGACCAAAGGCTAATTGTTTTTTTTTCATGTCTGGGCCATAACTTTTGAACAGCCCAACATAAATTAATGAAACATTACACACATGGATAATCATAAGATGATGTGTTTTTGAGTAAGACTGGTGCCTGCATCGAAGGTCTAAGTCACAAATTGAGGTGAAAAGTCAAATGGAGGTTCATGCCATAAATTTTGAATCATGTAACCTAAGTTGATGAAACTTCATATATATATTTATTATCATTAGATGTGTCACAAGCAAGAATCAGGTTCTTGCACCAAAGGTTAAGGTCATAAATATTGGAGGGATGTTGATGTCTGACATAGTTATAGTACTGTTGTTAATAGGTTAAATTTTAAATGAGAAAGAAAAACAAATGATGCAAATAGATATCTTGTTTGTGGCCACTCTAGCTTTTCAAATCAGATGAATTTGAACGAATAGGCTTAATGCAAATAAACTGAAAATTAGCATATGGAATAAATTGAAGGGCAGTCAATGAATCTATGAATATTTTGTCAAATAGTGATGTAAACATGTAAACCTCCAAAGCAATTAAATTTTCTAATGAAAAAGAAAATTCAGCACCAAAGTTGTTTGTTGGATGTAAAATACAGTACTGTATTCAACCACTTACAACTGTAAATGGCTGAATAATCTATGATACGATTTTTAGCAGAGCATTTCCTTCACTGGTATTTGAGAACATAGGCCTATTCAGCCTTTAGCCTAGGCTTATTCAGGATTAGTTAGCTACCAAAGTTATGAATTTAAATGTCATGGACATATACAGAGATCCTTTAAGTAATTTCTGGATGTAGTTATAGTGTACAAAAAAATACTTTTTTGGATATGCCTTTTTTCTGAATTTATAAATTAAAATTAGTTATAATGATGAACTACAAATATACCCATAATCAAAGAGAATTTTTAAGTACCATAATAACAAGTTGTGTGTATGGTGTATATATTGTTATCTGTAGCTACTTCTTCCGGCTTGATGACCTCTGATTTATAATCATTTCAGATTATTACTTCGGGTGATGACAATCAGAAAGGGACCATTTTTACCATGTTGCTCATATTGGTGTAGTTACTAGTTTTAAACTTATTTATATGCAAAGAAGAGCTGCATCATGTCCAGGTTGTAACATCACTTCCATTAGATCAACGAAGTTAAGGGACATTTGTCTGTTAAGTAGTTGGATAGGTGGTCGTTCTTTGCATTCTGATGATGTAGCAACCTGTGGTTTATATTCCACACAGAACTGTAGGTCCTCCTCATCACCCCATCACATTATATTCAAAGAATTCTGGGCAGAGGTCATTAATACTGGTTGGAAACAAAAGGAATGTTTTTAAGAAATGTGAGAAAGATGTATAAAATTAAATAAAAAATCTGTGATAAGCAGGGTTCACAAAAACCTAACCCAACTGGGTTTTTGGGTTTTTGATGGGTTGAAATTTTTTTTTAGAAAGGTTTGATAATTATGTAGTGCCTAAATATATATTATTTTATTAATTTATTCATCTAATCTACAATATATATTAAAAAGACATCTTTATTTCACAGAAAGTTCAGATATGAGAGATGATAATGACATATTAGAATTTTCTCCATTTAAATTTAGATCTTTCCTTTATTTCTTAACAGCAGATTTATAGAGTTATTTAAATTTAAATTTTTAAGATGCCAAAGAGTTATAGAGGTGGAAGATCTAAAGCTAGCGAATGGGATGAGGTGACTTTATTAAGTGATCAGCCTACTAGAGTACTATGCAATTATTGCAAAGAAATTATCACTCGAAAAATTAAGAGTGAAACATCATCTAGAGAAAGTTAGACCCGCACATACTGGTGGCAGAATTAAAGCTGCTGAATGGGATGAAGTAGAAATGTTGAGTGACCAACCAAATAGATTTTGGTACAAATACTACGGATGTGTATTTTTGAAAAAAAATAGAGTGAGTGAAACATCATTTAGATCGATGCAATAAAAAATGGGTACAGGCTTGTGATGATGAAGCAGATGAGCTTACAAATACAGCTACATCAGCAACTCTTCCTCCTACACATAGACACGGCAGTTTTGAGAGTAGACCCTCTTCAAGCAAATCATATGAAAGCCTGGTTCATGATGAGACTACAATTCACAGTAGTGAGACTTCATTCACTTCAACCGCTTCTGAATCTTCCATACCATTTTTTCATTCTACTCCAGCCAAGAAAACACAAGGTCAGATAATGCCATATGTGGTTAGAACAACTGTAGGTCAAAAAGAACAACTAGATTTGCAAATGGCCAGATTTTTCTTTTCAGCAATATTCCATTTGTAGTTGTAGAGAATAAAGAATTTATTAAATGGGTCCAAAATTTAAGACCAGGCTATTGTCCTCCAAGCAGAAAAAAATTATCTGATGACTTGTTGATCAAAGTGAATAATGAAGTAGGTACTGGATTCAATGAAAAAAGACTTAGTCAATTCTACTGTAACTTTAATTCAAGATGGTTGGAGCAATGTGTCAAATGATCCAATAATTGCCCATAGTGTTCACAGTGGGTGCAAATCCTTTTTAATAACTTTTCAATTTTTCATAATCTTTATTTACACATTGCATAATTTAAGAATTGTTTTATAAGTCAGCTTACTTGAAATAATCAACATGCCAAATCATTCTAATTAGCTACGATTGAACAATGTAGCAATCAGAAAAATTTCAATTATTTTAAAATAAACATCTCAGAACAAAAACCCACTGAAAATTCCAGTGGATTTTGGGTTGGGTTTTTGGGTGCCAACCCTGGTGATAAGCCCACCCCTATAAAGAAAGTAGTAGTAAATAAATAAAATTGAGCAAACTGTTTTTTCATTTTTGGGTAGTGAGATAAACGGAAAAAATCTGCACGTTAGGTCTACTTGTAATGTACTTTATTTTATTGTGTTTGACAGTGATATTTACATAATCCAGATTCAGTGTACTGTAATTAATTAATTCCATGACAGTTAAAAGTGTGTGCTATATGGAATATTGGTTTGAGTTTTCCTTTAAAAGATTAGAAGAAATGAAACTTAATGTTGTAGCAGCTTTTTCTTTTTTATTGTTCACTGATAGAAGGTTGAAGAGAATTATCTTGTAACACTTTTGTTGTCACTACTGTATCTTATGTTGGAAAGGCATAATTGTAATTAAAAAAAATGTATTTTGTAGTTTGTGTGCAAAATAGAAAATTGAAGATAAGGTATTTTAATGGTTTAAACAAGTTTATTATAGACTATGAATTTGCTTTTTCACTCTTAAATGTAAGTTTAGGGATTAGGCTGTTTACTGCTTATCCCAAAAATCTCATTACAATATGACTTGTAATGTACATGTTTGGTCAGTGAACCTGTCTTGACAGCCTTCTACTATTGAAATGAAAAAATGAGACTTTATTGGCAGACCAGTAATCCATATGACAAATAACAATAATAAAAACTATAAAGACAAAAATAGACAAAAAATAAAGCATGCAGGTACTAAGATTAAAATTACAAGTAATGGAAAATAGCAATGTGAGGTTAAGTGCAGCTACAGACAAACATCTTCTTTGCATTAGACTGTAGTGAACATGTCTTGTTACCTCAGGGAGACTTGAGACATTGTGATTAACAAGTTTTGTGAAGCTGAGCATCTTGGAGGCAACATGTATACTAAAAGGCCTGTTATAAAGTAAAACTTAGGGGTAGAACCTTTTTTATAGTTAGTCCAAAGTTGCAGTGCAAAAGGTGAGAGTCTCTCTCTAGTTTCACTATTAAAATTTCTTACAGGCATGTTTTCTTGTATCTGATTTGTCACTCAAGGAGATGGTGATAATTTGACCTAAATACTTAAATTTTGTACTTATGCTATTGGTTACTCTGTTAATAACTGTAGGAACTCTAGACTTGCATCCTTCCTATTTACAAAATTTTCACCAACCATTTTAACATGAAAGATGTCCATTGTACTCATATAGGCGAACCATCATTGTACATCATTATAAAAATGAGTATATAGGCCTACCTGCAGTTGTAAAGGTTTGCAATAACTGCTAATCCTCTTCTTTCAGAGAACTTAGTTTACCAAGGAAGAACTGAAAGATGTTGACTGATAATTACGGAAGGTTCTGTCTGAAGTGGAGTATCAATCTGTGCCTCCCATCGTCTATCACATGATTCTTTTGGGTCAAGCCATGTCCCTGGCACTATTTTGGAGGTGGTGATGCAGTTCTTCAATGATCAGGAAGCTGCTCTTCGGAAAGAGAAGGAGAGTGAAGATTCTGAGGGGATTTGTGATGCTGAAGATTCAGAAAGGATTGGTAATGCATATTAGATGAATTATAGAGGGTTTGTTTCCTTCCATTAAGGTCAGGCCATTAAAACTCTCACAGCTCAGTGGGTTGGAGTTTGATACAGGTTGTAAAGGTCTGGGTTCAACTTTCACCAGCCACTTACTATGTAATTATTTGGCTCCCCACCCCACTTTTTGTGGGGAAAGAGGGTTTTGGATGTTACTTTTACTTTTTTGATCAGAACATTTTCTTTTTCTTTCCTTCAAAACTGTTATTGCCTTATACATCCCTAAAATACTGGTTGTATGCATGGTCTCTGTTAACTTTTTTGTAATTAGACTGTGACCTTTTGTAACAAAAAGTGTAACTCTTATTAATAGTAATAGATTTTAGGAGAAACTGTTACTATATTTTAAATCACTATTTTTGTTTTTCTCTGCATTAAGTTATTTATATTCAACATTTTCCATTTTTTCAGAGCAAAATACCATTGCCGACTTGATAGAAGCTCAAGGGACTGTAATTCTCCATATAACCCAGTTAGCTCAATATGATTCCCAACTAGTAAAGGATTATCTTAAGGTTATAAAGTGTACCTGGCTCCCAAGAAGGCTTTTTACACCTTTCAACTTGGCCCTGGCACTGTCTCTGGCTCCCATTGATAGATATAAAGATCAGGTAAAACTTTTGTTTATAGTTAAATGTAGACTTATGCGCATTAATAAAAATGTGCATAAGCCTACATTTAACTAACGTTCTAATGTAGGCCTAATGTCCATTCCTTACTGCAAAGAAGCTGATTGGTGATTCATCTCGGTGAGTACCCACAGATAATCTTTTAAGAATTGGACATTTAAGTTTATTAATTAAATTCTTATTTTTGTTCCATCCAATTCAATTCTTATTGAATATAATTTACTAAGAAAAGATGGTAAAATCCAATCATAACACTTTATTTACTGAAAACTTAGTGTTTGTGATTTAGTTTTTAATTTGATGACTGAAATACATACGCAGTAAACATCCGAAATTGAACATCCTCTCATGATTTATATTGGTTTAGGTAAAGGTTTTAGAACTTTTCACTCTGAATAAGAAACTTTGAAGTAAAAATTCTGTAGTGGGAGGAAATCGCGTTACCCTCCTTAAATTAAGCTCGAAAATATTTTGTTGATTATTTTGTTAGGTTAAAACTTATGAATGAGAAGGTTCATAGTAAATCTGTAGTATCTAAAATTTTCTTTATTTCATAAAGGCCTCAGTACTTTGTGTACCCATAATTGTCAAAATTTTAACTAAAAAAACACCACACACACACACACACCACACACACACACACACACACACACACACACACACACACACACACACACACACACAGACACACACACACGTTTGAAAATTAGGCCATGCTTATGTTCTCGGTTTTGAATAGTCAGAAAGTTCCTAATGATACTTCTAGAGTATTGGAACTTCTTAATACTAGTATGAGTATTAAGACCTCTTAAACCTAAATGAACATTGAAACCTCATATATCGATATAAGTACTGAAACCTCGTATACTTTGTATATCTCCAATGAAACCTCCGTTGCATAATTTGAAGTTTTGTTTTTGAGCAGATCATAGATTCTCTGAAGTCTTGCATTTTGAAACATTTCAAGCAGGAGGAGAAGAGGCAGAAGTCCCTGTGGTTCTCAGAAGCCTTCAAGTCTCCTTTAAACATTACAGAAGTGTTCAGAACCACAGTCAGTAATTGTAAAGGCGGATGGGATCAGGTAAATTTAGGTTTTATTTTATTAGGCAGTTTAAAAGGTAACGTTTTCGTTTATCAACCGATGGTTGAAGTTCATTGTTCATCCATCCATTTCGAGTTTAGAAGGAACGCGTTATTTCATTTAAACTGAAAAACACCCTAACTATACTCGTATAATTCAAGTTCATAGGGAACCTATGATTCTGTTTATATCGAACCACGATGCTGATGCTGATTTCCTTGATCACTCTAGTGCATTATTTAAAGAGCTAAACCTACTAAAGCTCAATGATATAACCAAACTGGCACATTTTATTTTTATTTAGGAGTGTAAGAACAGAATCATTAATTTACAATGGGTAAATAGATATGTTGTAACTCATCAAGAAATCCACTCGTATCAGACCAGAAATAGATCAAAGCTTATTATACCTCAATTTAGATTGTCTTCATCTTAAAAACTACCCATTTTCATTGGATTGAAACTATGGAATGACTTAAATGCCGATATAAAAATATTGTGAATATAAATTTATTTAAAACCAAGTTGAAATCCCGATTAATAATGGCATACTAACAAAAATCTAGGATTAATGTCCATTACTATTGTTTACTAATTATTAATTTCCCGAGTGTAATCTAATATTAAAAACATATTTCTTGGGATTGTTCAGTTCTTATCTCTCGTGTATAATTAATATTGGTTTCTTTGCATAGTATTGGTATAGTGCCTTCAATGGTGACCTTGTATTTGTCATTTCAGTAGTGATAATTTAAGATTAATACATGTTTTAACTAGTAATAATACTTATTCACTTTTTTATTATTAATTAATAACAACTAGCTGTTTATTTTTAATAAGAGCCCAGTAAAGCCTAAAGCTTAAGGGCCAAATTATCAGGTCATCCCGTAAGTAATGTCGTTTTTTACGATAGATTAAGTTTAAACTAGTCCTACTCGGTTTAAGCATAAATTTTTCGAAGGTTATATCTAAGAGGAGATCTATCGTGTTTCGCTACATACTTTACAGACCTTGACCAATGAAGACGTGTTTTTTGCTTTATGTGAACCCCTCATAAACATGGCGGTATCAGAAGAGCATATCAGGCATATAATGCTTTACGAGTTCAAAAAAGGGAATAGTGCTACTGAAGCAACGCGAAACATTCAGGAAATTTATAGCAACGATATTCTGCGTGTGAGGAAATGTCAAAGATGGTTTCAAAAGTTTAGGAATGGTGACTGCTGTTTGACAGATGCAGCACGCTCTGGACGCCCTGCTGTTAGCCGCACTTGAAGAAGACTGTTCAATAGGGTGGAGCGATTTCCCTGATTTTTGAAATGACATTAGTAATAGTGCGGAAAATGTGCTATTGTATGTTGAATGCAAAGTGACAAAACCGTTTTTCTCTAAGACAATATCTTCAGGTGCCAATATGCCAATGAATTTCCAATAAAAACTTAAAACCTCTCTATTTTGACAAAAAATTATATACAGCGACTCCGTAAATAAACAAATTTATATGTAATAGTACCCCACACATTGTGACGATTGGCATATTGACGCCAATTGCCATAAAATCATCACGCCAATCACCTACGTGTGTGGCAAGCATAATACAGTGTGCTAGTGTTAGACCAGCTGTTGCCGCGGTAAGGTGTTACGCTCTGTCCGCTTGCGCAATCACATCAGATCCTTTCACTATTTAATATTTGATGTTGCATTTCAGCACATTCTCTTACACTTTTGTGATCTTGTTTTTATAAATTTGGATTATATAAGCACACCGGACAAAAAATTAGTCACCCCTCTCAGAATGTACCTAATAACGTGTGACGGCGCCTCTGGCCTTGATAACCGCACGAATCCGGCGAGTTTAGTATGCGGAGGTACGCCTGCTGGTTCAAATTCATCGTCACTGGAACGAGAGGGCCCATTTCGTGGTACGAAAAACATCCCCAGAACATCACGGAACCACCTCCAGCCTGAACAACACCTTCGACGCATTCAGGATTAAAGGCTTCATTGGACCTGCGATGTACTCGTCGCCTCCCATCATTGGAGAACAAACAAAAACGGGACTCATCGGACCAAATTACACGTTTCCAATCTGCCGCAGTCCAGTTTTTGTGCCTCTGAGCCCATTTATAACGTGCCAATTTGTGACTTGCTGTTAACAGCGGCCTCTTCCGTGGGACCCTGCTCCAGATGTCCATCGCATGCAGTTCTCGTCGCAATGTCCGTTCGGAAATTGGTCGCTGGAGAACCTCATTGGTTTCTTGGAGCAATTGTTCTCTGGTTTGAAAACGATTTGCAGTTACTAGACGAGAAACATGGCGGCGGTCCCTATTGTCGAGAATTGTTTTCCGGCCACAGTTACGCCGTCGATTTTCAGTTGATTGCGAACTACACCACTCTTTGTAAACTCGCTGGACAGTACGCGTTGACACACCAACAAATTGGGCTACTTCAGACATTTTGTGTCCGTGGGCTCTGCCAAACACGATGGCTCCTTTTTGCCACTGAGTAACGTCTGCCTCACGACCCATTTTGCAGACTATATCCAACACACTTTGTTCTTCACCACCTCACGAAACAGATCTGATCCCGTGTGCTACGTCACCGCTACTTGTCACTTACCAATGCTACATCAGCGCCCTCTGTGTGACCTTGAACTTCCTACTATCGGTGCTATTAGGGGTGACTAATTTTTTGTCCGGTGTGCTTATTATAAATCTTGTATAGTAAAAGATTTATAATCAGGTCAGACATGGCAACTAAAAGAATGCCTCGGCAGTCAAGAACAACGGACTGTCACATATTTGGCAATAGAGAAGAACTGAGTCATCGTGTTCTACCAACATTTGAGGGTGTTATGAAATGCTATATATATGAAAGAAGAGTTAAACAATAAAGATCCTTCTGTTCATGAAATATCATCGGCGGTTGCAGAAAACTTAATTTCATTATACAATAAAGCATCAATTCCAACTGTATCCTTCAACCGCGTTGTAGGAAAAATAAAAGATTACCATACAAAATATAGATCTATATTAAAACAGCCTAAAGGTATGAAACAAACGGAGTCTTACTAATTAGATAAGTGCAAAAAATTTAAAGATGATGCTCAAAATCTTTTTGATATTGCCGCTTGTAAATGTAAAGACTTTCAATCCTGCAAATGCCCAAAATCAAATCGAGTACCGAAACATGAACAAGAATTCCTAAAAGACAAAAGAAAAATGGCCATAGGATCAGTTGATATTTCTGCTTCTAGAAAAATACAATTAGCACAAGTTAGAAAAAGCAGTAGAGATTTGTATCTTTCAAAACAACTGCCAGTAATGTCATCGACTTCATATTCAGAAAGTTTTCAGAGTGAAGATATGTCTTCTTCAAGAAATCGCGTTTCACCATGACAACGCACGTCCTCATACCGCTCGGATCACTTCTGCAAAAATTGAGGAGCTTGGGTGGGAAAAACTTCCAGATCCTCCATATTCTCCAGACCTTGCGCCTTCAGATTATCCTCTTCAGGAGTCTGCAAAACTATCTTGACGGGAAACAGTATACTTCTTTAGATGACCTGCACACCAGTCTTTGTACGTTTTTTGCCTCAAAACCGCCTGAATTTTATAAACATGGCATTGAAAAGCTCGTAGGACGTTGGCAGAGTGTCATTGATTCCGATGGAAAATATATAGATTAAAAAGTTTCAGTTGAGTTTTTTTTTTTGTCCTTCAAATTCCGATCTAAAAAACGACATTACTTATGGGATGACCTGATAAATAAAATAAATAGTCGAGCTTTAAAATTATTCATGTCATTGTAAATTGAAATGATTGTATTTATTTTATTAATAAAAGTCATTCAATTAATAAAGGGTTATTCAATAGTACAAAAAGGGTTTATTTAATTTCATATAATTAACGTACTTTGTGTCCCTGGAACATTCCTAAAACGGAAGAAGAGATTGGTTTTTCCAGTTACGCCCCAATTAAAATCGAAAATGAATGAGTCCCCCTACTCGAAGTGGATCTGCACCGTAGCGGGACAAAGGGCTTAGATTAATTTAATAATTATATTATCCATTTAGTATTTCCTTTTAAATAAATAATCACACGCGAACTGAAGTACAACAAAAAGCAATGACGGAGCCTGATGTTCATTTTTTCTAATATATAAGGAGGGATTCCACACCCTTCAAGAGGAGAAGCGAATAGACGATATTTGAAGAAGCAACGTTAGTCACGAGTCTCCGGATTACGTAGGGAATTAATCCGTAGAGGGCTTCAGTCGTGTTAAGAAGTCTTGAGATAAATTAGGCAACGGTAGAGAGAAGACTTGACATTCGATTAAATTAATTTCAACTGTAAAAGCACACTTAATTCAAGGAAAAAGAAAAATTTTGCCAATGAGTTTTTCTTGCCCCAGGCGATCCCAAAATATCGCACTCTAATTTTATGAGCCTGGAGAAGCCAGACATACTGTAGAGACGACGTCTTCAGGTCATCATCATCATCATCAAGAGAACTTTGTTATACGGAATACGGAAACCAAACCAAACAGTGTGTGTGTATATATATATGTATGTATATATATATATATATATATTATATTATATATATATATATATATATAATATATATATATATATAAATCAACGTAAAGAACGACGCTTGTATAGGAGAATATCCGCGCAAGATGAGAGAGAGAGAACGAAACAAATGAAAAAATGAGGTAATGATTCCCGGGTGGTTACCTATTTTTTCATTTGTTTCGTTCTCTCTCTCTCATCTTGCGCGGAATATTCTCCTATACAAGCGTCGTTCTTTACGGTTTATTTATATTATATATTATTATATATATAAGGTGTCCCATAAGTCCGGCATCATAGGAAAAATAATAAAAAAAGGCAAAACAAAAGCTTTTATTTATAGAACGTGCTCAATATGTCCACCATTGTTTTCAATACACAAATTCAGACGTGATACCCAGTCAGCAAGCACACGGTGAATGATGTCAGGAGTAATGATGTAACATGCCCCAATAATGCGTTGCCGCAAATGTTCAACACTCCTAATTTTCTCTGCGTATACCAGCGCTTTCAAGTAGCCCCAGAGATAAAAATCTAGTGGCGTGAGATCCGGGCTTCTAGCTGGCCATTCCACAGTCCCTCGACGTCCTCTCCAATGACCAGAGAATTGTTGGTACAGGTATTCCCTTGGGTGCTATAATGCGCAGGAGCGCCGTCTTGCTGGAACCATGTTGGGAAATTTCCTTCTTCGTTCAAGACACTGGAAATGCTTCTTCCTTGATCATACGTAGGTAGGTGCCTCCAGTGACATGTTCATCGAAAAAGAGGGGGCCTCTGATGCGATCCTTTCAAATGCCACACTATACCATCACCCGAGATGCACCTTGTTCCTTTGAAGAGATATACCAGTGAGGGTTGTTTTGAGACCAGTAGCGGGTGTTCTGTCGATTTACCTCACCATTTCCATAAAAAACAGCCTCGTCACTGAACAGAATGGTGGACGGGAAATTGGCATCCCGAGCATATTGTACCGTAGCCCATTCACAAAATTCCATCCGCCGGTCGGGATCATCTTCGCTTAATTTCTGTAGGATCTGAAGTTTATATGGATGCCATTTGTGAGCCTGGAATGCGATGGATGTTACTTTTCGACACTCCTGTCTCGGCGGACAATCGCCGAAGAGACTTATTGGGACTTGTTAAAATGAGCCAGGATAGCAGTCGCTGTATCATCGTCAGTGGACCTACTTGAAGGTCCACTGCGTGGTTTATCTTCTATGGATCCTGTTTCCTTAAACTTTGCAACAAGTCTGCTAACATAATTCTGTGTTATTGGCTCGCGGTCTGGATGCAGTCTGTTAAATTCAGCAGCGGCCTCTCTTTAACTCCGATTTCCTATGAGTAGAATTATCTGGATTCGTTCTTCCTTGCTCACAGACATTATGGCCTGTAGAAAGAGAAAAATATTAATTTCTCCTATGATGCCGGACTTATGGGACGCTTGTGTAGAAGAGTGTTCCGCACAAGATGAGGAGGGAGAATGAGCAAATGAAAAATGAGTTACCTCCAAGGAATTGAACCCAGGATCATCCAATTGCCGGTTGGATATGTTAACCACTACACCAAGAACCCCGATTAGTCAGTACCCGTAATTCTCCTATATACGAGCGGAATCAAATGCCCTGATGGGACATTTTTTATTTGCTCATTCTCCCTCCTCATCTTGTGCGGAACACACTTCTAAACAAGCGTCGTTCTTTACATTAATTATATTGTGTGTTGTTTGCAGCTAAAATGTATATATGTACAGCATGCAAAGGTGCCCCCTCAGGGCATTTGATTCCGCTCGTATGTAGGAGAATTACGGGTACTGACTAATCGGGGTCCTTGGTGTAGTGGTTAACATATCCGACCGGCAATTGGATGATCCCGGGTTCGATTCCTGGGAGTTACCTCATTTTTCATTTGCTCGTTCTCCCTCCTCATCTTGTGCGGAACACTCTTCTACATAAGCGTCGTTCTTTACAGTAATTATATATATATATATATACACCTTTCAACCTTTCAAAGGTTCCGTGTGATGATTCCTCATTTCACGAAGGTCAAGCTTGTCGCCCCTCCGCTCGAGTTGGCCTGGTGAAGTAGCGAGTTGGTTTCTTGTACTTTCCACCTCACATAGCCAGGTACGCCCGGCTCATCGGGGATTGTTCTCAGCCAGGCATCTAATATTTTGAAGATGTCCACTGTAACACCATTCGTGTTCCTTATGTCTTTGGGCAGCTGATTAAACAGTTTTGGTCCTCTCACGACAAAACTATTTTCTTTCAGGGTTAAGGATGTTCCCTGTCTCGCTTTTAATTTGGGAACGCGACACGGTCTTCCTTTCCTACTTTCCACCGTTGTTTGGGGAATTACAGGGTTCAGAGTAAGATTAGGGGCTAGTTTCTCCATTATTTTCCAAGTGTAAATAATGGTGTATCTCACTCTTCTCCTTTCCAGTGAATATAGGTCTAGTTTGCGTAACCTTTCCCAGTAAGTTAGTTCTTTGCACCCATTGATCTTGGCTGTGAAGCTTCTCTAAATCTCTTCCAGCTGTATAATGTCTTCTTTTTTATATGGGGATGTTAGAACCAAGCAGTATTCCAATTTGGGTATGATCATTGTTTTCAGTAGAGGAATCATTATATTCCTATCCCTTCGTTTAAAGGTTCTCAACATCTGCCCAGTTATTCTCTTTGCTCTGTTTACTAGTCTTGTGTTTAAAATTTCGCATCATCAGTCATTACAACCCCTAAATCTTTTGCTCTAGAATTTCTCTGAATTTCCTGTCCATTTGGGGTATAATAATCCATGGATTTTAGGTTTTCTCTTCTTCCGTACCTTAACAGCTGAAATTTCTCAGTGTTAAACTTCATATTGTTGTCTTCCGTCCACTTGTAGATTATGTTTGTCTGTTTGTAGAGATCCTATATCTTCTGGGTTTCTTATTTTTCTACTGATCTTTGTGTCATCCGCAAAGGATGTTCCTGTGCTGTCCCTGGTAACGTCCTCATCTATGTCAGCATGATTATGAAGAGTAGTGGAGCTAATATTGTTCCTTGTGGTCCTGAGCTGAGGACCTCTGATTCTGATGAAGATACTCCTTGTATGTAACGACTTGCTGTCGCTCACTAAGGAAATTATATATCCATTTCCCTACTTTTCCTGTTATTCCCATATATTTCAGTTTATGTATTATGATTCCATGGTCACACTTGTCAAACGCTTTAGCAAAGTCTGTGTATATTACATCATAGTTTTCATTACTTTCAAGTGTATCAATAATGTTGTAGTGCTCCATTAGTTATGATAGGCATGATCTGCCTGACAGAAACCCGTGTTGGTTATCATCGAATTTTTTCAAAAAAAGTCATAGATTTTCTGTCTAACTATTCTTTCAAATATTTTAGTGAGATGAGATGTAAGCGACACTGCCCTATAGTTTTTGGCCTTGGATCGATCTTCTCCTTTATATATTGGGACTATGTTCGCGCTCTTCAGGATGCCCGGTATTTCTCCCGTGTCTAGTGATCGTCTCCATATCCAGTGTATGGGCTCAGCGATTGCATTCTTGTAGTTTTTGATCAGTGTGACATTCCATTTATCCGGTCCTGCCGCTGAGTATGTTTTTAGTTTCCCTTTGGCTTGTGTAATATCATCCGTCGTAAAGTCGAAGTCCGTTATACTTTCTCCTTGTAGTTCTTCTTCAAAGAACGCGTTTCTATCGCATATCAATTTGTCAGTTTTTGGGGTACTGAAAGATGATTCGTACTGAGCTCTTAATATTTCAGATACTTCTGTTAGATCATCATATAAAGCACTGTTCTTGTTTTTTAAAGGTCCAATAGTTGCATGGTTTTTCGACTTTATTTTTGCGAAATTATAGAAGTATTTTGAGTTAGCCTTTATCGCTTCCATAGCGTCGTCTTCCTCTTTTTCTGTATGCTTCTCAATCAGTTCCTATATGACATCATCGATACTTTGCAGTTTATCATTTAATATTTTTCTGATGTTATCTTTACAGTTACTTAATTTTGCAGTCACTCTTTTTCTCTTTCGAAACAATGCCCTCTTTTGTCTCTCGAACCTGCTTCTCTTTCCTCTTTGTTGTATTTTTGGGACACGTTTTTCCACAATTTCTAACGCCTTCTCCTCTACGTCATTAGCATCTCCTCCGTTGTCTTGGCCTCGAAAATGGTTTTCCAATCTATTACTTCCATGCTGGATGTAACATCTTCCCAGTTTATAGCTTTGGAGTGAAATTTAAAAAATTCGAATTTGCTTCTTTCTGTCGTGCGTGTTCTTTCCTTTCTTGTTGCCTTTATATTAGTTGTTATTTCAATGATGTTGTGGTCCGATATCATAGTTGGGGACATTTCTACCTTATCAATTAGATTACTGTTGTTTGTGAATACCAAATCTAGGCACTTGTTTTTTCTTGTGTTTTCTGTATACCAAATCTAGGCACTTGTTTTTTCTTGTGTTTTCTGTTATTTCTTGCATTAACATAATTCATCAGCTAGAGCTAGTAGCATTTTTACCTGCTCCTGGTCTCGTGTGTCCCCCTTGTCCTGGTGTATACATACATTTTTTCCTATCCTTTTATATTTCATGAATGGGAAATTAAAATCTCCACAAAGAAAAATATTTGGGGTTGGAGAGAGTAGATCTTTTACTAAGTTTCTTACCTCTATAATGGAATCTGAAAATTTTGAGGTTGGCGTGTTTGGGGGTCTGTACATTACAATTATCACCATATTTAATTTTTCAACTTTTGCTGCTACACTTTCTACGTAGCTGTTTGAGGTACTTATAGTCATTTCTGCCATATGCCTTTCGCGTGTGTAAATAGCACATCATCCTTTACGCCTCACTGTTCTGTCAGGTCGGAGGATGTTATAGTTGCCAATTTGTATTTCTTTTTTGTCAATACAGGACTCGCAGTTTTCACAGTTCCCCTGGCAATCCTTTAGACGAGTTTCCGTGAGGTATGCAAAGTCTGCTCAGGCTTCTTGCATGAGTCCTTTCACGTATAAAACTTTGTTCGGAGAATGATTTGATTTAAGGCCCTGAATGTTGGCTAGGATTATTTTTATTTTTTCTCTATCGTTTTCGCATACAGGTGGTTCCGATTTGTTTTCCAATCGGGGTGCCGGTTTCGTTGTCTTGTGGTCCTCCGAGAATTTGCCTCTTTTTATCTTTGTCAGTACCTGTTGTCCCAATAACGCATGAAGTGTCTTTTTGCAGACCGTAAGATGGTGGAACTTGCATTTCTTATAAAATTTGCAGTATCCACTTGTGTAATGCGTGTTGCATAATGTGGGATGTGCATATATGCATTGCCCATCCCGATATCTGCAGTTCCCTTTTGCGTAGTATTTACATACCATATTTTCTACGTTTCTACTTCCTGTTTTCTTATTATTTTCAAAGTTCTTAATTTTGGTATTATCATTATTTTTCTTTGGCTGTTTATTTTCTATTTTTAGTTATCTTTTTATCATATCGCTCGTTGGACAATTTGACTACTTCGCAACTTTTACTTATACTAGGGGCACTCAATATATTTTGCCCCACCCTTTTTTTTCTTAGCTAAATAATAGGTCATGGAGCTGAAATGTCTTTTGGGCCGTAAGTTTGAACTTTCTGCGCTTCACATAACCGGATTTTTCCAGTTTGAACCTCCCCTCCTTGTATAAAACCGCTTTTAAATGCCCTTGTATAAAACCGATGGTTAACGCAGTTTCGAAAATGGCGTCTGACATTGATGTGCGTCGTAAAAAGAGAGCTGTTATTGTGTTCTTAACCGCAGAGAAGAAAACAGTTGGAAATATTCACAAACGTCTAAAAAACGTTTACGGAGATGCTGTTGTTGATCGAAGCACAGTTGGACGCTGGTCTAAACGTGTGAGATCATTGGAGAGAGGCAGAGCCAGCCTCGATGATGAGCCACGCAACGGTCGCCAGGCATCGGCTGTGACATCTCACACTGTGCAACGTGCTAACAGCATCATTCGATCAAATCGGCGCGTCACATACAAGGAGCTATCACTGGAGTTAAGAATTAGTGAAGGAAGTGTGAATACGATAATTCAGCAACTGGGATACTCAAAAGTGTGTTCACAGTTTGTTCCTCGCGAACTGACTGAAGATCACAAAGCCCAAAGAAAAGAAATTGCTTCTGAGTCGTTGGTTCGATACGAGACAAGGGGATGACTTCCTTTCACGAATTGTGACTGGGGATGAGACTTGGGTACACCACTTTGAACCTGAAACAAAACGCCAATCCATGGAGTGGGATCACGCAGACTACCCACGCAAGAAAAAGTTCAAAATGGCTCTCTCTGCAGGAAAGGTTATGGCCACCATCTTCTGGGACATGAAAGGGGTGATTCTGGTGGAAATTATGAAGAAAGGGCAAACAGTCAACTCGGAGGCATATATTGCTACCTTACAGAGACTCCAGAGACGTATAAAGCGAGTTCGACCGGAGAGAAAACTGGAAGACGTCCTTCTTTTGCACGATAACGCAAGACCACACAACAGTTTGCAAACAAGAGGGGCCATCATAGAAATGCGCTTGACTGTGTTAACCCACCCTGCATACAGCCAGGATCTGGCACCCTGAGACTTCCATTTGTTTGGGCCAATGAAAAATGATATTCATGGAAGAAAGTTTCAGTGACGATAAGGTTGTTGAGGTTGTTAAGAGGTGGCTCCAGCGAAACCCAGCGGACTTTTACCAGCAAGGAATAAAGGCCCTTGTTTCGAGGTGGAGGAAAGCCGTAGAAAAGGATGGAGACTATGTGGAAAATAAAAACTTGTAAAAAAGGTATGTAACTACTTGTGTACAAAATTTCTGGAACTTACAAGGAAACTTGGAAAGAAAAAAAAAAGTGGGGCAAAATATATTGAGTGGCCCTCGTGTGTGTGTGTGTGTGTATATATATATATATATAATATATATATATATACAGTAAACCTTTGTCCAACGCGGGGGTTAGGTAAATCCGCGTTGGACAAACTTAATATCTTATGGGATAAATGGCGATACGTGAACGCGGCCGCGTAGTCTCCATTAGTACTTAGATACATAGATTTTTTATTCACACATATATGAATTTCCCTACCTATATTGTATATGAAATAAGAACATAATAAAATCATAAACATAATGATATTTACATATAATAAATAAAAATATATTAAATGAAAATAGCACGTATCTTTTCTTCACTTTTTCGGATGGTGCGTATGGTAGACTCATTCACGTGATACTCGCGGCCAAGTGATGTTATGCTCATACCACCACGCAACTTATCTAGACTATTTTTTCGGGTAATGTCATAACCTTACGACTTTTCTTCTCTTCACTATCACTTGCAAATGCTTTACGCTTTGGTGCCATACTGCTGTCTAAGGGTAATAGCAAAACAACGGCAAAATACGACAAAAACAATCCAACACAACTTCACTGAACTTACGCGTTAGGGGATTAAGACAAAGGGTGATGCGAGGGGTAACGCGAGAGGGAGGGAGATGCGGGAGTGTTGGAGAGTAGAACACACTAGAGCGCGCATTGACACGCGTACAGTACTACTGAATTAGAGCGTGTTTGGCGGACCGTGTATAATAAAATTTTCCGCTTTCGGCAAATAATTGTTCGCATTTATTTTTCCGTGTATAAGCAAATTCGTGCTGGACAAATGCGTTGGACGAGGGTTTACTGTAGGGTGTCTCAGATTTACGAGGTTTACGATTCGAAATGGTTTATAAGTGATGATTAATTACAATATATGTTCGAGTAATAAAATTAGTATGTACAGTTAATAAAAAAGCTATCTTAAAATAATTGAAATAAATGAAGCTACATCAGCCAATGGTGCGCGACTTCTGAGACACCATTGGCTAATGTATCTTCATTCAATTTAATTATTTTAAGATAGCTTTTTGATTAACTGTACATATTATTAATTTTATTATTCATTCGAACATTATCGAGCATGTATTTTAATTAAACATCACTTATAAATCATTTCGACTCGTAAACCTCGTGAATCTGAATAAAGCCTATGGTGCACGACTTCTGAGACACCCACTGTGTGTGTGTGTGTATATATATATATATATATATATATATATATAGGGTGGGGCACGGGAATCAAGTGTTTTTTGAATAGCTAGTAATCGGCCATTAGGAATGGGAGGGGCGTGCGGTAGGTAGCATTCCATTCCTGGGTTCATAGCATTTAACTTTAACTAACACTCACCTTTATCTTTCAGGTGCCATCATGGAGCAGTGGACGTTAGAACACCGCATGTTCGCGTATGATCATTTTGTTAGGAGTGGCGAGTCAGTGACAGCAGTTCAGCGTGCGTTTCGCCGCAGATTCAACATTCATCGAAATGACTCTGTTCCCGCTCGTGACACAATCTTACGTTGGGTTAACAATCTTCGAACAGGAGGCTCAATAATGAAAACAAAACCGAAGGGGCCGCAACGCACTGTGCGTACTCCAGAGAACGTTGAAAGGGTCAGACAAGCGATGTTGCAAAGCCCAGGCCGCTCTGCTCGGAGACATTCAGCTGCACTCGGAATCAGCAATCGTACTGTTAGACGGATTTTGCATGAAGAATTACATTTTCACCCATACAAGTTAGCGATGGTGCAGGAATTGAATGTAAACGATTGCCCCCAACGACTGAATTTTGCACAGGAAATGCTTGCACTTTATGAGCAGAATGAAAACATGATGGTGGTAATGAGTGATGAAACCCATTTCCACCTTAATGGGGCCGTCAACAATCAAAACTGTCGGTATTGGGCTGCTGAAAATCCGCGACAACTCCATGAAAAACCGCTGCATAGCCCTAAGGTTACAGTTTGGTGCGCGGTGGGAAAGTTTGGCGTCATCGGTCCCTATTTCTTCGAACAAAATGGGGTTACCGTTACCATAACATCTGGGCGTTACATTGAGATGGTGAACACCTTTTTCATCCCTGAGTTACGAAGAAGGCGTATTGCTCGTCGACATTTGTGGTTTCAGCAAGATGGGGCCACGCCACACACCGCCAGAGCGTCAATGGCTGTTCTTCGCCCCCTGTTTCCCAACCATCTCATTTCGAGATTTGGTGACATTGCATGGCCCCCTCGGTCCCCTGACTTGTCCACATGTGACTTCTTTCTATGGGGGTACCTCAAGTCACGTGTCTACGAGGACAAGCCCCGTACATTAGATGCATTGAAGGAAGCGATCCGTCAACAAATCATCCAAATCAACAGAGACCTGCTGGGAAGAGTGGAGGCCAATTTTCGTAAACGCCTTCAACAATGCGTCGACGGCCAAGGACATCATATGCCAGATATAATTTTCGGTACATGATTATTATGACATGAAATGCTATGTTCTTACGAATGTTGTTCTACCAATATATTTTCTTTACAAAAATAAATATCATTTTCCTGATTATTCCAAAAACACTTGGTTCCCGTGCCCCACCCTGTATATATATATATACAGGGTGGGCGGAAAGTAGCTCCCTATTTTGGATTGGTAAAAAAATACGTATATTATCCATTTATTTCAGAAGAAATAATATGAAAAGGTAGGCATACATGGTAGGTTTTCTCTAAAATTCAATGTGGGCTCTTTTCACCAGCTTCTGGAGCCGCCCAGGAATGGCGTCCACTGACTTTAGCAGGAACTCCGGCGGGATGGAGGACATGACTTCCCGAATTCGGTCCTCCAGTTCTTCCAATGTCCTCGGTTTGGTGCGGTAGACTTCTTCCTTTACCCACCCCCAAAGAAAGAAGTCGCACGGTGTCAAGTCGGGGCTCCTGGCTGGCCATTGATGTGGACCACGACGACCCATCCAACGCCAGTTCAGCTCCTTCTTCAGCACAGTTCGCACTGAGTAGCGGGAGAGTCCACTTTCCCGAGCTGCCTGGCGAGTTGACTTTCGTGGACTCCGTGCGAACATTTCCTGAACTGCCTGCACCGTCTCCTGGGCCCTGGATGTCGAAGGGCGACCACATCTTCGAACATCTGCCACAGACCCCGTGGTCATGAGCTTCGAGTGGCAGTTCTTGATTGTTTTCGGGTCCACTTGGGCACGTGGTCCGTGAATGGCCCGCCACCATCTTTGAACTCGAACGACAGATTGCCAAACTTCGTACCGTGCCGCCAACTGGGCACGCTCCTGCAGTGTTAAACGCTCAGCCATGTTACCCTTCAATCTGAAATGAAAAAAAAAATGAACGTTACAATTGTACCACTTGAGAGAACACAAAGAGAACACTTTAGAGAAAAAAAGATTACCGTTACAATTGTACCACTTTAGAGAACACACCATAACATATAACAATACAATCACAATTTATACATAATTTATATGTAATTTAAATTAGGGAGCTACTTTCCGCCCACCCTGTACATATATATATATATATTTTTTTTATTTAACTCGTATATGTTAAGAGTAAAGTACATTAAATTGCAAAGGTACTGTACTATTTTAATTATGATTTATTCTGTATATTACCTAATCATAAGTACAAAGAATTAGATGTTGCGAAATAGGTTAAACACCCAACCATTACCAATGAAGATATATGTTTTACCTTGAATTAACCTGGGAGCCCAGTGAAGCCTAAAGCTTAAGAGCTAAAGTAAATAAAATAAAATAGTTTAATTGACAATTGCTCATTATATTATTGTAACAGAACAGTAATTATAATTTTGTAGTACTTAGCTTATAAATAAATAAATACGATTTGATATTACCTACTTGTAAAATTCTTGAAATTTGTAGGCAGTGTATAATTTTTTTGAAAATTGAGGATACGCTTTTCCTCAGTTTAAGCAAGTTTATTCAGTTTTCGTGTTTGTGCCATATTGTAGGAGCTTCATTTATAATTATTCATAAAAACTTGAATGTTACTCTGTACAAGTAAAATCATTTGGTTATTATTTAATAAATGTCAATTCCTCTTTCATTGTAATTATTATTATTATTATTATTATTATATGATATATACAGTATATATGTATTTGTGGTATTATCTTCTAAGTTTTAGTTTGAATCTTATTTTAAATTTTGTATGAATCCATTTAAGAATGAAGTGTTAATTAGTTTTAAGCCGTTATGTGTATATATAGGTCTCTAAACATAACTTCTGGGATCCAACTTGAGTTGTCCTAAAAGTAACGATGCAATTGGATCGGTCCAGACCTCTGTTTTTCAATCTTTAAGTATATAGTGTGAATTTCAGCCAAACCACATGTTTCCTTTTATATATAATACAAATAACTCTCGAGTAACGCGTCTCTGGCATAATTTGTGACTTAATTGTGTGAAATAAGCATATTTGGATTCTGGACTGGTCCAAGGGTATCAGGTTGCATCATTACTTGAAAGTTAGAACTTTGCGCTTAACTTACATTATCTGTGAATCATTTGCCCATTTTCTTTGGAATAGAGACGACACTTTGAGCCACCTGCATAGTTCTCTGTATTCTCGCATTCAGTGGCTTCCACACCTTTCCCAGACATCTTTATTTTTTAAACAGTCAATCGTTTTACGTCAATCGTACTTCCTAAATTATTCTTCTGAACAGTTCTCGCTTTTAAACTATTAATCCGCGTATGAGGAATGTCCGTCCCAGAAAGTCGTTCTCGTTCCCGAAACTCGAAATTTGTAAAATTATTTTGTTTGTTAACATTAATTTTGTCAAATCAACATTAATTAGGTTAATTAATTCTACGTAACTAAATTTTTGTTGAATGAGAGCTTAACTTTTTGTTTCTCAGATGAGCGAAAGCCTTGTGTTCCTGTGTTTCAGTCTGTTAGAATCTGGTGGAGGGATGAGAGGAGGGACATTTCCGTGCCAACAGACTGTCTCTCTCGCTTCCACCGTGTTGCCTCTCATCTTTAAGAGGGAGCCCCGTTTGGCCCCAAACATCATCAAACAGCTATCCACCTTCATTCTCACTGCAGCCACTTCTATACAATACGTTGGTAAGCACCAATCACGTTTAGAAACGTGATGCATTTGTGGAACCAGTCGCTTAATTTATAGGCAAAACACGAAGAAGAAACTTCACAGTCCGTTTCAGTGGTTTCAACGATTTCCTAAAAGTAAAGTTTACTGGAAATTGAAAATACTTAAAATTTAGTTGATTTTACGATTTATTTATTTTGTAATTTTTGTTCATTTAACTTTTAATTTACTCTTTGTAAGAACTTTTGGGTCGTTTGGTGAAGGTGTCGCCATTGGTGCTTTTGGATCATGTGAACCTGGTTCGGGACCTTCTTGAGCAGCTCGCCTTCCTTCCTCTTCCAGTTGCCACATTGCTGCTGAGCGCCCTTCTACCACTCGTTAAAATGAGCATGACCCTCAAGGACGCCTTGGTCATTCTACTCAGAAAACTGCTCTTTTCAAAGTAAGGGAACGAACCGGTGAGATAGAGAGCGAGAGCGCGTGATCAGTGTTTTGAGTTATTTAACCTCCTGGGATCCAAACAATCTAAAAGTCGCTATATCATCCGAACCAGAGGACATTGTTTACCCATCCAACTACTGACAAACGTAACGTCGTTTAATCCCTCTGCTATAACTAACGGGAACTGGGGTTGAATAAGAAAGAGGATTTGCGCGTGGATGAGGGAGAAACGAGAGAGAGAGAGAGAGAGACTAAGTTACGTTGATCAGACTTGTTTTACTTTATTTAACTTTTATTTTCTTTATCCCTTTGAAAGCAATCATTTAAATTAAATCAAATCGAGTGTAAAAATAATAGAAGATCACAGCTAAAAAGGAATTGTCATATATATATATATATATACACGAGTGTATGAGCACCCGGTAGCTCCGTGGTCCTCCCTGTTGCTGGTTTTTAGGTTGGGTTGGGCCGGCCACTTACCTTCTCATTACTCGGGTTCAGGTGACCCTTTGCCTCATAGATGTATTATTATTAAATATATAAGCATATCTGAACGCTTCCTCAGACAAATCGAGAACCGTGAAGTGGCTGTTCGTGGGTTCCTGCAAATTCTGCGTCACTTCCGCGTGTTGGGCGCTCTTCCGTCCTCGCAGGCTTCCATGTCCTTTTCCTCCACGCTGAGCCAAATAAGTGCGGACGTTCATACCGCCATTGACAACAGCACCAACGAAGCGCTGTGCCTGGAACTCCTCGGGGTGCTAAGGAGGTGTTTTACTCAACAGAGTGAGGTAATGACGCTCTTGTGAGACAATCGAAGGTCGAGGCGAATTATGTTAGTTTACATAATTGTAAACTATTCCTGAGGAAAGTGTGTTAAATGTTTGATGTACGTTGCTAGTTTTTAAAAAAAAAAATTTTAAGATAATGCAATGCAAAGGTACCAGGATTTTTTTTTGGTTTAATTTTTTCATTAAATTAAATAAAAGTAATATGGAATTGTAATTTTTACATTAATTAAAGTATTTTTTACGTAGACCGTACGTTCAAACGTATATGGATGTTTTTTGTTATTCGGGCGAAAAACACGTTACTATTCCACGCGCAGTTTTTATCTTTAACTTTGGCGTTTTTAGTATGAATTTCAATTTTGACTGATTTTCACTGAATTTCGAATTTCACATTGAGATTGCTTATCGATGGCTTTAAGTCTGAATAAATTATAATTCATGAGTCGAGTGAAAGTAAAAATTCAAAGTTGGTTAAAAGTCAATTTTGAAATTTGAATCCACAAGTCGAAAGCCATGAGCGAAATTGTGAGAATTGAGGTCAAATGAAAATCATATTTAAATTTTAAAATCCGTGAAAGAGTCGAAGTTAAAAATTAGTTAAAGTTCAAATTCGAAGTAAAAATTTAATTTAAAATTCGGTTCGTTCACGCGTCTACACAAACTCTCATTATGAACGTTTCGCTCTAAATGTTAAAATATAAAAAAATATTAAGTAAAGTTTAGTTTCACCATTATTTGTCATTTCTACGAACACGATATAAGGTACTTGATTATTATATTATTAGACTTATTTCTGTGCTTCACTGAAAGCTTGGGAAAGGGTAGACTAATATTTATTCCATTTGAATATGCTGTGTTTAACGTAGTTGGGAAATTATTAGAATTAAACCATTCGTGAGAAGCGAGAATCTTATTAAATACTGTTTCCCTCAGACATTCTTCGTCATTTCATTCACTCGTCCCACACAGGTCCGAGCGACGTTGTACATGGGACTCTACGACGTGAGCAGAACGAACCCGAAGCTCGCTACGAACATTCTGCAGCTCCTCCATCGACACCTGTCCTCTTTCATCGACTCGAGCGCGGATACCCTGAATCCGATTCTGCTACGGAAGACGGTTTCTGTGCAAGGAGAGTCTGTGACGTTGATTGAGCCTTTGGGGGAGCTCCTTTCTTGTCTTTCCAGATGCAAGACGCAGTACGAAAAAAACAGGAATGAGCGCGACGATGAAGAAGACAACGAAGACGAAGTGATCTCCAAGTTGAATGAAATTTGTTCTACATTTGACGTCCTCACCGAAAAATTGGCTTATTGTGACATGGACGATTTGGACTTCGGCGGCGCCTCCTTCGTCGCTGGAACGGTCAGTGGAAAACAAAACCTTTATTACGCGGAAATCATGTCGGGTGTTTTTGATGCCCTAATGGATCAGAACTTCTGTAATGGCGCGTTGGAATCGGAAGACAAAATGAAGACGTTTCTGGCTTTGTTCAAAACTCAAAAGAGGATTGTGGATTTAGTAAAGGAAAAGTCGAAGCCCGGGAAGAAGGGCGAAGGGTCGAAAACGAAAGGAAGAGCGCCGAATGTCAAGCAAACCATCTCCTTCAAAAGTATTTTAAGCCTCGAAATTGCCATCAGAATTCTCAAAATTTCTCTTTCTGGGGACGAGTCTGCAAATCGCCGCTGCGTCGAGTTAATCGAAGGTAATTGCGACCTCCAAATTTACTTGATTTCTATCGTCAATCAGACGATCTCTTCTTTGAAAACGATGCCACCAAGTAACCGAGAGAAAATCCTACCAGACTTGAAGTCAGCAGGGCACCTACTCTTGAAAGAGTGTTGGACTAGTTTTGCTAATGAGTTCGACAAAGACGATGAGAGAGAAATAACGAGAATCAGACATTGTCTCACCACCCTGCATTCCCTTATGGTTTCATTTGTTAAATATTATAAAGATAAACTTCCTCAGATTTTTAGAGATCTGACAGGAAAGTCACCTGCAAAAGAATATGAATCACTCTTGTTTCATGTAGCCAAATCATGCTGTAAAATAACCCTGAAAATACTTCGTAACACTGACCAATCCAGTTTTATGAAGGACGCGCCTCTACTTATCCAAATCACTGGTTTAGTTGCACAGCAAATGGACCAGAACTCCAAAAAATTGGTTGAGGTACAAGATCTGGTGAACCAGATTTGTGAAGATCAGCCAGTCAGTAACGCATCCGTGGCCGAATCTCTCGTACAACTCCTCTTAGCAGTCACTGATCGAGTGAAATTGAGCAGTAACCTTGTTCGTTGCATCGCCAGGGAAATTCATTTCAGAATGGGAGACATTGAACAGGACGTTGTAGTAGAGGAGTGTGGAAACTATAAAATCGTAACCGAGTCGTCCGCTTCATCCATCCTCGCCGCTTTGTGTTCGTACTGCGATGAAGTCGTCTCCATTTTGGAGTTAACTATGAATAAATTAAAAGCAAGTTTGATTGCTGGAGAAAAATACAACGAAGAACGATTTGATAAAATGATCAGTATGAAGTTTGTCGTTACAGTTCAGGCATTGCACGAGGTCTTCCAGTCTGCAATTCCGCAAGGCCCTCCTCAAGATCTTGTCCTGAGAACGACAACCAAATTCTACAACTGCATGTCGATGTATGTAAAGTACTATTTGGAGTATTATCGAGTGCGGAACAATCCGCAGATATCGGAGAAGTTTGAGAAATTGATTCACTTGTGCGGGAACATGCTCAAGGAAAACGCCTTTAGGATGATCAGTTACATACATAATACCCAACTGCAGACGGGGAAGAAGAAGCAAGGCAATTTGACCGCAAGAGCCCTCAAGGAGTCCAAACTGATTCCCGCTCTTGTGTTCGCGATGGAACAGTACGAGAAGCACTTGGTACAACTAACGAAGAAAAGCAAGGTGAACCTCCTGGCAGGGACAAAGATTACGACGTCGCGTGACTTTAGAATTAACGCCGACACCTTGCAGGATGCGATGCAAAGGACGGAAGAGGAAGGAGAAGAAAGCGAAGATGAACAGGATGAGATAGAAGAAGGAAGAGAGGAAGAAACGGATGGACAAAGAGAAAAAAGTCCACCTCTCAAAAAGAGAAAGAACAAATAAGTTTATAATTTTTTATGAAATTTACAAAGAAAATCTATTTGCGTAGAATTATTTTGCTAAATACCACAACTTTGTAAAAAAAAAATCTTTTCACACTTAAATATACGCTTTCATCTCACCTCATTTATCTTTGACTCCCATTTTATGCAGGAAGGAGGGGCCAAGGGCGAAAATACAATATGAAACCCCTTTTTCCATTCTCTGTGTGATAATAGCGATGCTTGAAATATCACAGGAATTAGGTACCACCCTAACCTCAGGAATCCAGCGTTACCTCTCACGACAAGTTGGGGATATACTTCTAGTGGTACATCAGTTGAGAAACGTTTCCATTTACACTCCTCACAAACCGCTTCGATTCCTCTTTCTCGATGTTAAGTGTTCGCACTAATCCACCGTGTAAATTGCCCGCTGCATCTGCACACGCGCATTCCTTCCTACCAGGGTTTTTATTACGCTGATATCGTGTTTATCCTTCCTCACTCCGCTTTCAACTCCCCATTTTCAACGTCTTTAGTATATCTTCATTCGCCACATAACACGCACTCTCCTTTTCTCAATCACAAGAACCTTATTTTTTTCGCGCATACTTTCAGTAATGGCCTTCACATACGTCAGAAAAATTGTCATTGATCTCCTTAATTCATTTTCTGATTCACTCGGAAGTACCACCCATCAGTATATGTCAGATGTGACGTATTTATTCCCCTCTGAAGATTTCGCCCACGCGTCATTCCGTCCAAAGCTCTTTAATGTACATATTAAATAGCTACGACAGCATTACGCGAGCTTGTCATTTAAAAAGTAGGGACCGACCGAAGTCGGTTTCGGTCCGAAAGTAGCCTTTCCGGGCTCGAAACCGAAAGTAAGTTCGACCGAACTGCCCTTCGGGTTCAGTGGAATCGGAGCGACTCTTTTCTACTGCGGGCAATGTCATCAACACCAAACGGGAGAATTTGACCCCAGTAAACGCTGAAGATGTCATCCTCCTTTCAAAAAACTTGAAATATTTGAACTTTGAATATTGAATGAATCGAAATGTCTTATTTTCTTACTAATTTGCATTAATGAACATTAATGTTTTTTGAGTTTTCTTTAATTATGTGCTGCGTTTTTCGTGAAAAGGAATAATAAAGCGATTGAATTACATTACATAAAATATTAATATTCAATTTTATATTACAATACTTTCATATAAAGTACTACTTTCGGTTTCGGTTTCGGCCGAAAGTCGAGCCAACTTTCGGTTTCGGTTCCGAAAGTGCCAAAGTACTTTCGGTCGGTCCCTATTAAAAAGTAAACCAGGCACTATACATTTGGCACTTAGCACAAAACAAATGTAATGACTTTATCATACGTTTTCCTTCTTACCGCTTAGTTGTAGTTGCTCGACCAAATATCTTGTCCGTTTCCAGCTAATTATTCTTACCCTACCCACACTCTTCCAGCTGTATTTAAAAAACGTACACCAAGTTTTTTTTTTTACAGTCGCTTCTTTAACTTCAATTTTTATACATTAAAACACGCACACGCGCGCGCGCGCGCTTTCTGGCATATCTTTCAGTGCAAGCACTATTTTACCTACGCATTAATCATTTCACTACATATCCCATCAATTTCTGCTGACTTTTTTCAGCTTGTATCCTGCTCGTTTAATTTCTCTAACTTGGTCTTCCATTCCTAGGTATACACTTCTATATACGCCACAAAATCAACTGCATTCACATTTACATCCAGTGCGTGTACCTCATTTACGAGCTCCCTAAAACACTTTTTTTTTTTAAATCTCAGCCACATTTGCTCATCTTGCCTTAACACTGCCGTTCTTATCTTTCATATAACCAAGCATTCCACCAGAATTACGTGTGTGCTCTCATTTTATTCCAAAATAACTATTTTCTACGAGGCTTACTTAGCTTCAAATTCTCCAGTACCATAATGTTTCACGTTTAAAAGCACTGGACCTGCTGTGGATTTTGGTTCACCCATTACTTGGGATGCTAACCATACCACTCTTGTATTGGGCACTGCATAGGCCGAAGGTTTATTATGGCTAGGAGATGGATTCCCAGTGATACCTGCTCTCATTTGCAGTCTTGATGCGATATATTATGTCGCTAACTGTTTGGCCACAGGAGTATTTAGCCTCCTGGCTTTGCATTGCCAGTCGCTGAATGTTCGGTGCTCGCACTGCGTTCAGTGGCTTCCGAACACACTTGTTCTTGTGTTTCTGGACAACGTCATGGCCACGTAACACAGCTTCACGTCAGATCATCGAAGTTAAGCAATGTTGAGTCTGTTCAGTAGTTGCATGGATGGCTCTCCTCTTCGTTCATATGCAGCGACCCGTGGTTCAGTCATATGACCTTTTCCGTTACGGAGGAAGTTAAACAACTCCAAACATTACTGTACTTGTGTTTTATGGGAGGATTCTTTTCCACTTTAAGTATCACCCTCGTCTTCTCCAGCCTTTTCGTATACTTGATGTAAATGACTTTAGTGTTGCGACGCCAGAGGAGTTAGGTCCATTACTCTTATTTTCTACATATTCATGTTCTTATATCTTTCTTGCTTTCTTCGTGCTACTCTCTCAACATTCTTGCATTCTTTGCAGAACTCTCTACGGTTTTCATCACTGTCATGCTTCATTCGTAACATTCTTCCCAAAATTCTTTTCTTGCACTGTATTCTTTACCTCCATCGTTCCTGTGAGAAAGTTTTTTTTTTTTTCCAAAGCTAGAACTCCAACCCCACTCTGACAAACGAAGGCACAGGATATAATCAGTTTCCCCCAGTTCTACTTACAGTCGACAATCGTGACTTGCACAAAGAGAGAGAGAGAATCTAGTTTTAAACCCCATACATTTGGTTTGCTTCCGCCCGAATTGTTATTCTGACGAAGGTCAAGCTTTTCACTCTGGAATCTGAACCACGCCCCACCAGCAGCCCAGCGTTTTAGCCACTAGGATACACAGGGTACCTATTTATCTACCAACCACTTTGTTTATTGTGTGGAAGGATGAACAGCTGGGTTTTGCTGCACGCCGCCTGTCGTCACCGGGTCAGGATCCCGGGGCCGATGGATTCATAGTTAGCGACGCTGACCACCACACCACCGAGGCGCATTTTTGCGTATGCCGAGTAATAAAGTAAATAGTTATTTCGTTTGTAATGGCAGTTGCGTGCGTATGCCAAGAAATATATTTTTTTATTTTAATCTTAAACTTTCCACTCCCTCTTCTACTTGTAAATGAAATAACTGCACGCAACTATCATTACAAACGAAATAATTGTTTACTTTATTGAAATTTAACAAAGGTTTCGGAGGAGCAAGGACGTGGGGTGTCGAGGGCTTTTAGCTGAATACAAACACTTAAAAATCACTGATATACTATTTTCTCTAATTTTTCCTGCTTATTTTTACAGCATAGCATTTTCATTACATTATTAATATAAATTTATGCCTTAACCGTTTGTGGTCATAATATACGATAGTCATAGTAGCTGTCGGGATAGTCTACGACTCAAATTGATAGAATTTAGTGGCTCCGATAATAAAACAAAAGTTAAGTAAAAATGTCTCATTATCTCGCGTATAGGCAATTTTAAATCTGACTAAAGTTAAACGAAATCACATTTTTAATTTTTGTCACTCCTTTTTAGCTGACGTGACGTCACGACGAGTATCTTTACTTTTCCACTGAATTATTCGAACTTTAGTGAATACAGTGAAGTAGTACTGTTTATGGTCAAAAGATGAACCAAAGTATCCACGGAGAGATGTAATTCATTGGTCTTCAAGGTTACAAAACTCTGCTTGGCATGCCAAATTCTGAGCAGGTTCATTCAATTCGTAACAATAAAACCCACGCTAATAGACGAAGTTTATTTCGACAACAGTTTCGATGCCTACTGCCATCCTCTTCGGGTGGATACAGAAGAACGAATCTCCGTTTTTCTGTATCCACCCGAAGAGGATGCCAGTGGGCATCGAAACTGGTTGAAATAAACTCCGTCTATTAGTGTGGGTTTTATTGTCACATTTCGACCTCCACGTAAAAGTGAAGTTTTGCATTTTTCATTCAATTTGTTTACGCACCAACCTCTTTGTAGTTGTTCTACATCAGTGTTTACCAAATTTGGGGTCGCGAGGAAAATAGCAAAGGAAAACGGTAAAAAGAAAGTAAAAATATAGGTATTTTCAATGATTTTATTAACTATCACCATACCGGGACATTTAGTGCCAGTGACTCCGAGAATTTGATACATTGTGGATTCCGGTATAAGCAAAAAATTGTTTAGAAAAAATGTCACGTACTACTACATTAATAAATGAAACGGTCACTTTTAATGCTAATTCACACTGATTATTGTAACACTAAATTACACCCCATGAATGTCATTTGCAATTGTAATAAGGCGGGTGGTGAAGGATTAGTTTGAAAAGGGTGTTGGATAAAATAGTTTGAGAAACGCCGTTCTATATGTACATTATTTTCTGGATTATTTGATTATCATCATGGTTTTTCTGCATTAGCAATATTTAATTTACTTCAGACCCAAGACTGTCCTCTCTCAAACAAACTGAAGTCTACAAAATTATTATTATTTCCATTTTCATACGAATTTAAAGTAAGATTTGTTTGGTGCAACTTTTAAATTAAATCGATTTAAATGAGAGTCCCACTCAAACTCAAGAGCAGAAACAGTTTGGTTTTCATATTCTTCTTCAGAGGTAAACTGGTGATAGCCAAGACTTTCCAATGAAGCTTCGCAGTTGTTTTGTATTTTTATCATGCTTTCATGGTCTAAGGACGACCTCCAAGAGAATACTTTTTTCTTCGAGTCTTTCTTCAGACCGTAAGTTCCTTTCTCAAGGTCAACAGTAGTATGTTTGTCTATCATTCGTTCGATGCGAGCCGTAAACTCTAGACCCAAATCATCCCAAATTGTCTTGAAAACTGTTTTAGGATTCATGGCCAAATCTTCGTATCGTATGAAGAGAAACCTATTTAAAGATGAGAAAAAAAAAATTTTAAACGAGTTAAAATGTCCGAAGAATGAAACCACTTGCAATAAGCTTCAGTATTTAAGGTATCGTGAGCCAAACTATCGAATAAAAATCAGTTATGTCCAAATGAAAGTAACTTTACAAAGTGCACAACCCTTCTTTCCAATGTAAAGGAATAAACACTTAAATGAAAATGGTAGATATAATTTTTTAAAAACTGATAAATTGTACCTCATTTTCAGAATAAGTTACGTATTGGGTCTAATCTAATTCAAGTGTAGCTTTAAAAACTACTTTATAAAATCACTAAAAATGTAATGATGGGGTTGTTTAACTTTCTTTGCAATACCTCAGGTCATGTGAGTAAGGGGACCTACAGCTTTACGTGGTATCTGAACTACGTGTCGCTACATAGTCTGGACGCAGAGGATGGTCTCCAATCCTACTACTATTTGACCCAATGTCGCTTAACTTCGCTAATTAACGGGAAGTGGTGTTACGACATTACGACGAGCCCTTGTAAAACTATTTTCCCTACGAAGGATGCTCAGGCATAGTCACACTAGCACGTGCCTATAGTTGATATTCGAGGGCCATGTGGGCTCCCAGTAAAATAGGTATTAGAAAATCATGAACGGAGTATAAATTAAACTCTGCAAGTTTAAATTATTCCTTAGTGCTTTATTACATTTACAGCCAATTTAAATGTGATGTAATATATTGAGTTTGAGCGAAGCATGTATAAAATGTGTTATCGTATTTACTGTTGTTTTCAATATCTGAATTACATAGTAGTGATTACGAAGCTCTGAAATGTACGTGGAAAAAAATAACAGCTAACAAGTTTACGTAGATACAACGTTGTCACAAGGTTGCATTTAAGCACACGTAGATAACGTAAATTTGTGGTCTCAGTTACGTCTTCACAACGTTGTGATTTTACGTAGATACAACGTTGTCGCAACGTCTCGAGTATAGAATCTGGTTCAACAAAGGCGTCCTATTTGAAATAGTAGTATGCCGTATATAAATAACTCCGTTACAATTTTGTAACGAAGAATAATGTAATACGAAACTGCTGAGGATGTAAAACCTTACGTGTAGACAATGTCTATGCTACGTACAAAAAGTTACGCCAGAAGTTTACTTGTACTTCACCTATACAACGTTATATCAACGTTGCAATATAACGTTTAAGTTTTATGTTGACTACGTCAGTACAACGTCAATTTCTGACAAGACCAGGATTCAACGTTGTATTTACGTAGTGTGTAGGCTGGGAAGTTAGTGAGATATTAATCATAACTTAGCAGTTATATATATTTCGTACTTTGGTAGTGCCTATAATGGCCTGTCAGGCTGCGGGCGGCCTTGCCTACTACTGTTAGTAGTGGTAGTAAAAGATTACTGTATTTCTTATGAAACAAGAAATACAGTATTTCACTGTTACTGAAATATATATACATAAACGATTAAATTAATAATAAGACTCGGTTATCGTGTGATGCAAACACCTGTCGGGGTACTGACGAAGAAGCTGGACGGATAAGTCAATATCTTCTTGTAAGATTCGACAGACGGTAGAGGGATCGTGACAGTCCTTTGTCATAAGACACCACATCAGGCGAGAACGTGATCTTCAGATAAAAGCAAGAGTTCTAAATTATTAAAAATTTCAAAGAGTGTAACCTTATGCTTTGTTATTTCACAACTGTTATTATTTTTTTTTATTCAATATGATATTAATTTTATCTTTAAATGTATATTTAGTCAATAAAACAACGCCATTCCCCTTGTCCAGTTTAGTAATAACGATCAGACGATCTCTGCATTGAAAATGAATAACTCCAACCATATTTTGTTTTCAATTCCTCATTTATTTAATCCTTTTCTGGCAAATAATGTTTAGTGAAGAGGAACAAATGCATTGAACGACCTTTCTTACGATAATTCACTTATTATGACTATACCAGACAAGAGGAATATCTTGCTGAATAATTCTAAATTTAAAATATTGACGAATATAAGAAAAAGGATCAAAAGTTTGATGATAAAAATTAATAGGTTTCTTCGTCAGCTTGCTTGCTTCTATTATTACTGACTACAGTATTTTCAATAAATATATCTTGGGATTACGCCCAGAAATCATGTACAAGGACGATTACCCAATTAAATTAATTTTATCAGCTATAAATACTTTTAAACGATATAAATAAGTAGAACCCACTTTAAGGCATTTTTCATTTTCAACAATGAGCTATACGAATGGATCGAGTATGGGTTTACCCCTCAAACCCACCCACTAATTTTCATTTATATTAATACTGATAAGATACTTTCCCAAAACGTTTATCATTAAGTCGTGATTTTAAGCATCATTTTGGCTATTCCGATTGAGATTTCCAAGGAATACGCTCCTTTCATATATACCTTTGGTTAGCTTCCTCCCGAATTGTTCATTCTGACGAAGGTCAAGCTTTTCACTCCACCTTAGACATACAGTTTAACGTGGAATCCGAACCACGCCCCATCAGCAGCCCAGCGTCTTGACCACTAGACCACCTAGGGTACCCATTTATCTACCAACCACTTTCTTTATTGTGTGGAAGGATGAACAGCTGGGTTTTGCTGTGCGCCGGCTGCCACCGGGTCTCGAACCCGGTGCCGATGGATTCGTGGTCAGCGACGCTAACCACTACACCACCGAGGTGTGTATATATATATATATATATATACAGGGCCGGATCTAGAAGTTGCGAGGCCCTAGGCCTATATATATGAAAATATGGACTTAATTGTCGGTACTATACCAGCAATATTAGAATCCCGCATAGACAGAACTATGCCAGCACTTAAAAATTAAACCAAACCAAAATAATAACGCATGGAAATTGTATAAGAATTATAAATAAACCATACAAATAAGTATAAATTATAATATGAATCAAGATTTGTATCGAAAATATAAGACAATGATTTTTAAGATTTATATAATATTATAGGTAATGACTTTTCATAGTATACAAACGTTTTTCATATGTGATGTATAAGAGATGTTGACATTTCATTTTTTATAATAGTGAGCGATCGACTTATCAGGCTAAATATTAATGCTTTAATATTTGGTTCAGATGCTCCTTCAATATTACAGCAATGCTTTTCTACTTTTCTTCGAGCTAAACTCTTCAATTAATTGAGAATAATCTAATGAATTTGTTATATCGTTTTCTATTGATAACATAGCTAATGATTGCAATCTCGCTTGAGACATGGTGGAACGCAAATATGTTTTTAATAAGTTTGAGACGCGAGAAACTTCTTTCAGCCGAAGCAACAGTAACTGGGATGGTTAATACTATTCGAAGTGCAACATAAAAATTAGGATAAATCCGGGCCTGTATATATATATATAAATATATATATATATATATATATATATAGTGCCCGAGTCTTGAACGACACTGTATACAACTTATCGTTATTATAAACGGATTATTATTTTGGTACGAAAACTATCAAGTCACTGAAGAAGTTGGCGTCAAATTTGGACAAATATGTCAGCTCATCGCTGTTTCTTTTACTCAACTACGAAAAGACCTCCATTACAGAAACTGAAGTTGAGATACAAAACACTTACTTAAGAGTTCCTCTTGGATCTCTCACAAGGTAAATAATTTTTATCTTTGGGTTTTTCTCCAAGAAATACTTCCCGTACACGAGATTTAGTCGCAGTAACTGAAATTATGCAAAGAAAAGTAGTGTATGAATGCTGTTTAATATAGGGTGTTCATGAAGGCCTTATCATTATTATTGCAAAATAGATAGGAATTTTACGGCATACCTTGTATAATACCGTATATATATATATAATTTCACGCAAAAATGTTTGACGATTTGATTGTTCAAACTAATTTCATTATTACATTTTGCATATTAATCACTGTTCTGAAATAAGAAATTTTATTGGCAAGAGACAAATCCCACAAAGTACGAATGATTAAACAAAAAATAAATATATATTTAGGATCTTTTCCAAATGGACGACCCCACGGGATTAAACTGAAAATTTCTATACTAATAAATTTTTATATTCTAATAACGAAAATTACATTATTTTCCTGGAGAAATATGCGCAACATACGAAAAAAATTGTATTTATATGCGCACTAGTTTGCATGGCGCATGACCGTTGTCTAGTTTACACCGCTCATAACGTCCGGATACGAGGTTGCTGTGTGGCACCCGGTTAGGTCAATTGAATGGCCGGTTAGGTCAACTGTACGCCCTTGACGATTGGTTAGGTTAAGTAGTGATATTTTCGTTAAAACACGAAAATATTATGACTTACCCTAACCAATCGTCAAGGGCGTACAGTTGACCTAACCGGGCATTCAATTGACCAGGGGCAACTCGCAAGTAGATAGATCACAGCGCTGCATTATCATATGCTCACACTACAATAATAATATTCAGACTAAACTAGGTCTGAGCAGGCAACAAATAAACATTAATAACAACAACAAAAATTACTGTTTATGCGAGTTCGTATGGAGAAAAAGGTATGCAAATGAAGATTTAATGAATTACCTGAAGATCAGGGCCCCCAGCCTTCTTTAGCTAGCTTTATAAGGCTAACTAACGAAAATATCACAGCCTAACCTAACCAGTCGTCAAGGACGTACAGTTGACCTAACGATTGGTTAGGTTAGGTCGTGATATTTTCGTTAGTTAGCCTTATAAGGCTAACTAAAGAAGGCTGGGGGCCCTGATCTTCAGGTGATCCGATTTATTTATTAAAATATCAAATATTGCAAATTGGATCATGTCAAGAATAGCGAACCCAATTTTACCATGTCAAGAATAGCGAACCTAAAAATTCCCTTGTCAAGAATAGCAAACCCAATATAAATACCATGTAAAGGAAAAAGTTAAACATATGCAATCTTCACTTTATTGATGAAAGAATAAATAAAACAATTTACTGAAATGAAAATGAACCGTATACTAATTTATTAAAAAGGAAATTGAGTGGCAATTGCGTTACAGAAATTAATTAACCTGTTTACTTTATTTCTTTCCATCCACATGAACTGTTGTAAATAACCTGGAAGAAATTCGCGTTTGCATCCTCGCATGTTGTTAATTTTAGCCTTATGCCCTTCGTGCGGGTCGCGGGTAGCAAAAATTAACCAAACTATCACGACTTAACCTAACCAATCGTCAAGGGCGTACAATTAACCTAAAAAAATAAAAAAAAATAAATTTTTATTTATTTATTTATTTTTATATATTAAGAGAAGAGGATTCTTTATACTGTACGGCATTGACGATTGGTTAGGTTAAGTCGTGCTAGTTTGGTTAAATAAAAAAAGACTAATATAAAAGCATTTAATACGTCCTTAACTAATTACTTAAAATTGGGAAACATAAACCTACCGTCTGAAGTTATGAAAACGTCCTTGAGGACTTCCCATGTCAAGAATAGCGAACCCAATTTTACCATGTCAAGAATAGCGAACCCAAAAATTCCCTTGTCAAGAATAACGAACCCTGCAGGTGTTGGGTTCGCTATTCTTGACATGATCCTGCAAATTTTAATAAATAAAGGATATTATCTGCGTTTTATTTTGTAAAACCCACTACATAATTTAAATAACGGCCATGCAAACTAGTGCGCATATAAATACAATTTTTTTTTCATATGTTGTGCATATTTCTCGAGGAAAATAATGTCATTTTCGTTATTAGAATATAAAAATTTATTAGTATACAAATTTTCAGCTAAATCCCGTGGGGTCGTCCATTCGGAAAAAATCCCATATTTATTTATTTATTTATATTATAAGCGTAACCTATTTTACAATCATCACATCTGGATTGGTTTTAATTACTTAAATATCACTGGTGCTGTATTGGATTTGATCCTTCAGGTCGCCAAATGATCACATTGTACAGGAATATACTGTACTGTATAGTCTTCACCTAAATTCGATATGGCGTCAGTTTTAAACTACACATCTGCAACATTATTTATAACTAATGACTAGTATTCCTGATAATTACTTATAAAACGTCTTTAATGTAGTACCAGTACATTTGTTATAAAAATTTCAAGTACAACAGTTACAAATTGACTTAAAAACGTATTTGAAAGGTAAGCATACACCATTTCTACTTAAGAAAATAACTATCATATGAGGCCCTCCTTGGAAGAAGTGACTAAGCGACAAAAGTAAAAAAAAAACAGAAAACGCAGTTAAAAGTTGTAGCAGTTTGAAAGTTACCATAACTTTTTGAACTTTTGAAGATATTTCGTCGAAATATCTATAGTGGACCTAGTTTTAACCGTTTAAGGTGATAATGATTTAATTGTATGCAATGATTGATTAAGGCAATGACTGACTGATTGCTTATTAATGAAAGGCTGGGTTAATAATTGTTATACAGTATCACCGATTGGAATGAATGGTTATTTGATTAGGCCCACCATACTATTGGAAGTGACCGGAAAGGCAGCGAGGTCACCAGCTTGGTTTACACCCAAGCAAATTAATGTTAAGGTTATAAAAGACACCTTATATTGTTTTGTATTTTATTATGAAAATAAAGCCGTTATTTATTCACTGTGATATAACAAAGAATTGACAGTAATTAATTGGTAGTTTTACGTTATGCTTGTGACAGAGACTTAGCTAATAAGATGAAATGTTAATAGCTTAATTGACACGTAATAAGTAATGTAATACTCATCGATGGTATGTAAAATGGCATGCGGCATGGAACATTGAATGGGCCTACTAGTAAATGATATAAAGAATGCACGTGCGTTTGGTACATTGAATGGAATACTTGACACTGACAGAGCTGGGCAATAAATACATTGAATGTATTTAAATACTAAATACATGGGAGAAATGTATTTAAATACTAAATACATTTTACGAATGTATTTAGATACTAAATACAAAATACATCAATTGTATTTAAATACATTTGTAAATACATTTTAAATACATACAAATTTTAACACATGCATTCACTAATTCACTAAGCCATGACACGCACACGATAAAGAAATCGGTACTTGTGGGTTATCTGTCGCCACTTTTTAATTTAATTTTCCAACTTTTTCACAAATACAGATGTGTGTTATCATGTTGCCATTTTTACAAAAATATACTTAAATACCATCTAACCATCTAACCTAACCTCACACTAACCTAACCTAACCTAACCACACACTAACCTAACTTGTGGGTCATTTATTTTTAGTTAGGTTAGGTTAGGTTAGGTTAGTGTGTGGTTAGGTTAGGTTAGATTAGGTTAGCCAACCTAGAGCAAACCAAGATCGGCGGCGAAGGAATAGTGGTTGAGATCGATGAGAGCCTGTTCACGAGGCGTAAAAACAATGCCGGACGCATTTTACCACAACAATGGATGTTCGGAGGAATTTGCCGTGAAACAAACGACTGCTTCATCGTTCAAGTTCCCAACCGCTCTGCTGCAACTCTCTTGGCTGCCATTGTGGAAAACATCGCCGAAGGTTCCATTATCTACTCCGACAGCTG